>JARLTB010000196.1:2797500-3397500 GCA_030141615.1 Unio pictorum
AAAAATGGATAAATTTACACACGAATAGTACTCGAATTACGGTTACAAATACTGTTTCCTCAATGAAGCAAATGAGATGACTACATAAAAACGTCACTAGGTATACAAGTTCTAAATTATCCCAGTATACAACTAAATCCCTTTTTTAACAGTCGGCATATTCCTGTTTATAGTATTGTGATATTAATCCTACCCACCCACTTACCCCGACCTATTAAATTCTTACCACAGAGGCCATTAGTACAAGTTCCGCAGCTCTGACAACGTGGACCGGAAGTGTATGGAGTGTTCACCTGACCGGCACCATTTCCTCTGGAATACAATATCATGATTTGAGAGATCATAACACAATTTATTTTCTTCCAGTGTAAGTCAAACGTGCTAAGCAGATGGCGCACTTACTCCGTCAAACACGCATCTGCCGGCACAAACTTTTTCTTGCAAGAATCTAGCAGAAACTCTCTCTCTCATTTAGGATTATAAGAGACATGTTTAAATGTAGCAAGATGGACCACATGTTTGAACGGTGACAGAGATACATTCTGAAAACTGAATACTCGTTTTGTTCGGAGTCATCAGAGGTGAACGAGTTTGATATGGCAGAGGGATAGGTTGAGGTCTTCAGGACGAGTAATATTTATATAACACGCAAAAAGCGTTCTTGCCTTTATTAGCAAAACACCAATGTGGTATCGCATTTATTACATTTATTACATTTATTACATATACCTTCGCTGACGCCTTTCAATATAGTTCACATTAAAGTATGAATGGAATTCAAAACGAGGCGTATGAAAGTTTGTTTTGGTATATTGAAATTCAAATGACCCCCTCTCTCTACCATCCTGTATAGTACAATTGTGGGTTTATGAAACAGACTGAACTTAGATGTCAAACACGATCAAGTTATATTGAAAGGAAAACTAAATGCACACATTTACATGTAAAAATGACATGAAACGAAAGTCACAAATTAAACAACAAAAAATAAAAGTTTAATTTTTTAAAAATTGTTGTGAAAGATCATCACGATGGGATGGATTAAATGTGAATAAAATATTAAACTTGTAAATAGCTTGAAACATCAAAGAACACAAATTAGCTATGTAATATGCTACTAACAAAAATGACCTTTACAACCTCAAAATCATGGACGAAACGTGGCAAACAATATTGATATACACACACAAATATATACATACATACATACATACATACATACATACATACATACATACATACATACATACATACATACATACATACATACATACATACATACATACATACATACATACATAGGAGTTGCTGTTTGGGATTGTTAGACTATATATATATAATGCAGCGGATAAATAGCAAATATCTCCTACAATAAATTTTGAATTCGAAAAATGAAAATATTATCTATTGAATTAAAGAAAAAATTTATTCAGCGATCCTGTTTATATTTCCAATTTAAAAGAGACGGTTCCAGACATGATTTTAATTCTAATGTAGGAAAATAAAATGCTTATATAAATGTAAATGGGAATACTTTTGACATTAGATGGTTACGATACAAAACGTAAATCCCACAATGCATCACGTTACATAGAGATAACACACATCCTTCTTCTATACATTACTTGTCAGATACAAGGTGTTAGGTAACTTCTGTCTGGGAATATCTGCATTGACAGCTACATAAAAGATTTCGGAATATGGTGAGATGTTTATTTTAAAATAAACGAATATTACAGTCTTGAAAAGACATGTTATAAAGTTTATAATGGAAAATGAGAAAGCAAAACGGCAAGAAACATCTTAATTAATTGAAACAGTCACAATTAAAAGAAAAGTAGGTTTAAATGCCTGGCTTGAGTCAAATAAGTTTTACCAAACGACACTTTTCAAACTCTGACATTTTGTATTTATGACATTTTGTAATTCTAAAAAAAATCCAAATATCTTTAATCTTGATAATTTGGGTGGTGGTTTATGGAATTAGCGTACACACAAGATTTTACGATAATTGTTATGTAGTTATATTAATATTTGTATATGTATTTTAGTATAAATTAGTATATCTTCCTAATTTTGGCCCCTTATTATGTCATTGATACTTGCCCTCGCCTTTATTTTCAGTTTTAGGTATAACCCCATATTCATAATTGTTACGGCTATTGGATTTAAATTATTTATTTTTTTAATTGTCTAATCCAAATTTGTCATTTTGGGTTTAAAATTCATTAATTGGGAATTTTTTCTGGAAAGTTCAGGTTGATTTGGACTCTAGCTGTAAACAAGTTTTTGACCTTGGCTTGGTTACCTCCTGACCTTGCTTCAGATTGATAAACAGGTCTTTAAAACTATTGGTTAATTTCAAGGATAACTTTTATTTTTAGTTCTTGGGGTGTAGGAAATATCTAGAATACGTGACTTGCTGAAGGTAGTGACCTTCCATGAATTTCTAGAAAATCATGTGATCACTTGTTTACTTAAGAAAAACAGTTATATAGACTTGTTTGGGATAGAACAATTCAGTAGAATTTTGGGCTTAAAGATATTAGTTGTGTATTTTATGTTTGAGTTTAATTTTAATTATTTTGTTCTGGACTTTGTGTCAATTCATTGAAGAAAGGGGATTTATTATCTATTTGGAGGAGAAAACATGTGCTCATAATTCATTTGGATGATAATTAAACAATAACTGCATCACGTGACATTGTCGGCCATTTTGGATTACATCGTCAAGATTCGAACCTGGAACTATTAGAACATTTATTTATCAGGACTTGCAATTCCATTAGTGGATTATTTTGTGAATTCTATATTTGTTGGATTTGATTCTCTAAAACCGTAAGTTTATTTATTTTATGAAAATAATTGTACTTAATAAAATAATTGTTAAAGTTATACAAGCTTGTTAGTTTTCACTCTTTCTGTGTTGCTGCTTATTCGAGCCTAAGAAAGTAACATAATAAATAAAACATAGATACATTTTATGAAACTGTGTAACTGAGACCAAATATATATATTCTAGGTACCGTTGTCTATATACTTCTATCAAAAGCGTGTAATAGTTTACATTATTAATCCAAGAATCTGGCATACGAACTCTACAAATCCAAATACTTGCAAGTTATAAGTAAGTAACACAATTTTACCGTTCAAGAATACTATTATTGTTCGATGTGAACTTTTTCTTTCAAAAACATATACGTAAATAACGAACACTGAGGGCAATGAAAACAAAGCTAAGTACGAGAATAGGAGGAGAATTGGCTTCAGATAAATATCGACCGAAATATCAAGCACGCATTTACATCAACATGCATCAATGATTAATATTCCGTCTGATAAACACAGTATAACCTTACAATTATATGTACATTATTATACTTCTAAACAGTAATTATTTAAGATTTTGTTGTTTTATTAATTTACTTCTGAGGCAGCATAAACACAAGCCAGATAAAATAAATAAAGATAAGATTATTTACTAAATACATTAGTATCTTTTGCAGCGAATTTCCATTTTCATGAATTAGTTCTCAAGCAGCTTTGAAACTGACTTTTTATTATTTACTGAAATAAAACACTTACGTTAATACTATACGAACTTGAACTACAAGTATAAATATTATCTACTGCAATATAATTTAGGTAACTGTGTAATTTTAAATTTTTAAGAATAATATAAACCATTTTTAACAAACATATCACTCAATCTGAAACATATCTCTGTGCCAAATACTGCATGTTTGTCGGAGGTTAATAGGTTATCTTGTCACGCGATTGGTAGGCGGAGTGATCTGTTATCTGGCGTATGGTCGGTTGTTAAGACGAATGGGATGCTTCATAGTTTTGAAAAGCATTTGCACTTTTCCTTCAATCGATTCTTCACCCCACCCCCATATACCCACTGTTGCATTCCGTTGAATTAAACACCTGATTCAATGTGACCATCACTTATATTGGACATTCCACAAATACAACTCTTATTTCATATTGATTCTTGTTTTAAGAATTCATATAAATAAATTAAACTCTTGTTGTTACAAAGAGAATTTCGAAATAACAGTGTTCTGGAAACCGACAATGCGTAGGTTTCATGACATCAGGGACGTTCGTATTTACTTCCCTTGAAATTGACTTTACGTCTCTTCAACGTCTTCCAGATCTTGATATTCTGGGTCATTCTCCAATGGTCAATGTACGGGGGAAAATCAATATCACCTGCCTACGTCAAGCGGTGTGGAATATCGAGGGGTTCGTATGCATCAGCTTTTAATATAAGCCAACTGAACGTGTTGATGGAAGTGTTCTAATAATCAGAGATGCTCAGACTCTTGGAAATAACTTTCTGTTAATTGGTTTTCTTTGGCGTGGTACAACATTTTCACTGAATAGTTTTTATGGTCATATTGAAATGAACACAATTTAAATAGTCGACATTCTATTCGAAGCCAAAAAAATATCATAGTTTTACAAACAGCAAAGTTGCACGAAAACAAGTAATATTTCCAACTTGAAGTTAATTATCATGAATTATAAATTTAAATTATTAATATATGAAACATTAATTATGCTGTATTGTCTTGCTGGTCTTGCTCGTTAATGTTTCTGTGAATAACATTTGTAATGAAGATTGAACCAAACATTACCAGGCATCTTAGTTTTGGTGTAGGTGGACCTTCCAGAAAGAGTCAAGATCCTAAGCTTCGCCTGTTTACCAATTACAGTATTTATTCGAAATATCAATCAGCATCTAGTCACTCTTGATCTGAGTAACATGTGATTCATTACTTAATAACATCTATTACACTGAGATTCTTTCTCTAAGGGGATGTATGGTTAGGTATCTAGACAGATTATACTGTATAACACGTTAAAAACTCAAAATGTTAACTTCCTTATTTATTATTCATCAAAACTGCGAGAAATTTTCAATATCCACTGAAAATATGTCACTAATAAAGCAATAACGTTTCCAAAAGGAAAGAAACTAATGTGTGAGCGCGGTTTTATTTTTTTTTTGGGCGATTGGTCAATAAAATTTTAGATTGTACTTATAAAGTTATTAGTCCTTTGTTAATAGCTATATGCAGTGATAAACTCAAATTTACATGAGACTTTGTGTAGGTGTATGGACCAGATATACTTCCACATTCGATAACAAAATGTCGAAAGGGGGTTTCAAGTTCATTATCAATTCATTCTCTTTATGCATTTCAATTGAAATGATTTATTGATTAGGTTCTTCAAAACAGTTACTGTAGCGAGATATATTATGTTAAAGGTCGAATGATAATTTGAAAGTGTGAGATAATAACATGCTAAATGTTATGAAATCCCCCGCCTATAAATCATGTAATATTACTCAACGTCACGTGCAATGTAGTTAAGATATTTAAATTCGAACAAAGAATAATATGTAAGTACATTAACATCCAATCACGTTCAGTCAAAATTGTCCAACAAAATCTAAATGAAGATGCTTTCCAACTGAAGATTACATCTAAATATATGAAATAATATTCAGGGTGGTTTATGGCATGCATAGAAATTAGAAATTAAGAACTTGAATGACAGGTTTTCGATTTTTAATTCACATTCCATGATTTTGTAAACAGGATCTTGTTTTCACTGATGTCACTCAAACATGAACCCCGTAGCATCGACTATGTTATTACCACAGCACCAGCTGTGATGACTCCCAAATTAAGATACATTTGATAGGAATGCCGCATTTACCCGTATTTATTACACCAAACTGAAACAAGAAATTATTAACTCTGGTCCGGAAACTATTGCCTCTGACAGCCGATACAAAATTCCGACGTTTTAAAAGTAACAACAATTGTAACTAGTTGAAATGTAATTAGTTGAAATGTAATTAGTTGAATTGTAATTAGTTGAAACGAAAATTCAAGCTTAAGGAGATTTATGATTTCCATACATGGCCCAAGAATAAAAAACATATATTGAGCTTGTGTTTGAGCACGAGATTATTGTTTTAACTAATTATAATATACGTTACATTTCAAAGATTTATTGAGGGGGGGGAAGGAGTGGACCCTCAATATAAGACTCAAGATAATATTTTTATGGTCTAGACCCATACTGCCAAATAATACGCCAGTAGGTAAAGCCCAGTTTAAACCATTTTTTTTTCTTCAAAATTTGTCCTCAAATTGAAAGTATACTGGGGCCATATATCTCAGCGTATTTATTTGACAGCAGGTCTGTAAATCAGGCATCTAAACTTGAGATTTCAGGCAACCAGAAATGTCGTTACTTTTGAAAGTTCGCCCTCTGGGTGCCTGATATAGAAATCGCAATCCCAAACTGAAGTTAATGACACTTTTGACACTTAACGTTATAATAAATCTGAAGACGAAAAGGGGCGAATCTGGTATATGTTCTTGTGTTCCATGGTTTAGCGCTATATTTCAGCACAAAATATACTATTACATGACGTCCAGTATCAATGGTAGAGGATGAACCCTGAATAAAAAGAACCACCGACACACGAAAAACTACTGGCAAGCTTTCTCATGTACCCACGTGGGCCGAGCCGGAGACTGGAACCCATGCAGATAAAGGTGAGACGGCAGTGATTCGTAATAGTGAGATCTTTAGACCTTAGGGCTACTCGGGGCACCGTCTGGTCCATGTTAAGTTGTCATCAGGAGGCAGCGTGGTCATTACTATGGTATGATTCGTGAACTAGCTGATCCAATAAACTTCAGGTGTTTTTTTCTTTGTTTTTTTTTTTTTTGTATTATAAAAATGACCTAAAGCTAATACAAGAAATGGGTGGTCAATCTAAACTAGTATAGTGAATATGGTTTTGTAGGTCATCAACTGCCGACACATTATATCAAAATATTGCTGGATGTCCCTTCTCGCTTTTGGGTGTGGGCATTCCACAATCAAATAACGAACAATATTTTCGCTGTTGATGAACCTCGGTCTCAGTTTTAACGATCCAATATATAGAAATATTCTCACGGGGAATGAAAAGGAAAAACATCCGCAATTAAATCTGCCACGGTATTCATAACCCAAGCCGCTTTGTTCGGAACAATAACTGTATATTTAAATATATGTGGCTTGTTGAATATGAAATCAATTTTACAGTTAATATCGTTTCGTCACGGCTTTAATTATACTGATATAAAAAAAATACATTTCTGTGGTATTAATTGATAACAAGAGCTTCAGCGGTTTAGTGACCCGAAATAGAAAGGGATTTACCCAGGCGTAATCCTTTACGATGCAAGCCTGCCTGTAAATGTCGATTTCATTCAGAACCTCATCGGTTCCATGCGTCATCTCTGTTGTTAGATAGAGCAACCGTTCCTCATAACATGCGCCGGAAATTGACTAGACTCCACCGCTACCTCGACTCCCCCGAACAAGCCCACAGGAAATTAAAAGGATATTCTGCTTGTATTAATTCAGCTACGATATTCATTACCTGTGAAGGTCTGATAAAACGGATCAGACAGATACAACGTAAAACATTACCTGTATGTTTAGATGCGTTAATTCAACGTGCAAATTGTGTTATGTAGCTAATATCGTTTGTGTCACGGCTGTAATTAGCGTATCTAAAAACACAGCAAGACCCCGTTTTATTTGCTTTATTCAAATTATAGCATTACACGGGAATCATTACTGATTGTAAAAGCCAATAACACTGGAAATCACAATTCACTTATTTATGCTAGATGGCGTTAGTGGAAAACTAGATTTGATGTATGCTTACACACTCTGACCCTAGTTTATTGGCTTTTTTTTTTTAGGGTTTGGAACCAAGAATTAATGAGGGGTTTGGGTGGATACGGTGGAAACGCGATACCTGTGACTTCAAAAAAAATGGTGGGAACCTCTCTTACATTGTTTTAGTAATAAACTACCATTATTCCGGGCTCGTCAAAATTTGCTTAGTTCATAAAGTTCTTCTGTGGTTCGTGCATTTGATATAAACGCTGCGTCGCTTTCGAAATAGCAATACAACTTGTATAAATAATGCCGATACAAATTTCAATTGGTTGGTTGCATTTTTGAAACCTTTATTAAAAAAAAATAAAAAAATTAAAACTATTTCACAACAAAGATTTTCTTTTTCTTTGTCAAAATACATCAGTATAGAATTACACACTGCATTATTTTATATTGTATTTATTATAAGAAGAACATGCTATAAGAACAATTCTTTTTTCTTACATTGCTTTCTGTCATAGTAATCTCGGACGCGAATTTTCATATAATAATAAGATAAGGAAAGACAACATGTGAACAAAGGCCCTGGTTTTTAATAACTAATGTGTGTGTTTTAACGCTTCGAACAAACGCATATCTTTAGATTGAGAATTGGCCAACCAAAACATTCGTCTTCGTCAAGTGTACAACTAGTAAAAGAGTAACAAAGCCGGTGACTTCCTGTCCGCCATCTTGCTTAAATAGCCAAAACAACAATGGCACAAAATTGAGTTCCCTTATTTCTCCATCTTGATTCTAACGAATCCAATATAGCATTTGGCTATATTTTGGATTGAAAAGGGACATAACACTACCTAAACCGATGTGACCTAAATGGTGTTTCTGGTCAGAGCAGCGCCAAAATATACCCCAAGATTGGGTTCTGGCGGTAAGCCCCTTTAGTCATAGACCGAAGATTTTGGCATCCTTGATTATAGTCGGATTGACCAGGTACCTGTAGCAGACGGATTACGTCCTGAGCAAAACTGACAATGCATGGAAACAGACAAACACAAGGACACGCGCCATATGCTGTATTAAAATGAACGAGTTCAATTATTTTAATACCATTATCATCTCTCTCTTTCCCTCCCTCCCTCTCTCTCTCTCTCTCTCTCTCTCTCTCTCTCTCTCTCTCTCTCTCTCTCTCTCTCTCTCTCTACACACACACACACACACACACACACACCATTTGCACTTGCACATTCTGGAGCCTGGCATTAAACCCGGGTCTACAGAACTGCAATGAGAGCGCTCTACCGCTGTGTTATCAGGCTTTTTCATACTGTGATTTATATTTGGTAAACTACGATTAAAAAAAACGGGTACTTTACATATTTTTTTAAAATATCTCATCAAAATTTAAAAGGAAAAACATGTTTGATTAAATCAGCTACGGTGCTCATTATCTGTAGTGACACGTGAAAATTCAATAGAGAGAGGGGAAAATAAACGTTAATAGTATGCTTTCTACTGTTGGACACGCTAAGCCTGTTTATTATACATACATAATGTTCAAAGGTAACATCGTTACTTTTAGCATTATAACTGACAGATCCCAACATTTTCTTATCTACAAACTAAGCCCTACAATAATTTTGCTTCTTTGAAGTAACATAATTTAGCGAGATCTTTCCCAAAGCTATAACATCTGCTCTCTTCAATCAGTCAGTTGGATAACGACTTCAAAATGTTCATTTACACATTAAATATCAGTCACTGGTTAATTCTCGAACCGACTAAACCGTTTGTAAGCCCTTGGAAAGGTCTGTCATGCACGTGCTTCCCATGTGACCACGAACAAGACTGATGGTTACGGTGCTTCATGGGAAAATTGATCCGATTCAGAACTCTCACTGTTATGGGGGATGATAGTTATATATGCAATGGGGAGAACTGGGAGCGTTACGAATTTGTCAGTTGTTGGTTTTTTTTGGTTGTTGTTGTAGAGTTTAACGCCATTTTTCAGCACACGATACATGGCGGCCAGTATTAACGATGGAAGAAAAACCCGGATCTGTTGCCTCGTCAAAACCCGGCAATTTACGGAATCGTGGTATCTTCCGCTCAATGAAATCACTACCCGCCTATGATATTGAATTTATAAACATTACAGTCTAATTAAAATTTGTTGAGAATTACATTCATGAAAGGAAAAATTTTATTTCTGGTCTCCTTTAAATATTTCAACAGTAGCATTTGCCAGAGTGCCCATATCCTTAGAGACAAACCTTTTCCATTGTTTTCAATTTCATTGCGTGCTATACAGTACAGATAACAAAAACGCAAGAAGCATTTGATGCCATGGATACATCGATCAAGTAAAATAACAATGATTGTCACGGTATCGTAATTGCTGCACCGGTTATCAGTGAAAGTGACAATAATGGAAGCTGCATTTCGGAATAATCTTCTGAGATTTATAATAAAGCTTTCAACTGGTTGACTGATTCTCCTAAAAAAAATTTTTATTGTAAGGTTCTATCAATGTGATGCTTGGAATGAAAATAAAGAACAACTGTAAAATATTGATTACGTTGAACAGATTCAAATGCATTTATGTCGCACCGTTGAAGGCTGCAACAGATAATGCAACTGAAAAAATGGGACAAGTTGAATATCGTGAAGTATAAAGACATTGCTGGGGATATGAAAGGATGATTAACACGGTTGCGTCATTCTCTCTGGTTCTGACATTGCATTTACATGTTCAATCATATATCTTTTTGTTTTCACAGTTAGGCTTAGTCTCACGTTTTGCAAGAATATAGCCCGCTGATTCGTAATAAATCTACATGCGAGATGCATTAGGTAGGCTAGTGTGTTAACAGCTGCCAGATTCATAACAAACCTATGTATGAGATTCATTAAGAAGTGTGCAAAAAGACACCAGATTCATAGTATGAGATGTTATTAAGTAGTATGCTAACAGACGCCAGAATCATACTATGAGATGGTATTAAGTAGTATGCTAACAGACGCAAGATTCATAACAATCCTATGTATGAGATGGCATTAAGTAGTGTGCTAACAGACGACAGATTTATAGTACGAGATGGCATTAAGTAGTGTGCTAAAAGACGACAGATTTATAGTACGAGATGGCATTAAGTAATGTGCTAAAAGACGACAGATTTATAGTACGAGATGGCATTAAGAATTGTGCTAACTGTTAGGGTTGTGAACAGTATTTCAATATTTTTGCATAGACAGTTCCATGATTAAGGGGCTATCGGTACGTTTTGTCTGTCTTGCCAAATTTGTCTGTTCTGATATATATTTGAGTGTTTATTTATTTATTTAGAGTCGGCATTGGGTAGAAGGTCGAACCTACGTCTACCTAATACATGATACGTAGAATCTACCGTGCATTTCCAGAAAACGAGCTTTATAATTTCATGAGACTTTATTGCTCCGACATTCTTCTGTATACTCGCATACATAGATTTGGTCAAAACGGACAGTACGAGTATTTTCAGATTTTTTTTCTAATCGTTTTCAATTTTAATCCTTTTTTCGATAGCTAAAATTCTCTTTGGAATCACGTCATGTGATTATGTCTTGCAACGACTCTATAGTGAAGCTAAGTAAAAGGAAAATAGCAAAACCAAACAGTTTGGTAAAACTTCGCAAACAATTGAATTATCAAAGTGTCTAATTCTACTGAACTGTCAAAACAAATGTTTATTTTTTCCTCGAATACTATAGAAATACACCTTACAGCAGGAACGCAAGAAATGTGAATGACTACAAAATCGGAATGACAATGATTGCTCGGTTCTCTCTTTATATATACACTATTTCGCCCAACCAATGGGAGGTTGCATAATTATTCTAGACATTTCGAAATCCCATCGGCCACAGAAAATTTAAGCCATAAGTGCAATTTAAGATTTAATATTTAGATTATTATTCATAATTGGCAAAGAGAATATATTTATAGATAATATGTAAAGCTATATGATGATGATGATGATGATGATGATGATGATGATGATGATGTAACGTGTGCAAAATTTAACTAAATATATTCTGTAGAACTTAAGGCCATGAATATAAATTATAAAAATTTATAAAATCACGTATCAGGAGTTATCAAAATATAGATACAGATAACACTGTGAGGATTATTACATATCCACCATCATATCACATTTACATTATTCAGGGCGAATATCAGCTATATTTCATTTTTAAAATAGTCTCGTTTATTTCGACCAGTCCCCTCGCATGTATTAGTGAGAACTTCGCTAAAGGAGAGTCCGGTAAATTCTTTACAAATGGCTGCAACACTCAAATGAACGTTGCCCAAAATCTGGTAAGTAGATATGCAGATATATAGACAGACAAACCGAAAATGTGCTGGATGGATAGATAGAGAGATAGACTGATACAATATAGATATATGTATGTGATACACTTACCCTGGGGCATAATTACAGACGTAAAAGTGGAAAGTTGAACAATATGCGTAACCACACCCTATCTTATGCGACTTTGCCCACACCACCTGAAACAAATAAAAAGAAAAATTATTGCTGTTGTTTGTTAGATATTTAGTTTAAGTCACCCGAGTGGCCGACTGGTCTAAAGCGCTTTTCGTTACCGATCAGTTCCATCTCACTTCTGAGATCGAGTCTCAGAGTAGGCCAATGTGGGTATTTGAGAAAGTTTGCCAGTAGCTTTCTCGTGGGTAGCTGGTTCTTTCTGGGTTTTTTCCCGGTTCTTCCTCCACCATTATTACCCACCATTATTACTGGCCGCCATGTACCTCATGAACTAGATCCCGGAACTGTATTATAAACCAATGCTTACAAAAGTACACACAAGAATGGCACATGAATACATAAGCAGCTCCTTTCGGATGTTATGAACCAATAACATGCATAATTCTCCCGACTAATGATGCAAGTTTCACCTGACCTGAATCATTGATTTTGGTTTTGTGGACATCGGAAATTCTCCATGAATGCCGGGTTTAGCTGTTATTTGCCACATTTTATTTTATAATGTTAGAAACAGACCTTCAAGTTATAACTAAGATTTGATGTTGTGAACATTTGGAACCTAACAGAATTAAACTTTCCATTAGATAATAGTTTTGTTGCTTTGTTGTTGTTGTTGATTTTTTTTATTAAGAAAAATGTTAATTTTGACATGAGAACAAGATGTGGACTATAAACGGGCCTCAATTTATTTATTCAAATTATTAATTCAAGTTATTCTTCTCTGGCAATGCAAAGTGCTCAAAAATGACACCCTTGGATTTTTATAGTGACAGTCGAATATATATTGCTGGATTAAATTATTATGATTTATCCAAAGACTTAGCACTGTACTACGACACACGCCACCCCAGACATATCAACACTTCCAGCACTGGATTCTTTTTTGGGATACTACTAAAGTTTAATTCTGATCTTTGATCATTAAGTACCTGTGTTAGGACTTCCAAGATTGTTTTGGGATTATTTTTACATTTTCACCTTGTATTCTATGGAAATAAAATTGCTGAATTTTAAAAAATGATGGTTTTTGCTCTTTTTTGTTACTTTATTTAAGACCATAGAGTCGGTACAAAATACGAGTGAACAAATTTGAAGTTTTCAAAAGCATACTGTAGGATATCGACCGGCCGTTGTAGCGCTATTGGTACAGTGTCGATGTCGTAATCCGAGGGATGCGAGGAGGTGATTGTATTTATTATACACCAATCAATTCTTTTATATACTTTAACCCAGACTTTTACAATCATTTCCTGGAAGTAAGAAAACTTTATTTTGTTTGTCTAGTTCCGTATCACAATCTGAAAACGAGGCTGAAACAACTAAACTAAACTGGTGTTACTAACGGTGGTTGTAGTAAGAATGAGTGACTTGTTTCACATGATTCGTTCATAATCTATGATAATGCGATTCGATTTATAATTTCAGATGAAATTTGTTTTGAGAATGTTAAAATGTTCGGCAATGTCTCTGCGTTCTCCTTTATGTATTGACGCTTTATTAAATTATCTGAATATGTATAGACAAAACTAAATTTGCATTCTCATAGTAAGTAATTAAATTCGGTTATGTGCTGATGCTTTATTAAATTATCTGAATACGTATAGACAAAACCAGATTATCATTCTCATAGTAATTCGATTCGGTTACGTATGGACTCTTTATTAAATTACATTAATACGTATAGACAAATCTAAATTATCATTCTCATAGTAAGTAATTAAATTCGGTTATGTGCTGATGCTTTATTAAATTATCTGAATACGTATAGACAAAACCAGATTATCATTCTCATAGTAATTCGATTCGCTTACGTATGGACTCTTTATTAAATTACATGAATACGTATAGACAAAACTAAATTATCATTCTCATAGTAAGTAATTAAATTCGGTTATGTGCTGATGCTTTATTAAATTACATGAATACGTATAGACAAAACTAAATTATCATTCTCATAGTAAGTAATTAAATTCGGTTATGTGCTGATGCTTTATTAAATTACATGAATACGTATAGACAAAACCAGATTATCATTCTCATAGTAATTCGATTCACTTACGTATGGACTCTTTATTAAATTACATGAATACGTATAGACAAAACTAAATTATCATTCTCATAGTAAGTAATTAAATTCGGTTATGTGCTGATGCTTTATTAAATTACATGAATACGTATAGACAAAACTAGATTATCATTCTCATAGTAATTCGATTCGGTTACGTATGGACTCTTTATTAAATTACATGAATACGTATAGACAAAACTAAATTATCATTCTCTTAGTAATTAAATTCGGTTATGTGCTGATGCTTTATTAAATTACATGAATACGTATAGACAAAACCAGATTATCATTCTCATAGTAATTCGATTCGGTTACGTATGGACTCTTTATTAGATGACATGAATATGTATAAACAAAACTAAATTATCATTCTCATAGTAAGTAATTAAATTCAGTTATGTGCTGATGCTTTATTAAATTACATGAATATGTATAGGCAAAACTAAATTATCATTCTCATAGTAAGTAATTAAATTCGATTATGTGCTGATGCTTTATTAAATTACATGAATACGTATAGACAAAACTAAATTATCATTCTCATAGTAATTCGATTCGGTTACGTATGGACTCTTTATTAAATTACATGAATACGTATAGACAAAACTAAATTATCATTCTCTTAGTAATTCGATTCGGTTACGTATTGACTCTTTATTAAATTACATGAATACGTATAGACAAAACCAGATTATCATTCTCATGGTAATTCGATTCGGTTACGTATGGACTCTTTATTAAATTACATGAATACGTATAGACAAATCTAAATTATCATTCTCATAGTAATTCGATTCGGTTACGTATGGACTCTTTATTAAATTACATGAATACGTATAGACAAATCTAAATTATCATTCTCATAGTAATTCGATTCGGTTACGTATGGACTCTTTATTAAATTACATGAATACGTATAGACAAATCTAAATTATCATTCTCATAGTAATTCGATTCGGTTACGTATGGACTCTTTATTAAATTACATGAATACGTATAGACAAAACTAAATTATCATTCTCATAGTAATTCGATTCGGTTACGTATGGACTCTTTATTAAATTACATGAATACGTATAGACAAATCTAAATTATCATTCTCATAGTAATTTTCTATAGCATGTCTTGTTGTCAGCATCAGCATATCCGGATCATGATTTGACACTTCGCATCTCGTAATTATCAAGACTTTTTAATGTTGTCAACTCGTCGCGATCAAGTAGTCAAGAACGCATTACGCTGATAATACATTTAGCGAGGCATAGTTAGCGATCATGTGGTAATATATTTAGCGAGGCATAGTTAGCGATCATGTGGTAATATATTTAGCGAGGCATAATTAGCGGTCATGCGGTAATATATTTAGCTAGGTATAGCTGTCATGTGGCAATATGTTAGCTAGGTATAGTTAGCGATCATGTGGCAATACATGTATTGAGGCATAGTTAGCGGTCACGTGGTAATATATTTAGCTAGACATAGTTAGCGGTCATGTGGTAATATATTTAGCAAGAGATATCTAGCGGCCATGCGGTAATATATTTAGCTAGGCATAAATAGCGGGCATGTAGTAATATATTTAACTAGCCATAATTATCGGCCATGGTTTAACAACTGACTAACATTGAAAAAGGTTCGTAATAGCGGTCAGGTCATACAATTACATATCAATCAAGAGTACTAACCCGAAACAGCAACAGAAATCCGCAAATGTTTACCTAAACACTGTTAATTTGACTCGTACGAATGTAAACTGGAATGGTTCTTATGAATTCTGAAAGCAAGAATACCGAAAACAGAACTTATATTCCAGCCTTCTGTTTATTATTCCTCTCTATACTCTTATTACTAGTTCCATATGGTTGACTTTGAAGGTTACTGAGCAACACATCTCAATGACCTACATCTTTCGGTCAACGTATTCGGTTTTGAACTTAACTTGCATTGCATTAGCCATTATTTGCGTTTATAAATAAATTAAGCATATAATACATGTGGATTCCAGCCCATATCAATATCCAAGGAAATGACTTAGTAGACCAGATAGCTAAAGAAACACTAAATAAACTAAATTACATGCCACTCGAATATAGTCAACATGAACTATACAGACTAATCAACACATTCATTAACAACAAATGGTAAACTGATCGGAACCAAAATCACAAAGGGAGAAAATAATATAATACCATCAAGGAAATAAATAGAAATATAAAACAACCTAGGTGCACAGGCTATGAAGAAACAATAATCAATAAAATTCTTTCAGGAATAAACTAAACTGGCAAACAGCTTCGAAAAATACGTAGGACCCTTCCCACATAACATAAATTGCTACAATTGTAACACCCCAGATGATTTATACCCCATCTTCAATGATTGTAGAATAACCAAGAAGAAAAGGGACACATTCATATCCGAACAACAAAGCATAGCCGCCCCATATACATACCCAGAAATAATTCAATTAACAAATATCAACCCCCAAATAACATTCAAAAATATAATTACATTTTTAAAAACAACAGGGCTACAATAGAAAATTTAGAAAATAGGAAAATAAAGAACATAATAGGGAGAAGGATAAAATACTATGAAAGAAACCTAGTACTAGCTCAAACCAAAAGTAATCATCAAAAATGACAGCCTATTTAAGGGATGGAAGCACCACCAGGAATGAGCAGGTTAATCTCAACCATCCTTGGAACCCACATACACTACGGTAGGGATGAGATGATCAAGGCTCGAATACTGAGCAACCAATCCGGAAATTAAAGATGCGAGTAACCCTTTAAACAAAATAATGGAGACCAAAAGGATTACATAAAAACTAGTACTAGAGTATCCCCGGGGTAAGCAACCAAAAAGAAAGCCTCTTTAAGAAATGGAAGCACAACCAGGAATGAGCAGGTAGATCTTAACCGTCCCTGGAACCCACATACACTACGGTGGACATGAGATCAACAACGCTCATACACTGAGCAACCAAACCGAAAAATAAAGACGCGAGTAACCATAGAAACAAACTACGGAACCTGAAAAAATTAATCAAAGCCCTTTGAGTAATCAAATCACTCCGGAAATAATAACAAGTCAACAAAGTAGATGAAAGATAAAGTAATAGGGGTACACAAATCACAACGAACAGATAATGACGACAATTAGAGAATAAAAAACCCATGTAAAAGGCAAACAATAAACAAACAAATAATAACAAAGAAGTTTGTAAAAAGACAGCTTTTAAAATAAGTATAGGAACCTACCCTCACTCATATTACCTTCTCTACCTTTCCTCTCAATACAGCCTCATTGACAGTAAATAATAATTACCAAATATGTATCAAATTCTAGTCAGAAGGCAAAACGTTAAATATAAGTAGATGGTCTGAGACCAGACTATCATAAAATTCTATCTCGATATCATGGTCCCAATTTAGACAGCATAAGGTAGTCTAAAAGACCATGACTACCAGGCCCCGAAGAACAACGCTGCAATTAAATGTTATCTAACTTTAGGCATACAGACCCCCAACTCAACTAAAGGGCTGGGGCGTATGGGGCTGTATACTCTATTAACTCAAAACAGCACAGAATTCATCCAATTTAAGGGGGGGGGGGAGATTGGATAAAGGGACATCACCGCTGGACCAAAACCGGAAAAACATCAGGAGAGAAACAACTTCAAAGAACCCAGGACAACGGAAAATGATGGCTGGTCTGAGGGAACAACCATATGATGGGACACCATGAGAACAAGATGGCAGCCTGACATTAGGGGCTACTCAAACAGACAAGAAAAAGCAACACAGAAAAGAATTCGATTGCTTTCATTGCCTGGTTAACAGGGTCCTCATTTTGTACGAGAACCCTTTTCGAACAATCTATTTCACGACACCTGACTTGATCAGTTTTTTGCACACCGTTCAAAATTAACAAGCTATTTTTGCCAAACAGTGACTATACTTATTTATGTCGCATAGACATCTTAGTATTCAAACTTGTTAGGATAGACATCTTAGTATTCAAACTTGTTAGGATATACTTATTTATGTCGCATAGACATCTTAGTATTCAAACTTGTTAGGAACTTAATACATGTACACTTTATACTAGAAATATTGGAAAGTTAATATAGTTAAACAAATTTTACGACTTTATTGATTTGATTTAATTGCATAGGTGGCTCACACATTATTGGTATTTTCATGTCCATTAGTAATAACTGGACCAGATTTGAATTAAGCACACAATCATGACGTTGCGGGCTGCACGACATCCTTGGACTTAATGGTACCTCTCTTTTATTGCCACAACTTGGATAACTCCAAAATGGCGGAGATGTGAAACTAATTTCCAATACCTCCACATCTGCCATTTTACACCATTAACACACATAACTGTCTGTTAGGGTTGAGTGTGTGTTGGGTCTATTCCCACTCACCCAGGGTCCTCCATTCAGGTCGATGGTTACTTAATAGCATCCCCGACCTGATGACCAAATTTAACAGTACTCCTTGAGTACATAAATGCTTCTGGGAAGCAGCACCATTCCTCTCCCCAGGAGTAATTAAATATCCAGCTTTTCTGGAAACTTAAAACAATGCTATATGCCCCTAGTGGGCGATACAGCACTATAATTCAACTTCATCATCATGTTTTGCGTATTAGAACTATTAAGAACGTGTCTCTTAACTTTTATTAAAAATGGATTGAATAACTTTATTTATTACCCTAAATGTAAGACAGCGACATTTTTATATCAAGGATGGCACACAATAATTAAAGGCATCTCATAGCCACAATAACAATCATCATTTTGACCCCGAGAACAAATTTGACCCCGAGAACAAATTTATCTCTTCTTATTTGTAAGATCTCTAAAAAGTTATTCAAATTAAGTTTGTCCAAAACTTGCAAATGTTTCTGTTTTCCAGTCACATTTACCTTAATCTATGACCTTTTGACTTTTTACCGAAAGAAACGTTTCTTTTTTTATTCAGCGTTTAGGTCATCCGAAAACTTAATTAAGGCACGTGGTCGACAACGCTGTAATCAACCATTGTTTTTTAATGTAATCACAGTGATGACCTTGACATGTTAACTTTTGGCCCTAATATCGTTTGTCGTCTTTCTTACAAAACGTGCAAGCGAATTAAAAAAATTTGTAGCTGTAGATGGTCAAGAATTTAAGCTATTGTGCCGAAAAGAAACGGGAACATACATGACATTGATGCATAATACTTCTTGGGGCGCTAGATGACCGAGCAGTATAATGCACTATCCTTTACATCTCACCGCTGTTCGCGTGGGTTTGAATCTCATCTCGGCCAACCAGGGTATGTTAGAAGGCTTGCCAGTAGCTTCCCCAGGATCGATAGTTCTTCTCAGAATTTTCCCGGGCTCTTCCTCCGCAAATATTACTGGCCGCCACGTGTAGCCAGTTATCCGCAAAACCATTAATAGCCACAATGCTTCTAGTTAAAGGCGTATAATAATAATAATAATAATAATAATAATAATAATAATAATAATAATAATAATATTATTATTATTATTATTATTATTATTATTATTATTATTATTATTATTATTATTATTATTGCTGTTGTTGTTGTTCTTGTTGTTGTTATTATTATTAGTTTATTTCCTCCAGAACATTTTCTGAGCACCCGTCTACCGCTATAACAACTCTACATTACCGGCAAGACTTTACACTTGTTCGTAAGTCTTTCAATGTAACTGCATTAAATTGGTAAAAGCAAAGATTTCTTAAGCGTTCATACAGAATACTAGTAGATAGAAGACACACAAAAAAAAAAACGCTTCCTGAAGAAGACAAAAAACGCTTCCAAAGCGCGCACAAAACACAAATAAGACAATAAGCATTACAATTAAAATACTTATATTGATACATACGAGGATAAAATAAATGGATTGAATTCAACAGTTTCCACCACACGATGAACATGAAAGGTTGCAATTGTTCAAGGTATCAATAGTCGCAATATTATGTTTCTTTACAATAACGCAACCATCTGTGTTTCTTGTTACACCTATTCCCGAGTGAACACCAATGGTTGTAATATCCGTCTCTTCGCAGTTCTCTGCATTATTCTCTAATTGCTGCGGGGGAGGGGGGAGGAGGGTAAACTGGTTCTTTACCTTCCTTTCCACAAAAGAAAGAATCTGTCTTCATCGCTATCGTCGAATAAATTGTCATCCATTATTTAATTCTTATCCTAAAGTAATTATAAGTGAAATATCCCAATGACTTTATATCGTATTACCTGTGTGTAATGTCCAATATTGAGGAAAACATTGCTGCTGGAGTTATAGACGAAATTATTCACTTCGTTGTACCACATCGTGACAACACTGTCCCATGCCAAAGGCAGCTGGCCTGTTGCCTTCCCCAGATTCTGTCCCGTCGAGTACCTCCCTGTTCAACAAGTAAATACATGAAGGTCAAGTCTACGCCTATTGAACTGATTTAGAGTTTGTATTCAACCTGCTTGACAGATTCTCGAGACTTTGAGATAATTTTATTTTCCCCAAACATAAATCAGCGAATCTCAGCAAGTCCATAACTCAGTGCATCTGCTAAATGGAAAGGCGAACTATGTGACTGTTGTTACACAGCGTTACTTTATGTCAGGGTTTGCAGAGGACTAGTTCCACATTCTGGACTGAAGTCTAAAACACAAACACACACACACACACACACACACACACACACACACCATGGTGGAAAACTTAACATTTCTTAAGTTCAAGCATGTTAACTAGTACAAAACGTTTGACACAGTGACTATAGAAGGATATGGAATGCATCAAAACGTCCTAAGTTCAACAAATTGTCAATTTATTTAATAGTAAGACATTCCATCTAAAATTTTAATGGTGATATAACCACGTAGTATAGTGTTCTCACCTAGTGACCAAACGAGGGCTTTTACTAAACACTAGTACTGAAACACAGCGTTCCAAGAAGAGTAAAAGAAAGAAACGAGAAGAACTGTTTAATCTTGAAGACCCGGATTTCAGCAGGTAGACACATACTTAATAATTAATTTTTTAACCTAAATTTTATACAATGTTATGTGCAGTTGTTGAAGTAAAGGTTAAAGTTTAATGGCCATTCCTTTGACTTTCTGACTCTTTTCCAGTGTACCTGGTATAGTCCTTTGGTATCCACCGTCATGAGTATAGTTACAGTTATCGGCCCATGCCTGTGCAACAGCTGCAACATAAGTATCCCAGCTCTGGAGAATAATAATAATAATAATAATAATAATAATAATAATAATAATAATAATAATAACGATAATAATAATAAATTAATTAATTGAATAAAAATGTCTTAAAATATCATCATGATCATCATCAACACCTAACATCAGCATCATTATCACCATCGTTTATAATTAGGAGCAGATAATTTTCTACTGCCTGATGATGTATCTAGGTTTTTAAAACCCGACCTCACCTTTCCGTTTTGATTTCAGATCCTACAGAAAAATGATTTTTCGTGTAATCTGAATAAAAATAATTCTATACTGTGACTCGGCATAAAAGCATTTAGGTTAACGAATGCGTTGATAATGCGGCATAAAGCTACCCGGCAATTACCAAAAGGCTGATTCCATATACTGACATTATATTTTATATAAACCATCAATCTCTTCATAAATGGTAAAATAAGCAGAATGATAACTTCGGAAGATCAACCCACTATTGGAGAGGAGCGTGCTTCACACAACAGATGGCTTGGTATTGAGTCTATCGCGTTTATTCGATACACATTCTTGACCTACGTATACCTACCTTATGGTGGGTGAGGCTTGGCTAGAGTAAATACCCTGAAAGCGTGTCTCGTGTGTAGACTTCCATTCGGTGAGACGAAACTTTTAGTTTTATTTATTTATTTATCTATTTATTTATTTACTATGCGAAGTCAATGAAGAACCTACATATTCATGTACTAGCAGACAAAATCCTGAACTTTTGAGAGAATACGATTTATACATAAAAAATTTGCATCTTTTTTTAAAGATTATGCATGGTCTACGCTTATCTTTTATTTAAACCGTATGTAATTTTATGATCTTTACCTTTTAATTATCACCACATAGCACGTATTGGTCTACCGTGAACTTAAAATCGATAACAACAACAACTACTACTAGTACTACTACTGCAACCACCACTATTATTACTAATATATCTACTACTATTACAGCTCTTACCATTTTAAGCATATCCGTTGCCTCTGGAGTTACCCGTCCTCTATATTCATTGTGCTTATTAACAATTAAAGATTGGTCAGCACTGCTTACACCTGAAAATAATTTAAAATATATAAATGAAAAACTTTTTGGAGCATTTTGTTTATTTACCATGTATTTATTTGTATTTTTGATTGTCAAAATGTTCTTCATGGTTCATTATATTCATTCATTCATTTTTATATAACATTGTCTCAATCTGGAATTCTTCTATTGCCAATTGAAAGAGAATATAGGTCGCTCCTTATGTACAATAATAATAAGCAATAGGAATAGGAATACAAAGTTCATCTTATTGTGAGAATAATATAATATGCACATAATTGCAGAAATTATGGAATGGTGTGTGTAAGTAAATATTTAGAGTCCATTTATATTATTAGGAAGAAGAGATTCAAACATCAACATACATGATTCTTACCAGAATTTGAAGTCAACGGAGATTTTGGCAAGCAGGCACTGTGTCCGGGTATTACTTGATACTTGGTGTCACATGCCTGCCATATAATAATAATAATAATAATAATAATAATAATAATAATAATAATAATAATAATAATCGTCATCTAATTCTCTCATCATCATCATCGTCGTCGTCATCGAAACTAAAGCGCAAGCTCTTCATGCTCAATGATGTTAACATGTTAACATATGCATGCAAGACGTTATCGTGCTATCTTCTGAAAGTATGGTACAGCAACAATAGCAGCAGCAACAGCAAAAAACAGCAATAGTAATGAATGTATCGAGAAGTATTCTGTGTGTACCTGAAGTAGAAATGTTAGAAGTCTGTAAGAAGTCTTAAGAGAGAGAGAGAGAGAGAGAGAGAGAGAGAGAGAGAGAGAGAGAGAGAGAGAGAGAGAGAGAGACTGCCTTACTGCTTCAGCCCGGAATCCTGAAACAGAAGAAGAAAACAAATGAAACAAGTCATGAATTTAATTCAGATATAATCAGTTGTCTCGTATTGATACATTAATAGGTTGTGTTTTGAATAAGTTAGTCTGTAAACTTTTTTCCTTCTGATAAAACTGGTATTGAATGGTTGACATTTGGGCGGGTAGTATGGCATAATTGCGTGCATTTTGGTAATAGTACAAAGTGAGTAAACTACAATGGTTGTACTATAACATGTGACTGTTTTATTTACAGCTACGCTCTAAAATAAATTGTTAACTTATCACAAAAAGTTGGCATTGAGTCCATCTGTAAATATATATTATTTAACATATGAATTATTAGGATTTGAACACTGTTAAATGTACTTACAAATAAATGTAAATCTATATAGGGAGACGTGATTGTGACCCGCATCTATATAGACTAAACACTTCCGATGCGATTGATTGCAAGATTTTATGGCTATCTTTTGGAATAGACTACCCACCCACCACCCATGCGAATGATGGGAAAAGTTGACGACTGTCTATTGGGACAGGCCTTTTTCACGATCTTCATTGCTCAATAATTGTACTAGAAAGAGGTTTCATGAGGCAGAACCTTTGTCCGACCGCATATTTCGCAGATGTTCCATTTCTGTATCGACTCGTCATTCTTTATTTTATTTTAATAGTTATTTTAACTGAGTACCCACATACAGGAAGAAACAAATATTGAAAATCGTGTCTCAGAGAGTATAGTGAAACTAGCATATATCTTGCTGTTACATTTCTAAACGTAATAAGCTTGAAACTAGCGTCAGTTTGGTCAGCTAGGTCACTTTTGTGTTTCTAAAAAAAAATTATATGTGAGTGCCGTCACCATAAATATAAGAACAAAATTGTGTGCCACCCACCTCCTTAAATCATTGCATCTTATCGAATGTACATATTTATTTGTTTGAATGGTATTCGTAGTGATTGTTTTTATGTTACTGATATTCATTTAGTATGCGGACAATTTATCATACATTATTATTATTATTATTATTATTATTATTATTATTATTATTATTATTATTATTATTATTGCAAGTTATTACTTTTAAACCATTACTTTTAAAAGAGTCAACCAAGGTGGAAGGTTGTATCCACACTGTAGGTTATTAACAAGTAATAACTGGCAATAATCTCATCTATTTTAATTGTTTGTAAATCAACGAATGCTCTGCACTCGTGTGCTTTCCTGAGGCAATCATTTCTCTCACGATGAATGTCGTTCGCTTCCGTTTTTACTTGAGGCAATCATTTCTCTCAAGATGAATGTCGTTCGCTTCCGTTTTTACTTGAGGCAATCATTTCTCTAACGATGATTGTCGTTCATTTCCGTTTATACTTGAGGCAATCAATCCTCCCATGGCGAATACCGTGCATTCCCATTTGTACCCGCGGCAATCGCTTCTTCTTTCACACAGCGTTACTCCAAAATTACTTGATCACTCGATGTAAGTTTAAAAATGTTGCAGATTATCATGGCATACGGTATTGCTACATCCCAAACTGTATTTGCATGTCCTCACGGATGGTCGTAAAGCTGATAAAAGTTTAACTGGGGACGTAATTTATGGCCATTATACAACGTAACTACCGACGTTTAAAGGTACGTAATGTAACGGATTTTTTTAACCAATCGAACTGGCCACTCATTTGTTTTGATAACGTACTTCACACTCATGTTAATTTGTAAGTATTTTCTCTTAATTTATAACAATTCATGTTCCGCAGCAGACTAAAATAGGTTGAGTAGTAATGGCAATAACCCAAATGTCTTTCGTATACAGACATGCTACACAAACCATCGTCAATTTTTAGATAATCCAATAACTCAAGTTAACGTGAGAATCGACGAATATTAAATTTATCTGTTACAATTTGCAACGATTAACTGACAGGACGCGGTCTACAACTGGAATTTTGAATCTCGTCATTCGTTTCTGGATCAAATGCGTTACTTATTTTATGGTAAGATTTTCTTTAATTTTGCAAAGCGCTTTTTGTTGTAATGAAAAGCATAACGTTATTGACATTGAACAAAAAAATCTGAAAATTAAATTAGTTCGAAAATTTGAACAACTATAAAGCTACGTCTCTAAATTTGAATAAATTCCTTCAAACGCAATACCTTAATAATACAAAATAGGCATTTTTAGACTTAAGAGATATTGTGTAAAAGTATACATCTCGGTATATTTTGCAAACGATTTACTAGGTTCGAGTCTCAGATTCGACTAATGTGGGTATGTTAGAAAGCTTTCCAGTAGCTTCTCGTGGGTCGGTGGTTCTTTCCGGAGTTTTCCCGGGTTATTCCTCCACCATTAATACTGGCCGCCATGTATAGTCTATCGTGTGCTGAAAAGTGGCGTTTAGCCCTACAACAATATAATTAATACAGTCAGAATAACAAATAGCATGCATTAGCACAATCTAGTTTATATGCTTTGTACAAGAGAATGACAGTCCACAAAGGTAGACCCCTGGTTGCGGAGTGAACCAAAACGCGATCGTTTTAACCGATCACATTCATTTCACCTCTGTCTGCCTGGGTTCGAGCCACGGTCATGTGACATGTGAGAAAGCATGCCAGAGGCTTCCCGTGTATTCGTGGTTCACTTGCGTTCTTCTTACACCAGCTATAAATGGAGCCATGTAAAATCTATCTTGTACTGACAATGGCAACAGCAAGAAAACAGCAAGATCAACAATTGACAGAAACATTCAATATTTTTAATTTGTCAAATGGAATATTTAAGCAAATTTTCTAAACACGGCAAATAACCGAATGCAAAGATTGAAGAGAAAAGGAAGTAGAGAAAAAAGAGAAATGATGAGAAATAAACCCAGATAAAATATCTTATTCTTATATCATTTTAAATACTTGCAATAGGAACTTCGACAGGTTGTTGGATTATAATCAAGCGCTGAATTGAAAAGAGAGGGGGATGACAACGAAAAATATGTGGACATTGCGAGTCTGTGTCAACATCAAGGAAGATGCAAATTATTTCACCCTTGAACGAACTTTTATCTTCTTTTCCTTCTAAAGGTATCAAAAGTAATTAATATACACATACAAGTACAAGACGTTCGAAAGGTTAAGTCGATAAGTACATCAATATACTTACTCCAAAGGAAAGCCGAACTTACGAGCGTCTCAATAGTAAACAAGCTTCATTGATGTGCAACATACTTGCGGTCAAATAAGTCTATTAAAAAGTTTTGAAAAAATCTTGTTTGGTTAACCAGCATGATAATCACTGATACCTACCGCATAATGGATTACATCCTTGTGAAATCAGTTAGCGACGCATTTAATCCCTTCACACGGGAATTAAAGATGAATCCGTTTTACTGACTCGGTACGCATAACTAAGTAGAGAATAGGGAAAAACGTAATTCGTGTTTTCTGACAGAACATCGGTGACTGCTTGAAAAATAAACGTAATCTTGTATTGCAGGGGTGGGGGATTTTAGATCTTGATATTATGTTTATTTTAATCGTCTACAAGTCTAAAAGTGTTCAGTTAAACTGATGTAATAGCTTTGTCTGCTGGTGTTCTTAACGAGTGTGTGTGTGTGTGTGTGTGTGTGTGTGTGTGATCTGGATTTTTAAACCTAGCTTTAACAATTTTTATGTTAAATCGCTACATTGTGTGTGTGTGTGTGTGTGTGTGTGTGTGTGTGTGTGTGTCATGTTCTACTAATAGCTATCTCGCATGATCCTCAGCATTAAGAGGTTAATTTTGGAGCTGGTGATAGGATAATGTGACTGGGTGGGACATGATTACACATGTTTGTGGCACGATGCCTCGATGCTAGACATCACAATAAACTGCCAAACTGCAGATATCGTAGCGATATAGCTGAACAATTGTATGTAATAGACAACATCGACATAAAGTTAACTTCCTGAGACAGTAAGTATGTAATAGACAACATCGACATAGAGTTAACTTCCTAAGACAGCAAGTATGTAATAAACAACATCGACATAGATAACTTCATGAGACAGCAAATATGTAATAGACAACATCGACATAGAGTTAACTTCCTAAGACAGCAAGTATTTAATAGACAACATCGACATAGAGTTAACTTCCTGAGACAGCAAGTATGTAATAGACAACATCGACATAGTTAACTCCCTGAGACAGCAAGCATGTAATGGACAACATCGACGTAGATTTAACTTCCTAAGACAGCAAATATGTAATGGACAACATCGACATAGAGTTAGCTCCCTAAGACACCAGGAATATAATAAACAACGTCGTAATAGAAATAACAGCCAAAAATACTCGTGGTACGTTATAGACATCATAGTGATGTGTCTTTCGTAAGGACAAATCCTTTCCTACACTATTTTTAAAATTAAGATATGTTGTGGAATGGAACCTTCTTCTTTGGGTATTCGGAATAAAAAAAAAATCTTCTCTATACATATATTTAAATCACACTTCAGCAGGGATCTAGAAAGGTTTCTAGCCACGTAATCTCAAGTTAAATGTTTGTTACAAATTCTACATAACATGACTTCGATGCTCATCATTAAACGACGCTACCCGAGAACACAATGTTAATTGAACAATAATTATTAATGCAATTAACCTTAAGTTATAAATTATGTTCTTGTAGACTCCAGAGAATATGTTAATGTTAGAATATGAAGGGTACAAGACTGAGTAGGTCATACTTACCAATCACATAAGAAGAAGAAAAAAATACATAAATTCATCCACGTACATACACGTTCATGTTCAGCCGACTGTTTATTTCAACCTTTGCTTTTAAAAGCATCGGCAACTTTTTTCATATTCTGAACCGAATTTGTTTAAGGTTTCTATGATTTGTTTACATGTGATCTGCTTCAGTTAATCTTCAAAAGCTCCACAAAGAACAAATTAGCCATTTTTAACACAGATATTAACACAGTACGGTGCTAGAATGAAATGTAAAGACTGCAACGTTAATGTACAATCTTGAAACGTTAAACCGAGAGAGATCGTTAAAACTGAGATCAATCCGTGTAAAAAAAAAAAACACCACATACTCTTCTTTCTGTATAGTTACTTAGTGTGGTTATGTTTCTTCTAAACATAGTTTTAACTGGTGCATTCTCACGTTGCACCTTTCAACTTTTTATAATACTCCGAACTGTTATAAACACGTGTGTGTGTGTGTGTGTGTGTGTGTGTGTGTGTGTGTGCACAAACATCAAAATATCACACTTTTGTATGTTTCTCCTGTATTAATTGTACGTACTTTCACTGAAATCCATCAAACAAATGATATGGAGTTGTTCACACAAACACACTCTCATACATACATACGCTCATACATACATACGCTCATACATACATACATACATACATACATACATACATACATACATACATGCATGCATGCATGCATGCATGCATGCATGCATGCATGCATGCATGCATGCATGCATACATACATACATACATACATACATACATACATACATACATACATACATACATACATACATACATACATACATACATACATACATACATACATACATACATACATACATATATATATATATATATATATACACACACACTGTATATATATATATATATATATATATATATATATATATATATATATATATATATATATATATACACACACACTGTATATATATATATATATATATATATATATATATATATATATATATATATATATATATATATATATATATATAAGAAACCGTGAAAGTCGTATTCTTGTGCAACATAAGCTTCACGAATATTAAAGTAATCAACAAATGCAAACTGTACACACCCACTGAAACACCTGCAGCCAGGTGGGTGAATGGCAACTGATATGACATCTACATAAAGCTGTAAACCTTTATCAATGTGGAGTAAGGCGTGAAAAGCATTTCACAGGTCTCCTTATTGTGAATGTATGGCTGGCCATGGAGTCATCTTGTGTTAGAATGATTTACATCAAAGGCCGGGATGTGCTCACATAGTTATTACAAAAGTCGAATATTATTGATTTATTTATTTATTTCATATCTTATGAACTCAACGCTAGTGTCTATTAAACCATCTAACTTATAAGTTTGCATCTTATTCACTTTCTTTTCTTTTTCATTCTTTATTATTATTAGAATCACCGATCCACGAGAAGCAACCGGCAAGCTTTCTCGCATACCCATATTAGCCAAGTATGAGACTCGAACCTACGCAGACAGAGGTGAGATGGCAGTGATCCGTAACGATGAGCGCTTTAGACCACTAGACCACTCGGGGCCTCGCCCGTCCTTGTAATCTGTTAATGGAGACACCGAAAAGGGCTGATTACGCAAACAAGAAACCACCCATAGTATTGCGAGAACTTGACATTTGACTTCCTTTTTCTCACACACAAAGCAAACAAACACTGTTTAGGAGAGAAAACAAAAATTTTTTTTTCCTTCTTATAACTTGTCTGGCACCGTGCACCTACCTGATCCGAGTTAAATGTGTTTTGCTGAATTGGTATAATGAATCATTACGATTAATACGTTATTCTCTACAACGGTGATTTTATTTGGAGTCAAGAAAATACTACGCATATTATCATTTCTATCAATGGTATTACATATTACAAAGCTATTCCATGAAATAACTGCGTGGGAAGTTTAAATTTACATCACTAGAAAAGGCATGAAAGTACAGAGAGAGAGAGAGAGAGAGAGAGAGAGAGAGAGAGAGAGAGAGAGAGAGAGAGAGAGAGAGAGAGAGAGAGAGAGAGAGAGAGAGAGATATGCTTAAGTTGTCAGACTGAACTAAAATTTTACTGGCTGCACTGCAAAATATATATGTAATTTTTCCGAGTCTTTAATATATTTGCACATATTATTAAAAAGGTGCACACGTTCCCAAAGCCAGAGGCAACTGCTAACTATTACGCAGTCATTGCTGTCATTGGTATGGACGGTAATATAGCTATGCTTTTATGAAATGTCACATTGTAAGTTATACTTCATTCCAGAAATGAAAGACAACCTAACCTTTTCAATATATGGGACAAACATAACCAGTAAAAATAGTTTGGGGATATTTGTTTTTTTTTTCCTTCTTCGAATACAGTTCTTGTAATGTAACCATCTATGGTTTCTTTTTCCATTTCAACAATATTGCATACACAGGGAAGACATACATGGGACTTGTATTGCATACACAGGGAAGACATACATGGGGACTTATATTGCATACACAGGGAAGACATACATGGGACTTATATTGCATACACATGGAAGACATCATGGGACTTATGATTTCAAACTTGAATTATGCTCAAGCAAAATTATTCGGAATATTTTTATTTTATTTTAACACATTTCCGCAATGAAAAGTCAAGCATTACATTAAGGTGCGTAGTGTAATTATCAAATGTAAATGTGCACCCTTTTTACAAAAATCAAAGATAAAAAATCAAACTTTACAATGGATCAACTAATTTTACCAGTACATCTCCATTTGCAACATATACTCACTAGTCCGCTCGATTTATACTTTGTCATATATCTCTAGTCACGGAAATCTACAACCAGGACCCCTTAGCGAATCAATAATGTGATTTTCCGGTTGCCACAATGGACAGAAGGTGCGTAAAATACCACAACTATGTTGTTTTACACAGTCACATACAGACACACACACACACACATCTCTCTCTCTCTCTCTCTCTCTCTCTCTCTCTCTCTCTCTCTCTCTCTCTCTCTCTCTCTCTCTCTCTCTCTCTCTCTCTCTCTCTCTATATATATATATATATATATATATATATATATATATATATATATATATATATATATATATGACAAGAATGACGCTGTAAAAGGACCGTTGTGCGTAGTAATAATGAAAACTAAATAGGTCATCATTTGGGTTAATAATTTTATATTCTGCTAAATTACCGACGATTGATAAATATCACAAGTGACAGATGTCAATCATTTCATTTTCTATTTTGAGCTAAATGCATATATATATATATATATATATATATATATATATATATATATATATATATATATATATATATATATATATATATATATATATATATATATATATATATATATATATATTTATGTATATATATATATATATATATATATATATATATATATATATATATATATATATATATATATATATATATATATATCCATATTTTATAAAATAACTAAAATTACACAGTAGTTTTTTTTAATAATTAAGATATATTTTAGAATGGGAATATTTATGTCAAAAAAAATCAATAAACGACGGCGACTTTATTTGTACAAAATATCTGACTTGGAACTAGTCTGACTTGGAACATGTGTGCCTTGTTATTACGATGACCCACATTTACCAATCATCCGATCATGTAATACATACCGTATATACTGGATTATAATTTAATTACCGTATATACTGGATTATAATTTAATTACCGTATATACTGGATTATAATTTGACTCCTCTGACATTTTAAACCCATTTACATTTTAATCCACGAATTAAATTATAGGTCACGCACCTTTATAATAAAACTAGTTTAAAATGGTCACAGGTTATTGCAACTTAGTATGATTGGTACTGTGAGCACGGTATTAAATCTCACAGATCGTGTACACCTACGAAGTTTCATGCTCTGGAAGGTTACTTGGTGAAAATTCAATTTTCCTGTCCTTTCTCACTCCAAACTTTCCCTTATCCTAGAGTATTGGTATATCAAATTAATTAATACGATCAGTTTAAACACCATTATTGTTATTATTATTATTATTATTATTATTATTATTATTATTATTATTATTATTATTATTATTATTATTATTATTAAGATGTATAAAAGTTTTTCCCAAGAAAATTCTATTTTGTCTGAGGAAAAGGAAAATTAGTATATATATATATATATATATATATATATATATATATATATATATATATATATATATATATATATATATATATATATATATATATATATATATATATATATATAATTTAGTGTACAATTATTAATTTTTGTTTCATATCAGTCTCTGGTAATCTATGATCAGAGTTTGTAATTATTCTCAGTTATAATTTTAAAATTTTTTTTTTAAAAATTATTCATTGAAATTAAAAAGTGCTCATATTACTACGTTGTTATTATCGAGACCCCTTTCTAAGTCATTCGGGATATCTTTGTGGTTCACCAAGACATTGAAGACTTTTGAAAAATTCATTTAGAATAATTATATGCCTTTGGTGTCTGTGACATGAAGTTTAGGATTATTTTTAATTTGCATTACTGTCATTTGAAATTTAATTTACATACATACATACATACATACATACATACATACATACATACATACATACATACATACACACACACACACACACACACACACACACACACACACACACACACACACACACACATACATACATACATACATACATACATACATACATACATACATACATACATACATACATACATACATGCATACATACGGACGGACGGAGGGACGGACGGACAGACAGACAGACTGCAATGTATAAAGAAGTTCATGGGAATAAGGTAAATATTTAAAGTTATTTTTGTTATTTTTAATTATAGATATAAACAAGATAGTTCCATCTTATTTATTTCCTTTCATCAGTTTAAATTCTTTCAGACTGGTTCTTAACCTTCGCCTTCATTTAGCTGTAAAATAATGTTAATTTGAATGCCTGGTAACATCTGAGTTCAATCCGAATAGAAAGAGTAATAATCAATTTCGCCAGATGTGATTCTTTCAATTGCTATTCAAATTTTTTTGTTATCATGATATTAAATGTACTAAATTACCGTGTTCGATATTTATATAATCAATCTGAGCATATATTACGCCGACATGAAGCCATAACTCCAATAGTCTGTATATATTCCATAAAATACCACCTTTACTAGACCATGGTCTGTATAAATTCCACACAGTGCTACCATTCCCACGCAATGGTCTGTATAAATTCCACACAATGCTACCATTCCCATGCAATGGTCTGTATAAATTCCACACAATGCTACCATTCCCACGCAATGGTCTGTATAAATTCCACACAGTGCTACCATTCCCACGCAATGGTCTGTATAAATTCCACACAGTGCTACATTTCTTAGTGGTTAGAACATCCGCAATGAATGTGGGAGGTCGTGGATTCAAATCCCCGGCCGAGTTATACCAAATACTTGTAAAAACAATGGTACTAACAGCTACCTCGTTAGGCGCTCAGCGAAAAAAGGTTAGTGTTAGGACTTGTCAGCCTGGTGTCAGGATAATGTGACTGGGTGGGATATCATGCTACATGTCTGCGGCATGATGCCACACTGCAAGACGTCATTATAAACTGCCACACTGCAGACATCGTAGCAATATGACTGAAAAATTGTTTAAGCTAGATAAAAAATCCAAATCTCTGCCTGCCTGTCTGTCTGTCTCTCGCTCTCTCGCTCTCTCTCTCTCTCTCTCTCTCTCTCTCACATACACACACGCACACACACACATTTAATCATCATTACGTGGTCCGCATTTTATAAAATCAGAAATAAAATCACAGTTAGCCACAATAAGATTAGTAACAAAAAGATTATCAACAACCAGATTAGTAACAATAAGATTATCCACAAAAAACCATTAATAACAAAAAGATTAGCCACAAAAAGAATGCACTAAAAAGATTATCCACAAAAAGATTAGTAACAAAAAGATTATCCACAATAAGATTAGTAACATAAGATTAGCCATAAAAAAGTAGTAACAAGATTAGCCACAAAAGGATTAGCAACAAAAATATTAGCCACAAAATTATTAGCAACAAAAATATTAGCCACAAAAAGATTAGTAACGAAAATATAAGCCACAAAAAGATTAGTAACAAAAATATTAGCCACAAAAAGATTAGCAAGGAAAAGATAAGCCACAAGAATGTTAGTAACAATAAGAATAGCCACAAAATAATTAGTACGAAAAGATTAGCCACAAAATAATTAGTACGAAAAGATTAGTTTCAAACAGATTAGTACGAAAAGATTAGCCACAAAATAATTAGTACGAAAAGATAAGTCACAAACAGATTAGTACGAAAAGATTAGCCACAGAAAGATTAATAACAATAAGATTAGCCACAGTAAGATTAGCCACAAAAATATTAGTAACAATAAAATTAGCCACAAAATATTAGTAACACTAACATTATAAGATTAGCCACAGTAAGTCAGAACATGAAGGATCGTGTATATGTGTTTGATTTGGATTTTTAACTTAGCTTTGAAATATTTCAGTTATATCGCTATTATGTCTGCAGTGTTGCAGATTATAGTAATGTGATGTATAGCGATGGGGACACCAGACAAACCAGTCCTAATACTAACCTACTAATGATATGCGCCTAACGAGTCATCTGTTAGTACCATTTTTAAAAGTATTTTGGTATCACTCAGCCAGATTCCAACCCGAGACCTTTGGCATCCGAGGCGGACGCTGTAACCATTAGGCCACCGGAGAGGTCTACTATGAAAGAATAGTTTCTTAATATGTCTTAGTATAACTTTCAAAGAAGGAATATCAATTATATGGAAAATATAATAAGGTTGTTAATTCTGATGATAGTGCGACCTTGAAAGGGCATGGCTTGCAAAGTGTATTTGTCGTTGGAAACAGATTTTTAAGAAAAACACTAAACATTATGCCTGTTACTTTAATTATAACATAAGTACATTTATTTCTACCATTTTAAGACATTTAATTTATTCAAGTATAGGTATTGTTTAATGGACATGGTGCATACACACCCATTCTGTGTAATTTGTTTGATAAGTGTTTGATCAAGCAATAAACGCACGTCAAATACCATATCCTCAAGTTGTGTAAGTACCAATTCCTCAAGTTGTGTAAGCAACTGAACTTTGAGCCGACATATCAGAAAAGACTTGACGACTTGACGACACTAACATTTACTGCTTATGAGGTATGTAAACCAAAAAGATCATAATATAGCGTGTGATACTATCGCATTATGCTTAAACGGGATCACAAATTTTGAAATAAAATGTATAAACCTGCAAAAAAAATTGATTTGTATTTTACCAGTATTCATTAATATATTTGATTTATCAACGTTATTCCAAGAAGTTTGGAAAAGAGATAAACATTGTCGCCTTTCACTGAGACAGAAAAAAACATGACTGGAGATAGTGACGTTCATAATCTATTGCATGAGACCAACAGCGTGGGCAATATCTTTCGTTATAGGGACAAATAGCCCATCTACCACTTTCAACAAGAAACCTATCATAAACAGCTCTAAACATTTTACCTTTTTAGATATACCGGTACTTTATGGAACGAGAACAGGTCTTTTTCGAAATCCAAATTAGTTTTAAATGACCTGTAAATAAGGCTTTTCGATGATATATTGGTGTTAGCAGCCCACTGATGTATATATTCCATTTTTTTTTCGCTTTTCTAACGAACTTGTTAATCCATTTAGCTTACCCAAAACTCTGATTACTACGTACGTAAAGTTAACCAACGACATAAAATATACATGTGAATTCAAGTAACCCTCTAATGTCATAGGAATTATAAAACAAAGTGTTGCTATGAGACAGAATACATACGACTAACCAGCCTAGTCCGATAGTTTATAATTCGACTTGATAATAAGGTGATAAAGACAAAGTTCTCTGTATACCGTATACAGAGGAGTACATTTTCGGAGTTCAACATAATTCTGCCTTATAAACAGGCATTTATTAATAGCTGTCAGATAAATTACATATTCACAAATGCGCTTTAAATCTGACAAATCAAACGCCTTAAAACTTAAAAGAAAGTTTATTTCTTTCTTTACTTAACACATCTTTATAATGATGTACCCATTAACCAACTGTATTAACTGACTGTGTACAATCTGCATAACATGTTCGACTAAAACAGCCATCATTCCGGTTTCTTTCACTTAGCAAATTCTGGTCAGTTTTTCTTTTACAAGGTCCGATTGGTGTCTCCTATAAAAAGTCAGATTAGCCTCTCCTATAAAAAAAAAGTCCGATTAGTGTCTCCTGTAAAAAGTCCGATTAGTCTCTCCTGTAAAAATTCAGATTAGGGTCTCCTGTAAAAAGTCCGATTACTTCAGCACATGAAGCAAGACATTGTAAATTTTAAAATTTTCACATGCTTCTTAGACAAAACCAAGCCAGATTATGATGCTAGGCTACTAAACTACATTTCGTGAATTTTGTCTTGGCGCTATTACTGCAATTTTTAACATTTGCAACATGAAAGTTTATTGTGCCAATTTAATTTCAATAGTTCGGCTGGCAATGTTTGGAGTATTGGGCTGTCGATATCACTACTACATAACAATGTCAAAGGAGAACTCGTTGGCATAATATATGGTACGTCATTAATTATTTGAAATAAAAGCGTATATCAAAATTTTAAGAGACTTTTTATTGTTGAGGAAAGCATTCCCATTTACAAGCTTTTTTCAGGACTAGGAAGGAATTCTAATTATATCATCATCATATCCAGAGGGATTGGATTTTTGATCTCCATTACTAATGGCAACTGGGCTAAACTATCCGGAAACTCTGAATAAAATAAATTTTGTTACGATATCAATGCTACCCCTAATACATAAAATGCAGATGTAGCCTAATAAATACATTAATTAAAATACCCCATACATGAGTGCCTCATCAGTAGCACTTAAAAAAAACAGCGCATGATAAAATAACTTTAAGATACAGGAATGGCAATCATCAGTAACGGATACCTGTAAATTAAAATTTTATCATTGTTTATAATAAAATTTAATATGGAAAACAACCTATTATTGTTATCAATACATGCGCATTCACCTTGAATATTATTTAGGGATTCGAATCATAGACAACGGTTGACAACGGTCTTTATGACAATACACATTTGGACGACAGAAGATGTTTAATTATTTATTCTCCAGTTTGTTTTCGCTTTAACACTTGTTTAGTCATATTGATACCGTATCTGCAGTGTGGCAGCTTATAGTGATGTCTGGCACTGGGGCATCATTCCTCAGTCCTAACACTAATCTCTTAATGCTGAGCGCCGTGCTAGGCATGGCTAGGCCGGGGTTCGAACCCGATACCTCCTGCATTCGAGGCAGACGCTCTAGCCACTGGGCCACCGGAGCGGCACACACAAAGACAAATGAAGGAAGGAAAGACAAACTGTAATACAGGTCAATCTTTCGACTGTCTGATAGATAGATAGATAGATAGATAGATAGATAGATAGATAGATAGATAGATAGATAGATAGATAGATAGACAGACAGACAGACAGACAGACAGACAGACAGACAGACAGACAGACAGACAGACAGATAGATAGATAGATAGATAGATAGATAGATAGATAGATAGATAGATAGATAGATAGATAGACGTGTAATTCAAACACGTGTTTTGGATTTAAGCTTTTTTGATAAGGAGCATTGACACGTTACAGTCTATCCATTTTAAATTCAAAGACTTGTAAAAATGTCACCTTTTTTGACACGTATCTAATATAGCATTTAGGTCAAGTGTATGATTTTCATTTCGACTTCTTGTACGACCTTTCAACGCGTATCATTTTACTAATCATCTTTAGATCTGAGTCCTCAAGCAAAGGCAAAATTCTCGTCATTATGGTTAATACAAGGAGTAACTTACACGATTTACTTTTAGTCTGGCTGCAATGGGGCAGTAAAGTTTTGGTAATCAGATATAGGGTAGAAATTTCAATAAAAATTCAGTACATTAATTCAGCAAACAGGGCTTGAAAATTCTCACTTATTTCTTCAACCGTGAATGATGCTTTCCTTTGCTTAATTTAAGCGAAGAGGTTTCTTTACAGTCAACTAGGAGAAATAGAAACCTTGAAAATCGTACAGACTATTTGCCTTTGAAGCTGTTTTTCTCAAAAAGAATGACGATACAAATTAACTTTGCAAAATTCATATCGTTTATATGCTATGTGAGGGAATAATATGAGGCAAGTTTTAGCTTGTTCAAGCTTCGGAATGTTGCAAATGTATGCAAGTCACTTATATAATTAAATAGAAAACCTCTTTGAAAGCTGTGTCCGACTGTAAAATAAATTAAAAAACTTGTCGTTTTCAAATCAGATAAAAGGTTTAAAAAATTAAAGTTTCCAATAATCTTTTTAATTGTACACACAGGATAATTTTAAGTTAGCTTTTCAACATAATAATTAGAATAATGCATTTTTAAAACACTAAAGCAGAAGTGGCCAAAACTCGTTTAGATCATGTTTTATTTACGTGGTTTTATTAATAATAACAAAATGCCTGCAAATGTCATTCAAGTGATTATTGAATATATTGTAGTTTGCATTCTGTTTGGCTTCATGTACATTTTTTTATGTCCTCTTCGTATCTTTTATTTCATATAAACTGCTTCTTTTAACATTTTCACGTAAATATCGAAATCATATTAATTTGACTATAGTTTTCGTTTGATACATACCATCCTTGTCCCAACCTTTTCATTGTCTGTGTAGTTTGCGGAGAGATATCATGAAGTTATTTAATGTAGACATACTGCTTCTGGTAGACAAAATAAAATCGATTAGCTCGGACATTATCCTTTATCTTAGTTTGATTTTTCAAATCGTACAACGTTGAAATCTGAATATATACAGCTTGTGGAATGCATATAAACAGACTTTAACATTTTTATAATTATTATATCTTTGTTTTTATATAGCAATAATCTAGTGTATGACATTTTAGAATCCTCTAATCAACTCGCTTCTGCACAATAAAAACTAACAATGACGAAAAGCTCCCCCAGATGGTGCTCTCGCTTTTCTCGAAACACCACTGATAAATAAATTCATTCGGTTCTTTATTTCAAATAATGGAAACTATAAAAAAAAATAGTATAGCCTCGAGCACGCAACTCAATGACTTTTAACATGAAAATATTCTTTTCTCGCAAAATTCGATGTAACTCTGACATATATGACAACTCAGAATTAGACTGGCACAAGCTTCACAAGGTTTGTGACCTTGTTCAACTCCGCCGTTAGAGAGCAGTTTGAAACAGCAACTTCTGATTGGTCAAGTTTAGAAATAATGTTGATGATAAAATTAAGGGATGCAACATTGGGTTCTTGCTTTTTTAGTGATGAAAATGGAAGGCAGAAGAATTATTATTTCAAACATTATCGGTCTGATCAATTAGGTTTTGTTTACATTTAACATTATGCTGTGAAAGATTCAGAAAAATCATATTTTTGTCAATCGTCGTATGGGCATTTGCATGGTAATGTGTGAAGAGTCGGTGAACACTTTCAACGATTATGTTTCTCCAGAACGGAGTGTGTTTTAAGAATTTCTTGTGGTAAAATGAGTTTCAAATTTGTCGCGAATTTATGGAACGCGTATTCGGGAACTCGTAGTTTTCGAACACGTAATTTGGAACACGTGCATTTATCTCAATAATGCATTTTATCTACTCTATTGCAACAGAGATATGGTGTTGTCTAATATCAAATGACTTTAGTCTTTGTATAGCTATATTCGCACAATATTTGGTCGTTAAATAAACCGAGACGAGATCTTAGATTTATTGGATGTGGTATTTCATTACAAATACAAAATAATGATTGTTCTGTTTCTTTGAGAGAACAAATATCTCATTTTTCAGTTTATGTGAATTAGTAACAGTAAGATATTGTAGTGATGCCAATTAAACAACCTGCATGTAAGACAAAAAAAGGTACAACATAATGCTTTATAGGTTTGCAAACGTTTTTTTTAAAAACTCTATACTTTGGCTTGTTCTTTTTATTTGAATATTTATGTTTTCTAATTTAAATCATTATTTACTACAGAGTGGAGAATTTGACCATGACAAGCTGAAAGTTCGATTGTATTCTGTAAAAGCTGGACTGAACATTTCAAAATGCAACAGCGGTGAAATTGAGAACTTTTTTGACACAATAATCCTTCTGTATGTTATTGTTGCCTACACCTATCCAGTTGATTTGCATATAATCTGCGAATTTTATATTTCGTAGCATGTGGCAGTGTAATGCTTTTTCCGTATGATGTAATAAATGAAGACAGTGATTCAAACACGTGTAGCTAGATTTGTTATAACGTTTATTATATTATTGAAATAGTATCTCTGAAATCCCTTTTTAAAACTCGATTGAAAGACAGTAATAAACACTTTATTAACTTTGTCGTTGTTGTTATCTCTCTTTTTACTAACAACCTTTTACTACAGCAATACGTTCGCATAATTTCCACACATTTTAAAATATTTCAAATAATATTTGTTTTTGCAAATCACCATTCTGTAAGAAGAGGCTTATATGATATCATTAGTGAAGTTTTCTCCCTGTAAGGCTTAAAAACTGGACTGATTCTTATCACTACACATTACAATTACCTTCTGCTTTTTGCAATGTGAGTCTGATTTTTGTGAGGGGTCTTGGGTTTTTTAAAATAGCAATCTCAAGCTTTGCATAGACACTGGAATGAGCGTTAAATATTGCGAGTTTCCAGAATAAATAAATTAACATTTCAAAGGATAGTAATTGGCTTGTAATTTTCCTCTTGCACTTTAGAAAGATACAACCATTGATAGAACCGTAAATAGGTTTATGCTGTTTTACTTTAACAGACAGCAAATTAAAAATCAAAAGTTTCACAAAGTGAGTTTATTTACAGAAAATATCTCAGCTTAATTGATGAAATTTGTATGAGCCGCTGTGGATTATTAGTAACTCGTGCCGAACGCACGACCGAATTGATTTGGGTTCGAATACTACCTCTGGACCAGCTCATGTCGGTTACCTTAGTGTGTCGTAAGTCAACACGTTTTGCTCACATAGCCTCGGTATTAAATAACCTACATGTTGATGTGCCGTAAAACATTAACAAAACATAATCAACACTTGTTGCCGCTCTAGAACAAAATGTATCTATGTTGAAATAATCATGAAATAGCAAGTTAAGTTACTCCTGACTTTTCCACGTGAAGCGTGTTCCTCTCCGTTTGTAATAATGAAATATTGTTAAAAGTATGTTCGTTTGATTTGCCCTTACAATGAGAATTGCTTTCATTTTTTCTTTCTTAATTTTTTTTGTTTTAGTTTTTTGTCTTGAAAATTTTGAAAACTAATGAAATCGCTCTGATAAAATTTACTTCATGATTTTGAATCAGATATCAAACACAAACATGTATGTATGTATGTATGTATGTATGTATGTATGTATGTATGTATGTATGTATGTATGTATGTATGTATGTATGTATGTATGTATGTGTGTGTGTGTGTGTGTGTGTGTGTGTGTGTGTGTGTGTGTGTGTGTGTGTGTATGTATGTATGTATGAATGTACATGTGTGTGTGTGTGCGTGTGTGTGTGAGAGAGAGAGAGAGAGAGAGAGAGAGAGAGAGAGAGAGAGAGAGAGAGAGAGAGAGAGAGAGAGAGAGAGAGAGAGAGAGTTTCATACCTGACCAATAAACTATCATGAAAAGTGTTGATATCTGCACAAAATGAAAGGCTGTAATTGCGTTGATAGCAGCCATATTCAGGTCTGACGTCTTCTTGAATAAAATATAAGCAGAGTCCTTTCTGTTTGGTCACTTAGCAAGAATGCCTCGTATAATTCCAAGTTTGTGTGTTGACTGTTTCTCTGTTTTATATGAAGAGAGAAAGAACAAACTGTCCAAGATGCACAGCGTATTTGAAACTTAAAATAAGTCGTCAGTTAGTGTCCCAATGTGGGATTATTTCTTTTACTCCTGATTAAATATGTTACTAAATGCATTCGATTCAAATCAAACTGTTAGGTTAATTTACTGAAGCAAATGATCAATATATTTATGACAGATGCGATACATTATGCATTTGTTACTTCAGTTCATTATACGTCTCCACGCGATTGGTTAGTAGCTAAATACATCTACATCATAGTTACACCCGCATTGTTCCGGCAAGCCTATTACGTTATAAGTCCATGCCTTGTCACCTCTCATCCGAGTCCGAAATGAACAAACTCCACCCACCGTGACATTGAGAGAACATCACGCTCATCTTTATTGGTGAAGCGATACCAATATTAGAAATAAAAAAAAACATAAATTAAATTTTATTTGGATTGTAAAATAATATAAATAAAATTAATCAATACGTCATTAGTAATTATTTAAGAAGTTTCCAGTAGCCTGGTACCATTGCCTACTTATTGTGGTCTGTGGTCTATTACAGAGTACTAGACAATTACAGGTAGATTTTGTTACCTTGCTGCACTCGAAGTTGTGTAGGAAATATAAATATCGCAGACCAGTCTTCCCAGCGAACAGGGCGTAACTTGTACCGACTCACATGTGTTACACTGCTCTGGTTCAAATTGCGTCTTTTTAATTATTGGACAAAATAAGCTTTATATCTGATGTCAAAGTACAGTCAATCTCTTCGACCAGGTATTTGCTGTTACAATAAGGCAGAGAAAGTTTAATGCGAGTGAAGACCTTAAAATCAATGACTTGTGAGAAAAACATATATTAAGTGAAATAAATAACGCAAACTGTGATGAAGACGCTCAGTTATATATATGGCAGAATATACCACTCCATCCCATTATCTCATTATCTACAGCCAACTGGTGAGTTAGCCAAATCTTAGCATACTGCCTACAGCCCATTAGAGATTAGCATTTCGTTAAATACGGCATTTAACAGTATTAACATCTTATCCTATTTACTACAGCCCATTGGAGGTTAACAGCTTCTTATCTCATTAAATAAAACACATAAGAGTCATAGTGTATCCGGATCTCATTACATACAGCCAATAGAGAACGAGTCATCGTGTATTCCTATCTCATTAGCTACATAGTCAATAGAGGACGAGTCATAGTGTATTCCTATCTCAATAGCTAGTCAATAGAGGACGAGTCATAGTGTAGCCCTATCTCAATAACTAGTCAATAGAGGACGAGTCATAGTGTATTCCTATCTCAATAGCTAGTCAATAGAGGACGAGTCATAGTGTAGCCCTAACTCAATAGCTAGTCAATAGAGGACGAGTCATAGTGTATTCCTATCTCAATAGCTAGTCAATAGAGGACGAGTCATAGTGTATTCCTATCTCAATAGCTAGTCAATAGAGGACGAGTCATAGTGTAGCCCTAACTCAATAGCTAGTCAATAGAGGACGAGTCATAGTGTAGCCCTATCTCATTAGATACAGCCAATAGAGGACGAGTCATAGTGTATCCCTAACTCAATAGCTAGTCAATAGAGGACGAGTCATCGTGTATCCCTAACTCAATATCTAGTCAATAGAGGACGAGTCATAGTGTAGCCCTAACTCAATAGCTAGTCAATAGAGGACAACAGCTTCTTGTGTCATAAGATAAAACCGTGCGAAAGTTTGCATGTTCTTTCTCACATTCCAAGATGTGTATAATCGTGTTTTCCAACAAATAGAACTGGTGTAATATATTCCTATCTTACACGTGACCTTAATCCGAACTCGCACACTATTTTTAAATTCTAATGCCAGCATAGTACGCACACAACTTCAAAAAATTCCCGATTTCCCGCACTATTTGAACACTCATAAGATGAATTATTAATTACATGACCTTTATACACCAAAACGAACAGATTTCGAGAGTCCTGAAAATAAAAACCGTTTTACATTGATCGATCTAGCTACATGTAAGATGTCTTTGCCCATTTTGTAATTATTTTTTTTAATAAAAATATTTCTATTATAGTAATAATTTCTGAAGAATAAATCAGTGCTTTCTTCTCTTCAAAAGTTGAATTTAGGACTCTCATTCTCTCTCTCTCTCTCTCTCTCTCTCTCTCTCTCTCTCTCTCTCTCTCTCTCTCTCTCTCTCTCAATCGATTCACATGAAGTATCTCATTAACTATATAACCAATCGAAGAGGTGACACCTTATCATATTGTATGTTGCCAATATGAAAGCTATACACACTTAGAATCGGTGTTATCAGCGTTATAACGTTATTAGATATAACTTGTGGGAAACTTGACGAAATGAATTACATGAAATATATTATTAGTCTTGATCTGAAATAACCAACAAAAGCAAATGATTGTTTTATTTAATAACTTTTAATACATTAAAACGTTTTGTTATTTAAAAGAGCTTAGGAGGTACTTTGAGCGTTATATTTTAAAAGATAGTCTGTCATCGGAATTATATATCGAATCTGCTTTCACATTTCTATGCTTTAAATCAGTGTTGTCCAACATTTTCTAAACCATGTGCCACTGAAAAAAATTATGTGGCCCATGGTGTAAAAAAGGTTGGACAGCACTGATCCAAAGCATTGCAAGTTTTTAAGGAACTACCTTTTTAATGTGCTTTACGAAATGGAGACTCATTAAACGCAGACACTATGAAATAGGTCTTTCACAACGCAGATGAGATCGTTGAATAGCAATCAAAATTTGACATCGAATGAAACTGAATTTGTTGACGATATATTTTTTAGGCGCTGAAGAATTTAAAGAGTATATGACCAAGTGAATCGGGTCAGGTCTGTCAACATTGTTTACAAATGAAACCTCAAGCAGATGTTTTGTTGGAGTATGGGATGTCAACGAGTTCATTTATTAAAGATACAAAAAGTAGTACGCGTATGATTCATGAAAAGGTAGTACGTGATATCTGTTGAGAGTCCCCATAAAGACCAAATATATATATATATATATATATATATATATATATATATATATATATATATATATATATATATATATATATATATATATATATATATATATTATTGTGTTATGTTATTTAATTCTAGTTTAATATCTTGATAATTTAAGTCGCCGCCTTCTAAACTTTACCATCTGAATAATTACCATGTAGTTTGTCAACAGAACAGTGCTGATAAATCAAACATTCACAAAGTACTCAAACCCCTTCATTGATGATTTTAAACACACGTTGCATTTTCTCAACAAAACCACCACTTGTATGCTAAAAGATAGGACCAGGCTACATGCTACATTTATTCCTGGGATGCCACAAATAAATTTTCAGTTTGAACATTGATAGAATAGATCAGGTTCACAGAGGTCAAATGTCAAAAGGTAAACGTTAGCCTATTCTTCTAACCCTATTATATGGATAAAAACAATTCTGTTTTGTCCTCAATGAAAATAAGAATCTATTTATTTTTCTACACTTAATGAAACAGTTTAAAATTCAAGTTGACTTTACTTCTGTGCTCTAATTTTGTATGAGCAAGATCAAATAGGCAAAAGTTGCATGCCTTCATATATAGCATCAATGTTAATCATCATTTCACTAAGAAAATCTTTTTAAGGTGGCGATTAACAGTTTGTACTTTTCATCCGATTTAAGATTTAAAGAGAAATAATTTCCTAGGTTTATCTATATGGTATTGTTAACCCAACTTTCGGTTGCCGTTTATTTTGGTGCAAGATGCATGATGGGTGTTATTTTGGTTAGAGAGAGTATATACAACTGTGCCTTACTTGAAATGTGGATTCATTAAAAAAAATATATCGCTAGCCCTGCGTGGTCATTTCACTTCATGGACCTCAATGGAAGATTGTGAAATAAACGTGCATATAAAATTTTACAAAATATATATTTTTTGTGGTATATTTTGTAATTCATTCATTGCACACTGTCAGATGTACGTACTGTCTGTAGAGCGCCACCTAATGCTCGTTACAGTCCAGGATAAACTTATTTCGAATCGCTCAAGTTAATGCCATTTTTAAATTAGTTGGGATGTGGGTTTTGTCAAAAATTATCATTTTTGTTTAAAACGCCCACATGGCGTTTATGAATAGAAATTTAATCAGTGCGTGATTATTGGTATTAATGAACACTAAATACGTTTTTGTGGTTAAAAAAGTATTATTTATTATTTCCAGCAATCTGATTAGATACGCCTTTTTTAATTTCTTTTGCTTATACTCGTATGAATCAAATTGAGTTTCAAAAACCACACCCTTAAACAATTTGTAGGACCCCAACCACTAGCGATACTTTTCTCAATATACGCATGTTTTAAAGCTAGAACTGCTCATATCACGTTTACTGTATATAACGAATAATGCCAATTTTTAAAAAGAAAAGACAAACAAATTGGAAGCTAGATTGATACAAAAATGTGTGTGTGTGTGTGTGTGTGTGTGTGTGAGAGAGAGAGAGAGAGAGAGAGAGAGAGAGAGAGAGAGAGAGAGAGAGTGTGTGTGTGTGTGTGAGTCACGGGCCCTGACATTGCAAATTGCAAATAATTTTCCAAGTTACAGTCTTACTGCATATTGTTACTTTAACTTTGTAACATCTATGAAGAACAAGATGAATCAATCATTTTGGACTGACTTGAAGTCAATAGCTAGGACTTGAAGTCAATAGCTAGGACTTGAAGTTGATTTTTACCTTGCTCTTAGTCACACTTTTGAACTGGATCTCCTGGCCTATTTCATAGTTCCAATGTATTTGTGGTCGAGTTCGAGATCATTTGCGGTGGAAACGAACAATTGAAAGATTTACCACTCTCTTTAGCTGTAATTCGATTTGAAACAAAATCCCATATGCCATGTCATGTCAATAGCTAGGACTCGAGCTTACTCGGTCATGAAAACAGAGGAAGCTGTCCTTGATGATCGTTCACAATGGATTTCAGTTTGGGTACTTGAATTTTTTAGAGTCCAATATTTTTACGACAAAATGCCAGTTTGCGCTCTGTTGCCATGTGACTGACTACCCTATTGTGATTGGCTGTGTGCAGATAATAAACACTGCTATTTTGCATGTATGCATGCGTGGTAAGACGCATGGTGAAAATGTATGTTTAATATACCTTTGAAAAGAATTGTCAATATAATTATTTAATTATATGGATTGAGGGACCTCGGGTGGTAAAATGGTCTCAAAGTTTTCGCCTTTTTCGATTATTGCCATTTCGTGTTTGTCCGCGTAGGTTCGAGTCTCGCGCTCGGCTAATGAAGGTATGTGAGAAAGTTTTCAGTAGCATGCCTTGGGTAGATGGTTCTTACCAGAGTTTCTCCAGGTTCTTCCTCCATCAGATACACTGGCCGTAATGTCTAGCCAATCATGTTCTGAATATTGGCGTGTAACCGTAACATCATTATAACGACTCAAGATTTTTATTTACGTCCAAAAAAGTATAAACCAAAATCATACAGTTTGCATAGTGTTTTGTTTTTCAGTGATCAAACACAAATTTAAAAAAAATAATATTTAATCTTAAAAACTGCGGCACTGAAGGCAGTTGTTTTTAGTCAGAATAGAACCAACACAATCACTCAATAAACAAATCACTAGTGTGCATGTTTTCAAACCATCACTACTGAAAGAAACCCTCAAAATATCAGAAAAATGTCACATACAATAGCATTGACGTATTTTTATTCTGCAATCACCGAGGCAACCGCTTGGTAACATTTTCAAATTTGACAACAGATGAACCTGTCCATTATAATTTAGCAAATGATCATAACAGTGTTATGTCCTAGCCATATATTGTTCTCCTCCAGCAAGGCAACGTTTGGCACATCTACACTAAGATCTTAAACAAGTTATGCGTTCGTCATTAAAATATGCCATAACAACGAATGCGTTAGACATATTTCCAATGATACTGTAATAAATAATTGCAATGTTGATTTCAACATAATTTAGAATAAGCAAAACTACTTACCTTGTATGAAGTCAAGCGATATATATCTCCATTTGATTTTATCCTGAACAAGTCGATACAAAATAACAATCCACTTGCACAATACTGTATTCGGCGATGTGCACTGTACATATCCGTAAACGCGTATGTATGAACGACACTTATTTGCTGACCAGACTAAATATGTGTTATTTTATCAATAACATCAAGTGTCAATCACTTAGTTTCCTACATTTTAAAATATTCTTTTCATTTAAAATGTATTTAGTATAATGAACTACAGAAATTTGTCTTAGACTAAACTTACGATTGAGATTTAATTCGTCTGAGATCTCACCTGTTAAAATTCTCACACACATAACATAAAATTATGCGAAGGCTAAAGAGGTCGTTACGCTCATAGTTTTTCATAATATACCTAATTAAACGTCATTATTTTCAAGTATTTTCTTTTAAATTCAGAGCCATTTTAACAATCGCAAGTATATCATAAATACATTAAAATTTTGAACTGGTTAATTAATTCTTGGGTTCAACATGAGAGTCTCAATCCATCTCATCGTAGTATTTCGGTATCGTCTAAATCATTGAGCAGACCCCAACATTATAAGTTATTACTCTCTCTCTCTCTCTCTCTCTCTCTCTCTCTCTCTCTCTCTCTCTCTCTCTCTCTCTCTCTCTCTCTCTCTATATATATATATATATATATATATATATATATATATATATATATATATATATATATAAACACACACACACACACACACACACACACACAAATACACATTAAGAATAACGTGGCATTTAAAGTGTTGGTATAAGACAGTTTGAAATACCAGTACTATTGGTATATCAAACTTTGATCCGCCCATGGCACAATCAAACTCATATATAAACATTTTACCTAACGTGTGCAGTTGATTCTAGATCAATGATCAATTTCCAGACAATAATCATTAGTGACCTATGAAAATAACGATAAAAAGTATTAAGAATGCTTTTTTTTTCTAAAGGAATTTAATATGGGACTCATTTTCATCACATTCCTTTCTGATTTCTGCTGCACCACCCCTCTCATGAATAACGGACAAACTATACAGAAATGTGGAGAGAGAAATGGAATTTGTGCTGGATTACAACTTTGAAATAGAAATAACACCAAGTAACCTACAATAATATGATTTGTCGTAACGATACATGTGCATTTTCCTTGGGATTGATCTAATATGTTACTAATTGATACAAAGTTGCAAAAAATGTTGACATTATACAATAAATTCCTCGGTTACGTGGTACACATGCTGCTGTGTATTGAATGTTTTGTATTTCATTTTGCTTCTTAAAGAACATACTATAATGTTATTATAATCAATTAATATTAATTAAATACGAAATTAAATAAAAATATGCAACTCTCTCTCTCTCTCTCTCTCTCTCTCTCTCTCTCTCTCCATGGACCTTCATGCCGAAATACGGGTTTAATGTATGAAATGACGAATGTAGTGAATTTAGTGGATATATGTTTGTGTCATCCAACGATATCTCTGCAGTTATGAATGATGGCAAAAGTAAAGTCAAACCTATCAAAGCATGAGAGAGAGAGAGAGAGAGAGAGAGAGAGAGAGAGAGAGAGAGAGAGAGAGAGAGAGAGAGAGAGAGAGAGAGAGAGAGAGTATGGTCGTTTTGTACTGCTACTAAAGTGGAATAATGACTTTGATCAACTATACTTTTGTTATTTATAAACAAAATCACCTCTTGTTGGTTCGTGATTTCGCTTAGCTTATATTCCACATTAATTTATATCAGCCTGTAGGTGAATTGCTTATCGTTAATGTGTTGGCGTAGCTTACCGGGTCTTTGTAGTGCTCTATTTTTATTATTAAAATCATCTTTAATGTTTAAATCATAAGTGTGTATTATATTGATTTAATCACTCTGAACAAATATAGAAACTAATTTTAAAAAAAGAAAAAAAATCAACAGATGTGATTGTAAATAGCCATAAAAGTCATGAAAATCATTTTGTAGCAGACACACTCAGGAATGTGAAGAGTTCCTTGACAAGGTCAATATACAACTGCATGAAACGAATCTAAACTCCGTTTAAAAGGACAAATATATGAATGTGTGTGTGTGATCTATCTATCTATCTATCTATCTCTCTCTCTCTCTCTCTCTCTCTCTCTCTCTCTCTCTCTCTCTCTGACTGTCAATCTCTCTCTCTCACTCTGTCTCTGTCTCTCTGTCTCTCTCTGTCTGTCTGTCTGTCTGTCTGTCTCTCTCTCTCTCTCTCTCTCTCTCTCTCTCTCTCTCTCTATATATATATATATATATATATATATATACATTGAGAGAGAGAGAGAGAGAGAGAGAGAGAGAGAGAGAGAGAGAGAGAGAGAGTTTATGGTCGCTTCTACTACTACTAAAGCGGAATAATGACTTTGATCAACTATGCTTTTGTTATTAAAAAAAAAATCACCTCTTGTTGGTTCGTGATTTCGCTTAGTTATATTCCACATTAATTTATATCAGCCTGTAGGTGAATTGCTTATCGTTAATGTGTTGGCGTAGCTCATCGGGTCTGTGTAGTGCTCTATTTTTATTATTAAAATCATCTTTAATGTTCAAATCATAAGTGTGTATTATATTGATTTAATCACTCTGAACAAATATAGAAACTAATTTTAAAAAAGAAAAAAATCAACATGCAGATGTGATTGTAAATAGCCATAAAAGTCATGAAATTCATTTTGTAGTTGACACACTCAGGAATGTGAAGAGTTCCTTGACAAGGTCAATATACAACTGCATGAAACGAATCTGAACTCCGTTTAAAAGGACAAATATATGAGTGTGTGTGTGATCTATCTATCTATCTATCTATCTATCTATCTATCTATCTCTCTCTCTCTCTCTCTCTCTCTCTCTCTCTCTCTCTCTCTCTCTGACAGTCAATCTCTCTCTCTCACTCTGTCTCTGTCTCTCTGTCTCTCTCTCTCTCTGTCTGTCTCTCTCTCGCTCTCTCTCTCTCTCTCTCTCTCTCTCTCTCTCTCTCTCTGTCTCTCTCTCTCTCTCTCTCTTATTATATATATATATATATATATATATATATATATATATATATATACATTGAGAGAGAGAGAGAGAGAGAGAGAGAGAGAGAGAGAGAGAGAGAGAGCTTATGGTCGCTTCTACTACTACTAAAGCGGAATAATGACTTTGATCAACTATGCTTTTGTTATTAAAATAAAAATCACCTCTTGTTGGTTCGTGATTTCGCTTAGCTTATATTCCACATTAATTTATATCAGCCTGTAGGTGAATTGCTTATCGTTAATGTGTTGGCGTAGCTCACCGGGTCTGTGTAGTGCTCTATTTTTATTATTAAAATCATCTTTAATGTTTAAATCATAAGTGTGTATTATATTGATTTAATCACTCTGAACAAATATAGAAACTAATTTTAAAAAAAGAAAAAAAATCAACAGATGTGATTGTAAATAGCCATAAAAGTCATGAAAATCATTTTGTAGCAGACACACTCAGGAATGTGAAGAGTTCCTTGACAAGGTCAATATACAACTGCATGAAACGAATCTGAACTCCGTTTAAAAGGACAAATATATGAATGTGTGTGTGATCTATCTATCTATCTATCTATCTATCTATCTATCTATCTATCTATCTATCTATCTATCTATCTATCTCTCTCTCTCTCTCATATATATATATATATATATATATATATATATATATATATATATATATATATATATATATATATATAGAGAGAGAGAGAGAGAGAGAGAGAGAGAGAGAGAGAGAGAGAGAGAGAGAGATGCGATAACTATTGAATGCGTTAGAGTAAAGAGTTCAGGTAAATGGATATTCTCTATATTTTGTACTTTTATACTTAATGTGGACGTACCGATACACTGAGTGACCGTTATGATCGATAAAGTCATAATGTGTTGATTAAACTGTTTTGCAGTGCAGATGGCCTTATGTACTCGATATCACAAGGCAGGTTGTTATAATATTCATCAGGGAAGAGTTCATTATCTTGCATAACCGAAAATATATATATTCAATTTGGAACGCGTAGCGAAATAGTTCATATAGGGCCGTCGATAATTATTTTAATATGGAATAAATGGTGGGATGGGCTGTTGGAATTATTCGGATATATCAATTATAATATTAAAAGGATACAATGGTTGACCGATTTGCGATTCGCAGAGGAATTAACAAATTTGAATATTAGATGCTTACATTATATTCATATATGTATGTAAACAATGTAAACTCCCTATTTGTGTGGGGGTGTGTGCATGTGTGTGTAGTGTGTGTATGTGTGTGTGTGTGTGTGTGTTTGTGTGTGTGTGTGTGTATGTGTGTGTGTGTGTGTGAGAGAGAGAGAGAGAGAGAGAGAGAGAGAGAGAGAGAGAGAGAGAGAGAATCCCCCTGCAATAGATACAAATAGTACTCAAACACTGCGGCAATCAATTTAATATGCACGACATATATTTGTCAGGTTCGTTGTTCATTATTCCGTTAGATCAGAGATGGAGAATCAATCCAACACTCTTCTCCATAACACTAACAATAATGTAGTTATCAATTAAGGACCGATGAATTCACATAAGCTATATCGTTTATGAGCGATGGATACAAATAGAGACAATTAGTAAATGCATAGATCGATTTATCGATAATCAGATGGATAGAGCTTGATGTGAGTATATATATATATATATATATATATATATATATATATATATATATATATATATATATATATATATATATACACGTATGTATGTATGTATGTATGTATGTATGTATGTATGTATGTATGTATGTATGTATGTATGTATGTATGTATGTATGTATGTATGTATGTAGTCGCTCATGATACGCTTTAAGTAGATGTTTAAAAACGTGTGTGACAGGACACAGCCTTAACGTACTGTACTTTGACCCATGGCCATATACGAAAACAATAACGTTCTTCTGGAGATGTGTCCAGTGGAACTTGGCTCAAATGTCTATTGTTCATCCAGGTTTTTCAAATCTTCACATTTAATATTTTAATGAGTGCTTTATTTAATTGTTTCCTTTTCCTAAATGATCACTATCAGCAAGGGGAATAACTCCACTCATTCTACAAATGTATGACGGACACAATAATTGTATTTATTATGGTGACCGTATCCTTCAGTTTACAAGTATACTAATTGACATCACACACACACACACACACACACACACACACACACACACACACACACACACACACTGTTAGAGTTAATATTAACTGAAAAGAATATATCTGAAAGCTACAATAACAATTGAAACATTGAAACTAAAATCTCTTTTGGATAATGTTTATTTGGGAACTATTTTTGTTAGATATTGCAGATGTGTATGGTGTAGCTGGCTTAACGGGTGATTGTTTTATATTATATTCGTTTTATTATGACTAATTCAGTTTGTAAGAGGTGTCAGTAGTAAATTCCTGTTTATATGAACAGTTAAGGAAAACATTAATCGCATCGTGGTGATATTGGATGGCACTGTTACATATAGGTAAAATGTTACCAAAAATGGATAATACAGACATCCGAGACATCCTGGAAAAGAATTGTGGGATAAGGTGGCAATGCAAAAGTATCGCTGACACGACGTTTCGTGTACATATGTATCGCTGACACGACGTTTCGTGTATAAAAACAAATGCTACACATCATAGTTCCTGCTGATAAAAATGCTTTCTAAAGGTAAATATTAAATTTATGAAAGTTTTGTAAATTATCAATAAACAACATGACGTGTAATGTTCGGTACAACAAACTATTATCCATATATGTGAAAAGCATGCATACTTTATGAACGGAATTAAAAAGGTCCTTATGAAAAGAATTAAGAAAGTTCCGCCAAACAGTCCAGTTAAGTACAGCGTATAAATATATTATCTAATTGGAACTGACAGTTGCTGTGTCACTGAAACCCATGTACATGTTTGTTTTACACGGTTGCTGATTTTTTTAAACATTCATATGCAGCAAGCTATACTTCGTTACGCATGCCCAACACATGCTTTATTTAAATTTCGTGTATACTTTGTGTTCTTGTTAAAGCAATATTTCAATTAACGGTTTGGATTTAAAAAGACAAATATGTTAATGAAATCAAATTGTGTTATTGCAAATAAGTCACATGACATGCATTTTGCCTCACACATAGTTTTATTACTTTGTGATATGTACATAAAATCTATAGCAATGTATGAATGATAATTTCTCCTCCCCCACCCCACATCCTCCCACTCCCCGAAAAAAACTAGACTGATGATAGGCAAGGGCGGTGATTTTGCTTGTGATGATGTTTAACAACTATCACAACAACTGCAACAACAAAATATGGATAAAACTGGTTGGTTTTCGCATTAGGTGAAGGGTCATATATAATGCTAAATTAATTCTTTCCATAGCTTAAATATTTAAATTGAACTTTTTCCATTTCTCGGCTAAATATATTTATTTGATATGTTGTACTACCCCACCACATATATACACCCCTCAAATGGTTTAATGAACCTAGGTTGGCATCATCGTCAACATTTGTTAAAAAGAAAATATTTGTTATACTATGAATTAATTACAGTATAAATACCACAATATCACATTAAGCAGTTCAGAACCTGTTTTCAGCTGGATCGCACAAAATACGGGAGACAACCAGAGAAGAAGTTTACAAATTATATAGAAAGAGTTTTTTCCCATATGTAATATCAGTTCAAGGTAAAAAAAAAAAAAATGCTCATCGTCGTCGTCATCATCACCATCATCATCATCATCATTAGCCCCGTAGTCTGGTAGACATTTGTGGCACTGTAGAATACCGAACAACCAGATTCCTACATTTTTATCCAGTTTCCGTCTTTCTTGGTGAGTATCTCAATATCAAGCCTGTCTGTTCTCAAATGTTATCTTCCCACATCCTTGTATGCTTGCCTCTCTTTCTTCTTTCTCGTACAGTGTCTTGGATGATTGTCTTGGCAAGTCCTGATGATCGTGACATACATACATACATACATACATACATACATACATACATACATACATACATACATACATACATACATACATACATACATACATACATACATGCATGCATGCATGCATGCATATATATATATATATATATATATATATATATATATATATATATATATATATATATATATATATATATATATATATATTGTTACGTATATTTGATATGTCATTTGTATTTAGTTTTATTGTTTATTTGTTAGATTCAAATTTGGCAATTTTACGTTTAAGATTTGTTCATGGGGGGGGGTGTGTGACCTGTACTTTATAAAATAAACACCAGATGTTGACCTCATTTCTGACCTGGCTTCAGAGTTGTAAACAAGCTTTTAAAATGATTGGTTGGTTCCAAGGACATTATGGAGCTTTGTATAAACATCTTTCTATTTTAGTTTGGTCATACGTGGGTCGTACGTGAGTTTTTGAATGTAAATTTGTTCCAAGAGATTCAAGAAGATCATGTGACCCCTTTCTTGTTTACGTAAAAACAGATATATAAATTATGTTTTGAGGGCGAACTAATGAGTAGAACTTGGGCTTTTATAATATTAAGTTGTGTTTTTTTTTAGTTATTTTAAATTAGCTTGTACTGGAAATTATGTCAATTCGTTTGGATCAAGAAGATTTATTTTGTTATTTATCTGGAAAAGAATTGTGCTCATAGAATTTTATTAACAAGAACTGACTTCATAAAGTGACATCGTCTTCCATCTTGGATACTTCACAGGGATTAGAACTTGGAATTATTTGTACATTTTATTACCAGGACCTTTGCAATTTCACTAGTGGATAATATTTTGAATTATATTTGGATTAATTTTGGAATTGATTCTTAAAACCGTAAGTTTGTTTTTCTTTTCTGGAAAATATTTGTACTCAATAAATTGTTTATTAAGTTTTTTACAAGCTTGTTATTTTCACTCTTTCTATGTTACTGTTTATTCGAGCCTAAACACGTAACAATATATATATATATATATATATATATATATATATATATATATATATATATATATATATATATATATATATATATATATATATATATATATATATATATATATATGTTTTAATTAGCATACTCTGATATCAGGATAATGTTTAGTCCTAAAGGCAAAATTTAGTTTTGAATGAATTAACAAAAATAAATAAATAAGCAAATATAAAAAAAGAAATTAGGGCATTTCCAAATTTATTGTCAGCCTCACAGTTCAGTATTAATAAAAATAAATGCTTGAACAAGTTACAAACTAGAATGAGATGGCCAGGGATGTATCGTCAGCGAAGAGAATGTCCCTGAGCGTTACTTCACACACTTTGCTTTTTGCATTAAGTCATGCCAGGTTGAACAGTTTGCCCTCTCATCGCGTGTGAAGGTAGATCCCTTCTGTAGACATCCCATAGACATACTTGAAAAGGATAGAGAACAAGATGCCAAATAGCTTGGGGGTTATGACGCAACCCTGGTTCACTCCGCTGCAGATGTTAAAGGGTCAGGCATTTAGCTATCGTACTGCACTGTGAGTTTCATGTCATCGTGCTAGGTCCGGATCATGTTTAGCAGCTTTGGAGGGCATACAATCTTCGCTAGGATTATGAAGAATCCGCCTCTACTGACCAGATCGAACGCCTTGTTGACGTTAATAAAAGCCAAGAAGATGGAGTTGTGTTGTTCTCTGCATTTCTCCTGCAGTTGCGTGACGGAGAATAATATTTTGTATTGTAGACCTCTCTGCGTGGAACCCGCACTGCGACTCAGGATACACTCAGTTAGCAAATGTCTCCAGTCTGTTCAGGATGACTCGTGCGAAGACTTTACCCACGATGCTGAGAAGGAAGAGATATACCCCTGTAGTTGTTGAGGTCGCTGATGTTGCCTTTGTTCTTGTCCTGAGGCATTTCATCCTCGTCTCAGCACTTTCAGAGATGTGTGAGCAGTACGATGAAACAACACTTGGTGATTTAGGCTGAGATGCCATCCTTCCCTGGGGCTTTAACTAAGATCATTTTCTATAAGACCTTCTTTTTTTCTTCCACAGTATGTTTCCCGTCAAGTTCGGCCACAAGTGGGTGGTTTTCAATGGCATTGAGGACATTGTGGATCACGTGGGTCTCTCTGGTGTACAGTTCAGATTAGTACTCCACCCAACTCTCCATCTGCTTGCCTTTGTTGTGGATAGTATCGCCCACGGCATACTTCATTGGTGCTACCACTTTTCTCGTGTTACCCATTGCTTTCTTTATGCCAGCGCACATGCTTCTGATGTTTCGGATATCTGCTGCTGACTGGATGCTGTGACTGAGCTGAAACCAGTATTCAATTGCGCACTATTGTGCTAACCTCTAAACTTTGCTTCTGGTAGACCCTTATGCATGTAGAGTCCTCTGGCAGGGGGGTCGTTTTTCTTCCAGGTCAGCACCGCGGTGCTCTTCTATGACAGCCGTGAGTGTGGCAGAGATATCCTCAACCAGTTGTTGTTGTTAACCAAAGACCGGCTCCGAATTTTGATCGAGGATCGTGCAAGTTTATCCCTATAAATCCGTGTGGAGTTGTCTTAGCCTGACTAAATACGTTTCTAAACTTAATTATGTCCATATCTCTGCTACACCAAGTTTGATGAATATTATGTAACGTGTAAGTATCAACTTCATTAGATACAGCTAACATATTACGGTTGTCTCTACTCACTTTGGGTATTTGTGTATACAGCTGAGTAATATAAATCATATCAATATTGTTATGTCTGCTTCTAGAACATAGTCTTGCCTCATTTGATTGTTTATCCAGCATGCATCATTGTACACAACTAAATTACTAATAAACCATCAAGGTCTTCTATTGATGGTGCTTCATCAATATCAGTGATAAAATTTATAATATCATCACCATCTTCATTTATCGCATTTGCATTCTCATTAAAGTCTTTAACACTATTTAGCATCGCTGATCATCCACAGACAGAGCAACTAAATACAGTTTATCCCATTTCAACTATCTTATTATCAAATTAAGCAGAAGTTGTGATTTACCACTTCCAGATGGAACTATTATAATCATTCTGATATAATTTGGTAGTGCTGCCTGATGTTTTACCGGTCCTCGTATCACTGATATAAATGCAGACAAGTACCTATATTCTGATCACGTCCCATAAATAGCATCAAACTATGATATGCATGTGCTACTTGATTAAAATCAAACTTAAGTAAACTATCTTCAGATGGTTTTTGTTGGCCGTTTAATTTTTTAACGAAATCTCAGAATCACTGCATTTGTTAAATATCGCATGACTCCGATCTTGAAAATTCAATCATGTAGAATCTTGTAGCGCAAGAAATATATGTCGTGGCACAGAAACACCTTGTTGTGGTATCATGCGCTATGTGAATATACCGCTAATATTACTCTTAATAATATCTGTTGTTGTTGTGGAAGACCCTCCTTAATGACAGTTAAGTAATTTTATGACAGGTCTAAATAACTGTTCTGAACCTTCTGTAAATTCAACTCTAGATTCTTCACGTTCTTGTAATTTTTGTTGCACATAATTGCGGACTAGTACAAATTTTTTAATTTCTTCTAGTCGCTCTCGAGCTAGTCCAATTGTATAAGATTCTGATACCATACTATTGCTATAAAATAATGATCTAATAAACAGCAGCAGACAGTGCGCTACCTCAAATAAAAGGTCTAAAGGTAAGTATAATTGACTAACGAAGTGTTTACATTCAAAATGGAGCGTATTTTATTTAACACTCGGATTGACAAAATGGATGCTTCTATAATTAGGTCTGTTCACCCTCTCATCTTGATAATACACGTAAACCAGCTCATTGCTAGTTGAGTAATCCTGGATAAAAAAAAGCATATTGTAATTGTAATAAATTTAAAGGATGTGAATTTGTATATAGTGATTTTGACTTTTACTTGTTTGATTAGGGGAAGTAGGTCTTGTGCAAATAGTGCTCAGCCCGAAAAAATCAAACAATTACAAAGAGAAAATGTCACGGAGCAAAGTGTTGGTGAGTTTCCATGATGCCATGATTTACTTTTGGTAAATTCAGGTCTGAGCAGTATAAGTGTCTCTGTCGTTCAGTAGTCCCCATATTAATTCAGTTCTGTAAAATGATTGTGTGACTCCAGATGCAGTATCTATGATAAGAGTCTGGTAAATTATACAATGGAATAAAGCTCAAGGGATTGTCTGTTCTCAGTAAGTACCATTTATGTTGCAATGGTGGCAAATCTGATGCTAAGTTACAGGCAAAATGTGGCTTAAATCCTGATTTGAGTCGTGTAAGGAGGCTTAGAAAATAGTTCCCTGTCTTATGGGGAGCTTTATTTTATATATATTTATTTACTTTTAATTGTCTGTCTGTCAGATTTTAAAACATTATTTTTCAATCCATGCTATTTTTATGTAAATGTATTCACTGGAGATGATAGTTGACCTGAATCATTATTTCGTGAACAACTAATGTTAGCCTAGATCCTGGCCTTTATTTAAAATTAGTAGCAGCCCTGAAAACAAGTTCTATTTTCATTTTAAAATGATTGGTTTTTGTCAAGGTCATGATGGGGCTACACGATTTAAGATGTAAACAACTTTTCTTCAATTCATTATTAATTATTCATATAGAGTGAAACAGGCTATAATGCATATGTAGTTTTAAAGAAGTAAATCATTTCAATGATTTTCTAGAACATGATCACATGAACCCTCTTGATTTGCAACTGGACACTTGTGAAACTGCATTTTAGAATATGATATAGACCTTTGCTTTATATAAATATTCTCAATTCTGGGCTTTTACTTTACACTGGAAAGTGTCTGTTGTAGCTTTTTTTGAGCAATGTTATATTTTCTTCAGATCATTTAGATTTTTAAAAAATTAATTTGTGTCTGGAAATATTTTATTTGCTCATACGGAATTCTTGGACAAAGAAAGTATATCAAAATTTGTATATTTCCAACACTGGAGTGTTAATTATTGTATTTCTACAAGGAATTGTTGATGTGCACAGTACTAACTACCGCATAATATATCATCATCTTCCTTCTTTGATTTGCCTACATTAAAAACATTAACAAAGCTACTAAAGCTAAATTCTAAACCACCAGATGCATTAAATGCTCAGCATTAAGAGGTTAGTGTTCGGACTGGTCGGCACAGTCTCAGGATAATGTAATAGGTGGGACATGATGCTACATGTCTGCCGCATGATGCCCCAGTGCTAGACATCACTATAAACTGCCACACTGCAGACATCATAGCGATATGACTGAAAAATTGTTAAAGCTACATAAAAAATCCTAATCACACACACACTGTAAGCTGACATGCCTCTTGAAAACGTTGCTCTGCCAAAATATGTATAGACTAAAGTACATCATCCTTCCACTCTTCAAAGCACTGCTTTCCCCAAACATTAAATTACAAATGTCACAACTGCCTACATATTATCAACATCACATAGTAATGGTTAATTCTCATGTGTCTGTAAAGCAGAAATCTATCTAAATATTTTATTGTCTTCACATTTTATATGTGTTTGTGTATCTCCAGTATGAATTCTCATGTGCTTCTTCAACTGACCATTTTCTCTAAACATTTTAACACAAACATCACATTTGAATGGTTTATCTCCAGTATGAATTCTCATGTGGTTCTTCAAATGACTGCTATACCCAAACATTTTACTACAAACTTCACATTTGAATGGTTTATCTCCAGTATGTATCATCATATGGGCCTTCAACTCACTAGCTTGTCCAAAAACTGTATTACATTGTTCACATTTCAATGGTTTATCGCTAATATGTATCCTCATGTGGCACTTCAAGTGGCTACTTTGTCTAAACAATTTGTCACAAACGTCACATTTAAATGGTTTGTCTCCAGTATGTAAGCTTAAGTGCGTCTTCAAATTACCTTTCCATATAAATATTTTATCACAAACTTCACATCTGAATGATTCATCTCCAGTATGTATCCTCATGTGCGTTTTCAAACCACTACGATGTCCAAATATTTTATCACACACATCACATGTGAATGCCTGATCCCCAGTGTGTATCCGCATGTGGACCTTCAAAGAACTACTATATCCAAACATTTTATCACAAACATGACACCTATATGGTTTATGTCCAGTATGTATCCTCATGTGGACCTTCAAATTACTATTATATTCAAACATTTTATCACAAACTTCACATCTGTATTGTTTATGTCCAGTATGTATCCTCATGTGGACGTTTAAATTACTATTGCATCCAAACATTTTATTACAAACTTCACATCCGAATGTCTTATTTTAAGGGTAGATCGTCATGTAACTCATCAAACGCAAACTTATCAGGTATATTATCATAAACTTCACATTTAGCTTGGCCCGTCTAAAAACCGCACGTGAGGAGCCTCAGGAGGGTCCATGTATTTACAGCAAACAATCACAAAGCTACTGCAGTCCATCTTTAAAGGTCTACTAGTGCACTTTTACAACCTTCGTTTATATTATAAATTTTAACTTCAGGATGCGAGTTTCATAGGTGATATGTCATATACCTCATCAGTAACGAAAATAATGACCACATAACATTGCTTTTTTATCGTTGCTGACAAAACGCTCCTAGCTGATTTTGCGCTCGGTAATTTCCGTACGTTAAAGCGGATGTGACGTAGTTAGGGGAACACGGCTTTCAAATTTTGACTTGTTTTGATTTCAACGAGTGTATCCGTGCGTGAAAAATGGTAAAAAGGTGTATTGTTGGAGGTTGTAGTAATACAAAACGAGAAGGAGTGAGCTTGTACTCATTTCCTACTAACCCTGTTTCAAGAAAACAATGGATTAAGAAGATACGAACGACAAGAAAAGATTGGACTGAACCGACGAGTGACAGGCGAGATAGTCATGTTGTCTGTAGTGACCACTTCAAAGAAGACGATTTCGATCCCACCTTTAAACTGAAAGTCATTTGGGATTAAGAGCAGTAGACGACTTCTACCAAATGCAGTTCCGTGTGTGTTTTCTCGCCATACAACCCAAGGTGCATGCACACCAGATCAACAGAAATCGAGGGTTACGGCAGGCCTAACAACATGTAGCCCGACAGGAGCTTTTCAAAAGCGAGAGCAAGCAAGGGTAAATAAATGTTAATTGATTTTATCGTGCTTTATTATTTGTTGTCAACCCTACACTCTTGTACCTAGTTTTCGAGCGATTACTATATATATATACGCCCAGAGGCATATGTACCCCCTGCCCCCACCCCCAGCTACACCTCTGTATCTCCCCCTGCATTGATAGGACCTCAGTCTAGAAAGAAAAAAATAATAATGTGGATGCTGTAGCCTCTTTCCTGCATGTTGCTGTTTTCAACAATAATAATAATGTTATAAGTGTAATTCTCATACTTAAATGGTGTGAATAGTTTGTGTATTTATTGTTTTAATTGTAATGACTAATTAGTTCTGATGATCTGAGAGTTAATTACCTTCCTTGTATAGTATATTATGTCAGTGGATCTTGATTTAGGTCTGATTAACGCCCACAACCCAATGGCAATGATTGCCGATGTAATATCAATGTTTGTTCGATGTGATAAGTATATTATTATTATTATTATTATTATTATTATTATTATTATTCAGATTGTGTACAGAATCATACAAGGTAAAAAAGGAATTTAGCCTTTAATATTGTTTATGATGTAAACTTCCAATACTGCTTGATTTACCTGTATCTATTTTGCTAGATGTTGAAAGAGATGTTTCAAAACCAGCATCCAGAAGACAATGTTCAAGAGAAAACCCAAACTGCAACAATCACACACTCAACAGTAGATGGTGTGACATATCCTGATGTGCATATTGATGTCACAGAGAACTTTCCATGCATTTCCAGTGTTCAAATGGTTGGTATAGTTTAAGATGATTTCACATGGCCTCATATATGATAGTTTACTAATAAATCAATAAAGATATGATATTATTTAATGTTGGAAAGCTATGCAATGTGTTGGTTATATGTCAAACATTATGACCAGTCATAGTTTCTCCAAGTAATTAAAGAGGTATGATGCATTTGTCATTATTCAACATGCATAAAACTTAAAATATGACCAATACAGCTGTACCGATTAATCTGATGCAGTTATTTACTAGAACTTGACATATATTTTTCATGTATTGTTTTTGTTTCAGGGATTAGAGACATCATCATGGAGTATTGCCGTTGAATGTCAGACTGACAGGATACCGAAGAGATCCAAGAGAACGCAAGCATTTGTGAGAGGAAAACAAATTGATTTTGGTAATATTAATACATGTATAACTCACAGTTATAATCTACCCATTAAAAGATAACAAGCAAATGACACATGTAACAATAAATTAGTTCAGTATGATAGTATAAGCAATTGTCTCTGTATACCAAACTTTTGTCCAATTTTTTTTACTTAGCAATATTACACTGTTATTGATAAGCATATTTATGAATTACTCATCTGTATTAAAACCAGGATAATCAGTATATAAAATTCTTGTTAGTTTCTTAAATTGGGTGGGGTATTCCTTCTTTCAGACTATGTTGAAGAGTTGATGGCAGCAAAGGGTGATATCGTCAAGAAAACAGTCTTTTTTATAGTTACCGCCAACTCTATGCAGCCGATTCCACAGGCCAGACAAGTTGAATGCTCTCCAGTTTGACACATCCCATTTGCACGCAAAGTACAAGTCCTTGTAAAATGAGTGTAGCTAACACTTTCACAGTATCTCATATACTACAAATGATGGCAAAGCAGCTTGATTTAATTTATTTTTTCTAGCACATCGAAGTCATATATTGTAACAAAATAATTATAGTCAAATACTAGTTGTGTTTTTAAAATGAATACCATTTTAACATTTATTGCTATATTATTTACAAATTTCAGAATATGTTGAAATGTTGATGACATCACTGGAGAAAATGGTCAGGAAACCAGTCAGTTGTTAGTTACCACCATCTTTATGGAGCCAATCCCTGAGGCTGGATAAGTTGATGGCTGTCTGCAAGTTAACTACAAGTGCTTAAAACCGGTGTAGTTACCACCTTCACTTGGGAACTTCTGCCTGATTGCATCTACTGCACAGGATGGCAAAGCAACTCTAATTTCACGGCCATGATATCCCCAGGACCATCTTACCAGCTGTCTGTATGCGGTGTATCTATTACGACTGAAAATATAATATGCAACATATTTTAGACTTGAATATTTGAATAAAGTTATATTCTGTCACCTATTCTGGTTTTAACTTATTTATTTCAAGTTTTCCTAGTGAAGACGTTTAGGATAATATTAGATTTTAATACAACCAATGGTAGTCAACTAAATGAATCTTAAGTGAATACGTACAGACGACATTTTTTAAATGTCATAATGCAGAGTCTGTTCAAGATATGTAAGTATTGTATGTTTGAAGTTTTTCTGATATTGGCGCCATAATTACAGCGAGAATATTTTGCCTAGATGTACAATTGTTTACATACTCTGACAGAATTTCCTCGCGATTTCCATACTGCTGTCTGTAGGCATAGTATGCTGCTTCCAGGACATATTCATCTAAGCAAACTGTCAAAAATCCAGGTTGATTGATGATGCAATCCACATTTAGCTCCTTGGTCTTTTCAAAAATCACACTGATCTCTTTACAGCATCTACACTCTTCAACCGTTTCTTTAATGCTGCAATTTCCACATGAACACCTGAATAAATAAAACATGTATATGGTAAATATGCTATATCATAATTATTTGGTTAGACAGCAAACGTGTAGCTCTTAGATTATCAAGTGTGTGTGTGTCATAATGGTAAGACTTTTACAGTTGCACCTTTTGTACCACAATGATGAAACATACATCTCATCAGAAATGTTGTATATTATTCTCTTTATTAGTTCCCCCATAAACCTTTTGTGTATTATTTGCCACTAGTACTGTGCACCTTAACTGACATGGAAAAATATGCTGGCTAAGAATCTATCCATGTAGGATATAAAAATGTATACCCATTGCCTGGATTAAAAGCTACATTCAGGGTACGTGTGCTTTAAAAGAACAAACTTTAGTCATACAATTAATAAAGCATTTATTTCTACACCTCTCATAGTCTGAGTCTTAAGTGTTAAATTTTAACACCACTAGTTATTGATGAATCATGCTACATGAAACTCTTTTCTGAAGACGTCCAACAAACGTTTTCCATATTCGTTTAGTAATAGTTAGCAATAACTGCAGTAATGATAATATTAATACCAGAATGTAGAACCCAACCGCTGTTCAGCTTGATCGTGGGCCGAGTTTTCTTCAGCCAGTTCAGGGCCTTGACACTCATCTCGTTCGGGCTGAAACTGATACGGCCTCACTTCGTAATGAGCAGAATCTTCAGATTCATGAACTTGTCCATAATCAAGGGGTTCACCTTCATCAAACGACGAAGATGAGCATGATAAATTTGCCACAAAATCGCACGTATCGTCAGTATCACCCATTATAAACACATACGCTAAACTTGAATGACTTCCCCTATGTACGTCACTTCTGGAAATCTGAATTTTCACCGGAAGTTTACAAATATTTCCGGAGCGTTTTCCGTACAACATCAATTTATGCTCAAACAATCCTTTTTTTCTCCTTTGTGAGTGAAAAGCTACATCTGAAATGTACATTTCGGAAATATTCAGCGAAAAAGGAATATTTTGATGTATGATGTGTTTTTGACGCAAATGATCTCGAACTCGACCACAAATACATTGGAACTATGAAATAGGCCAGGAGATCCAGTTCAAAAGTGTGACTAAGAGCAAGGTAAAAATCAACTTCAAGTCCTAGCTATTGACTTCAAGTCCTAGCTATTGACTTCAAGTCAGTCCAAAATGATTGATTCATCTTGTTCTTCATAGATGTTACAAAGTTAAAGTAACAATATGCAGTAAGACTGTAACTTGGAAAATTATTTGCAATTTGCAATGTCAGGGCCCGTGACACACACACACACACACACACACACACACACACACACACACACACTCTCTCTCTCTCTCTCTCTCTCTCTCTCTCTCTCTCTCTCTCTCTCTCCATGGACCTTCATGCCGAAATACGGGCTTAATGTATGAAATGACGAATGTAGTGAATTTAGTGGATATATGTTTGTGTCATCCAACGATATCTCTGCAGTTATGAATGATGGCAAAAGTAAAGTCAAACCGATCAAAGCATGAGAGAGAGAGAGAGAGAGAGAGAGAGAGAGAGAGAGAGAGAGAGAGTATGGTCGCTTGTACTGCTACTAAAGTGGAATAATGACTTTGATCAACTATACTTTTGTTATTTAAAAACAAAATCACCTCTTGTTGGTTCGTGATTTCGCTTAGCTTATATTCCACATTAATTTATATCAGCCTGTAGGTGAATTGCTTATCGTTAATGTGTTGGCGTAGCTCACCGGGTCTTTGTAGTGCTCTATTTTATTATTAAAATCATCTTTAATGTTCAAATCATAAGTGTGTATTATATTGATTTAATCACTCTGAACAAATATAGAAACTAATTTTAAAAAAGAAAAAAAATCAACATGCAGATGTGATTGTAAATAGCCATAAAAGTCATGAAAATCATTTTGTAGCAGACACACTCAGGAATGTGAAGAGTTCCTTGACAAGGTCAATATACAACTGCATGAAACGAATCTGAACTCCGTTTAAAAGGACAAATATATGAATGTGTATGTGATCTATCTATCTATCTAACTATCTCTCTCTCTCTCTCTCTCTCTCTCTCTCTCTCTCTCTCTGACTGTCAATCTCTCTCTCTCACTCTGTCTCTGTCTCTGTCTGTCTCTGTCTGTCTGTCTGTCTCTCTCTCTCTCTCTCTCTCTCTCTCTCTCTCTATATATATATATATATATATATATATATATATATATACATTGAGAGAGAGAGAGAGAGAGAGAGAGAGAGAGAGAGAGAGAGAGAGAGAGAGAGAGAGAGAGAGAGTTTATGATCGCTTCTACTACTACTAAAGCGGAACAATGACTTTGATCAACTATGCTTTTGTTATTAAAACAAAAATCACCTCTTGTTGGTTCGTGATTTCGCTTAGTTATATTCCACATTAATTTATATCAGCCTGTAGGTGAATTGCTTATCGTTAATGTGTTGGCGTAGCTCATCGGGTCTGTGTAGTGCTCTATTTTTATTATTAAAATCATCTTTAATGTTTAAATCATAAGTGTGTATTATATTGATTTAATCACTCTGAACAAATATAGAAACTAATTTTAAAAAAGAAAAAAATCAACATGCAGATGTGATTGTAAATAGCCATAAAAGTCATGAAAATCATTTTGTAGCAGACACACTCAGGGATGTGAAGAGTTCCTTGACAAGGTCAATACACAACTGCATGTAGCGAACTGAACTCCGTTTAAAAGGACAAATATATGAATGTGTATGTGATATAAATAAAGTATACGTACGATATGTACCACTCTTTGTATCAACTTTTCATTAAAATGAAACTCGGACAAGCCTCGTTTTCTTTTATTGAAACATGCATACATCTTGTCGTCGTATATCATTAATATAGCGTACATACTATCTATCTATCTATCTATCTATCTATCTCTGTCTCTCTCTCTCTCATATATATATATATATATATATATATATATATATATATATATATATATATATATATATATATATATATATATATAGAGAGAGAGAGAGAGAGAGAGAGAGAGAGAGAGAGAGAGAGAGAGAGAGAGATGCGATAACTATTGAATGCGTTAGAGTAAAGAGTTCAGGTAAATGGATATTCTCTATATTTTGTACTTTTATACTTAATGTGGACGTACCGATACACTGAGTGACCGTTATGATCGATAAAGTCATAATGTGTTGATTAAACTGTTTTGCAGTGCAGATGGCCTTATGTACTCGATATCACAAGGCAGGTTGTTATAATATTCATCAGGGAAGAGTTCATTATCTTGCATAACCGAAAATATATATATATTCAATTTATAACGCGTAGCGAAATAGTTCATATAGGGCCGTCGATAATTATTTTAATATGGAATGAATGGTGGGATGGGCTGTTGGAATTATTCGGATATTTCAATAATAATATAAAAGGGATACAATGGTTGACCGATTCGCGATTCGCAGAGGAATTAAGAAATTTAAATATTAGATGCTTACATTATGCTCATATATGTATGTAAACAATGTAAACTCCCTAATTGTGTGGGTGGGTGTGCATGTGTGTGTAGTGTGTAGTGTGTGTGTGTGTGTGTGTGAGAGAGAGAGAGAGAGAGAGAGAGAGAGAGAGAGAGAGAGAGAGAGAGAGAGAGAGAGAGAGAATCCCCCTGCAATAGATACAAATAGTACTCAAACACTGCGGCAATCAATTTAATATGCACGACATATATTTGTCAGGTTCGTTGTTCATTATTCCGTTAGATCAGAGATGGAGAATCAATCCAACACTCTTCTCCATAACACTAACAATAATGTAGTTATCAATTAAGGACCGATGAATTCACATAAGCTATATCGTTTATGAGCGATGGATACAAACAGAGACAATTAGTAAATGCATAGATCGATAATCAGATGGATAGAGCTTGATGTGAGGATATATATATATATATATATATATATATATATATATATATATATATGTATGTATGTATGTATGTATGTATGTATGTATGTATGTATGTATGTATGTAGTCGCTCATGATGCGCTTTAAGTAGATGTTTAAAAACGTGTGTGACAGGACACAGCCTTAACGTACTGTACTTTGACCCATGGCCATATGTGTCCAGTGGAACTTGGCTCAAATGTCTTTTTAACCTTTGTTCATCCAAAGGTCTTGACATTTAATATTTTAATGAGTGCTTTATTTGATTGTGTTTCCTTTTCCTAAATGATCACTATCAGCAAGGGGAATAACTCCACTCATAGTACAAATGTATGACGGACACGTTAATTTAATTTATTATGGTGACCGTATCCTTCAGTTTACAAGTATACTAATACTATACACACACACGCACTGTTAGAGTTAATAATATCTGAAAAGAATATATCTGAAAGCTACAATAACATTACAACTTTGAAACATTGAAACTCAAATCTCTTTTGGATAATGTTTATTTGGGAACTATTTTTGTTAGATATTGCAGATGTGTATGGTGTAGCTGGCTTAACGGGTGATTGTTTTATATTATATTCGTTTTATTATGACTAATTCAGTTTGTAAGAGGTGTCAGTAGTAAATTCCTGTTTATATGAACAGTTAAGGAAAACATTAATCGCATCGTGGTGATATTGGATGGCACTGTTACATATAGGTAAAATGTTACCAAAAATGGATAATACAGACATCCGAGACATCCTGGAAAAGAATTGTGGGATAAGGTGGCAATGCAAAAGTATCGCTGACACGACGTTTCGTGTACAAAAGTATCGCTGACACGACGTTTCGTGTATAAAAAATAATGCTACACATCATAGTTCCTGCTGATAAAAATGCTTTCTAAAGGTAAATATTACAGTTTATGAAAGTTTTGTAAATTATCAATAAACAACATGACGTGTAATGTTCGGTACAACAAACTATTATCTATATATGTGAAAAGCATGCTTACTTTATGAACGGAATTAAAAAGGTCCTTATGAAAAGAATTAAGAAAGTTCCGCCAAACAGTCCAGTTAAGTACAGCGTATAAATATATTATCTAATTGGAACTGACTGTTGCTGTGTCACTGAAACCCATGTACATGTTTGTTTTACACGGTTGCTGATTTTTTTAAACATTCATATGCAGCAAATTATACTTCGTTACGCATGCCCAACACATGCTTTATTTAAAATTCGTTTATACTTTGTGTTCTTGTTAAAAGCAATATTTCAATTAACGGTTTGGATTTAAAAAGACAAATATGTTAATAAAATCAAATTGTGTTATTGCAAATAAGTCACATGACATGCATTGTGTCTCACACATGGTTTTATTACTTTATGATATGTACATAAAATCCATAGCAATGTATGAACGATAATTTCCCCCCCCCCCGAAAAAAAAAAACTAGACTGATGATAGGCAAGGGCGGTGATTTGCTTGTAATGATGTTTAACAACTATCACATCAACTGCAACAACAAAATATTGATAAAACTGGTTGGTTTTCGCATTAGGTGAAGGGTCATATATAGTGTTAAATTAATTCTTTCCATAGCTTAAATATTTAAATTAAACTTTTTCCATTTCTCGGCTAAATATATTTATTTGATATGTTGTACTACCCCCACCACATATATACACCCCGCAAATGGTTTAATGAACCTAGGTTGGCATCATCGTCAACATTTGTTAAAAAGAAAATATTTGTTATACAATGAATTAATTACAGTATAAATACCACAATATGACATTGAGCAGTTCAGAACCTGTTTTCAGCTGGATCGCACAAAATACGGGAGACAACCAGAGAAGAAGTTTACAAATTATATAGAAAGAGTTTTTTCCCATATGTAATATCAGTTCAAGGTAAAAAAAAAAAAAATGCTCATCGTTGTCGTCGTCATCATCATCATTAGCCCCGTAGTCTGGTAGACATTTGTGGCACTGTAGAATACCGAACAACCAGATTCCTACATTTTTATCCAGTTTCCGTCTTTCTTGGTGAGAATCTCAATATCAAGCCTGTCTATTCTCAAATGTTATCTTCCCACATCCTTGTATGCTTGCCTCTCTTTCTTCTTTCTCGTACAGTGTCTTGGATGATTGTCTTGGCAAGTCCTGATGATCGTGACATACATACATACATACATACATACATACATACATACATACATACATACATGCATGTATATATATATATATATATATATATATATATATATATATATATATATATATTGTTACGTATATTTGATATAAGTCATTTATAATTTTTTTTTATTGTTTGTTTGTTAGATTCAAATTTGGCATTTTACGTTTAAGATTTGTTCATTGGGGGGGGGGTGACCTGTACTTTATAAAATAAACACCAGATGTTGACCTCATTTCTGACCTGGCTTCAGAGTTGTAAACAAGCTTTTAAAATGATTGGTTGGTTCCAAGGACATTATGGAGCTTTGTATAAACATCTTTCTATTTTAGTTTGATCATACGTGGGTCGTACGTGAGTTTTTGAACGTAAATTTGTTCTAAGAGATTCTAGAAGATCATGTGACCCCTTTCTTGTTTACGTAAAAACAGATATATAAATTATGTTTTGAGGGCGAACTAATGAGTAGAACTTGGGCTTTTATAATATTAAGTTGTGGTGTTTTTGAGTTATTTTAAATTAGCTTGTATTGGAAATTATGTCAATTCGTTTGGATCAAGAGGATTTATTTTGTTATTTATCTGGAAAAGAATTGTGCTCATAGAATTTTATTGACAAGAACTGACGTCATAAAGTGACATAGTCTTCCATCTTGGATACTTCGCAGGGATTAGAACTTGGAATTATTTGTACATTTTATTACCAGGACCTTTGCAATTTCGCTAGTGGATAATATTTTGAATTATTTTTGGATTAATTTTGGAATTGATTCTTAAAACCGTAAGTTTGTTTTTCTTTTCTGGAAAATTTTTGTACTCAATAAATTGTTTATTAAGTTTTTTACAAGCTTGTTATTTTCACTCTTTCTATGTTACTGTTTATTCGAGCCTAAGCACGTAACAATATATATATATATATATATATATATATATATATATATATATATATATATATTACTCGTGAGCCCAATATAAGAAATCAGTTCAGATGTTTTAATTAGCATACTCTGATATCAGGATAATGTTTAGTCCTAAAGGCAAAATTTAGTTTTGAATGAATTAACAAAAATAAATAAATAAGCAAATATAAAAAAAAAGAAATTAGGGCATTTCCAAATTTATTGTCAGCCTCTCAGTTCAGTATTAATAAAAATAAATGCTTGAACAAGTTACAAACTAGAATGAGATGGCCAGGGATGCATCGTCAGCGAAGAGAATGTCCCTGAGCGTTACTTCAAACACTTTGCTTTTTGCATTAAGTCGTGCCAGGTTAAACAGTTTGCTCTCTCATCGCGTGAAGGTAGATCCCTTCTGTAGACATCCCAAAGACATACTTGGAGAGGATAGCGAACAAGATGCCAAATAGCTTAGGGGTTATGACACAACCCTGGTTCACTCCGCTGCAGATGTTAAAGGGTCAGGCATTTAGCTATCATACTGAAATGTGAGTTTCATGTCATCGTGCTAGGTCCGGATCATGTTTAGCAGCTTTGGAGGGCATATAATCTTCGCTAGGATTATGAAGAATCCGCCTCTACTGACCAGATCGAACGCCTTGTTGACGTTAATAAAAGCCAAGAAGATGGAGTTGTGTTGTTCTCTGCATTTCTCCTGCAGTTGCGTGACGGAGAATAATATTTTGTATTGTAGACCTCTCTGCGTGGAACCCGCACTGCGACTCAGGATACACTCAGTTAGCAAGTGTCTCCAGTCTGTTCAGGATGACTCGTGTGAAGACTTTACCCACGATGCTGAGAAGGAAGAGATATACCCCTGTAGTTGTTGAGGTCGCTGATGTTGCCTTTGTTCTTGTCCTGAGGCATTTCATCCTCGTCTCAGCACTTTCAGAGGAGATGTGTGAGCAGTACGATGAAACAACACTTGGTGATTTAGGCTGAGATGCCATCCTTCCCTGGGGCTTTAACTTAGATCATTTTCTATAAGACCTTCTTTTTTTCTTCCACAGTATGTTTCCCGTCGAGTTCGGCCACAAGTGGGTGGTTTTTAATGGCATTGAGGACATTGTGGATCACGTGGGTCTCTCTGGTGTACAGTTCAGATTAGTATTCCACCCAACTCTCCATCTGCTTGCCTTTGTTGTGGATAGTATCGCCTACGGCATACTTCATTGGTGCTATCACTTTTCTCGTGTTACCCATTGCTTTCTTTATGCCAGCGCACATGCCTCTGATGTTTCGGATATCTGCTGCTGACTGGATGCTGTGACTGAGCTGAAACCAGTATTCAGTTGCGCACTATTGTGCTAACCTCTGAACTTTGCTTCTGGTAGACCCTTATGCATGTAGAGTCCTCTGGCAGGGGGGTCGTTTTTCTTCCAGGTCAGCACCGCGGTGCTCTTCTATGACAGCCGTGAGTGTGGCAGAGATATCCTCAACCAGTTGTTGTTGTTAACCAAAGACCGGCTCCGAATTTTGATCGAGGATCGTGCAAGTTTATCCCTATAAATCCGTGTGGAGTTGTCTTAGCCTGACTAAATACGTTTCTAAACTTAATTATGTCCATATCTCCGCTACACCAAGTTTGATGAATATTATGTAACGTGTAAGTATCAACTTCATTAGATACAGCTAACATATTACGGTTGTCTCAACTCACTATGGGTATTTGTGTATACAGCTGAGTAATATAAATCATATCAATATTGTTATGTCTGCTTCTAGAACATAGTCTTGCCTCATTTGATTGTTTATCCAGCATGCATCATTGTACACAACTAAATTACTAATAAACCATCAAGGTCTTCTATTGATGGTGCTTCATCAATATCAGTGATAAAATTTATAATATCATCACCATCTTCATTTATCGCATTTGCATTCTCATTAAAGTCTTTAACACTATTTAGCATCGCTGATCATCCACAGACAGAGCAACTAAATACAGTTTATCCCATTTCAACTATCTTATTATCAAATTAAGCAGAAGTTGTGATTTACCACTTCCAGATGGAACTATTATAATCATTCTGATATAATTTGGTAGTGCTGCCTGATGTTTTACCGGTCCTCGTATCATTGATATAAATGCAGTGTAACAAGATAACCGGATGGGATTTTCAGATTTGCAACAGAACATTTTTGACGATGATATAAATACTATGTTTAATAATGAATGACTTGAAATAGCAATTAAATTAGGAATATGTGCGTGTATATTTAATCCAAATATTGGATTCATTAACATAAGAATGCACAAATGTAATAATGAAAAATACAAACAAATTACTTCACAAAATAAAAACACAAAGGGTGAAGGATTCTGTGACAAAACAATAGAAAGATGGATAAAATTGACTCAGTTAGCAAACAAACAATATTTGTGTAGTAAAATGAATTCAGTAATAGTGAAATTATGCAAACGAACAGGGACAAATATATTTCTAATCTTTACAGTGCCAAAAGATACAATGGGTATTTATACACAGATATTGTCTGTGCATTGAAGGCATTCAGTTCATCACATCAACAGCACTTGGCATGTGCGGCACAGGATGTACTGAACTCGCTATTTACTAAATATGACACAATATACATTAATCACCCTCGGGTATCATACACCAAAATCAAAACTCTAGTACACAAATTTAATAAATAAAAAAAAGGTTTTATAAAATTCAGTGACATAAAGTACAAATATTAAATAGCAAAATAATAGACAAAATAAATGAGAGCATCAAAAATATATTATAAACAGTATATAGGAAAAATTTATCTGATACGAGAAAAAGTACTCAATTCAAAGAAACTAACAACATTAACAAAGCTACTAAAGCTAAAATCTAAACCACCAGATGCATTAAATGCTCAGCATTAAGAGGTTAGTGTTCGGACTGGTCGGCACGGTCTCAGGATAATGTAATGGGTGGGACATGATGCTACATGTCTGCCGCATGATGCCCCAGTGCTAGACATCACTATAAACTGCCACACTGCAGACATCATAGCGATATGACTGAAAAATTGTTAAAGCTACATAAAAAATCCTAATCACACACACACTGTAAGCTGACATGCCTCTTGAAAACGTTGCTCTGCCAAAATATGTATAGACTAAAGTACATCATCCTTCCACTCTTCAAAGCACTGCTTTCCCCAAACATTAAATTACAAATGTCACAACTGCCTACATATTATCAACATCACATAGTAATGGTTAATTCTCATGTGTCTGTAAAGCAGAAATCTATCTAAATATTTTATTGTCTTCACATTTTAAATGTGTTTGTGTATCTCCAGTATGAATTCTCATGTGCTTCTTCAACTGACCATTTTCTCTAAACATTTTAACACAAACATCACATTTGAATGGTTTATCTCCAGTATGAATTCTCATGTGGTTCTTCAAATGACTGCTATACCCAAACATTTTACTACAAACTTCACATTTGAATGGTTTATCTCCAGTATGTATCATCATATGGGCCTTCAACTCACTAGCTTGTCCAAAAACTGTATTACATTGTTCACATTTCAATGGTTTATCGCTAATATGTATCCTCATGTGGCACTTCAAGTGGCTACTTTGTCTAAACAATTTGTCACAAACGTCACATTTGAATGGTTTGTCTCCAGTATGTAAGCTTAAGTGCGTCTTCAAATTACCTTTCCATATAAATATTTTATCACAAACTTCACATCTGAATGATTCATCTCCAGTATGTATCCTCATGTGCGTTTTCAAACCACTACGATGTCCAAATATTTTATCACACACATCACATGTGAATGCCTGATCCCCAGTGTGTATCCGCATGTGGACCTTCAAAGAACTACTATATCCAAACATTTTATCACAAACATGACACCTATATGGTTTATGTCCAGTATGTATCCTCATGTGGACCTTCAAATTACTATTATATTCAAACATTTTATCACAAACTTCACATCTGTATTGTTTATGTCCAGTATGTATCCTCATGTGGAGGTTTAAATTACTATTGCATCCAAACATTTTATTACAAACTTCACATCCGAATGTCTTATTTCAAGGGTAGATCGTCATGTAACTCATCAAACGCAAACTTATCAGGTATATTATCATAAACTTCACATTTAACTTGGCCCGTATAAAGACCGCACGTGAGGAGGGTCCATGTATTTACAGCAAGCAATCACAAAGCTACTGCTGTCCATCTTTAAACTGATAGTTCCAGAATGACGTCATCAGTCGCCATATTTGTAGTCAGCGGGCAGATTTACCGTAGTCTTTATATGGTATTTGAAAGTTGAAATAAATTCATTGAATCTGAAGATACTTTTACAGAAATTACATAAACGGAACACAAATCAAGCTTTCTACTTCTGATTTTTAAGTTTACTTTCCTTTAATGTGCTTTGTTAAAAATGGTCAATTTTGGTGATCGCATAGAGGAGAAACTGCCAGGTTGTCCATCGTCCAGGAAAAATGGGCAGACTTTCTGCTAATGACCTTATCGGGAAGCATCTATAATGCTAACTTACTTAAGAAAACATCATATATTTTCAGTAATGCTAGAAATCTCAGCCAAAACAATTGTGAAAGTTAAATGGGCCTGAAATAACATGTCAGATTTGCAGCTGTAAAGTTTAGTTACGATATGTGCATTTCCTTTTTTCATAATCGTTAAAACATCAATTACATTCATTAGATAATTGAAATATGTAGCTTTATTTAATTATATTTGAGTATCATTGAGTGTACTTTAGTATATTTTCAGTGCATTTTAGTAACTATCTATGACGTCGTTACATCAACGTCCACGAGGTTGAGATACTAATATTAGCCCGATATCCGTTGTTTTCACGTGACGTCACTAAACGTGTGTACTTCCAAATCCGCCAGACTAGACGCACTTTTTTCATAATTGTTATTATTTGTATTCCCCAAAAAAGTGATTGTACTGAGGATTGCTTTCGAAAACATTTATGTAAAAAAATATTATTTGATTTGGGTTTATATTATTCTTACATTTTAATTTGTGTGTAAGTTTTAAAAAGAAAGAAAAAGAATTTCTGCATAACTACATTGCTGCCATGTATATAAAGGAGAGGTTTATATTAATGGAGGAAGTCGATGGGAGCATTGAAACAAGTGAATATTGAACCAGGGACATGTGGAATTTAACATGGTGGGTCAGTTCAGGAACAAAGGGAATTTAACATGGATGAAATCACTGTACTTGGGCATGGGGGAAAATGGCAACAGTGTTGCATGTGGCTAACCTCATTTGGGTGGGAATATAGTAACAGTGTTTGAATAGACATCAACACGCTCTATTGTACCGCGCTATTGTAAATAGGTAGGTACGCAAGGAAAAGGCTATGTGAAATGGATCTATAGCGACAATGATTTAAAAAGGAGTTTATAGGGATAATCAAAACATAGATATACACAAACAAACAAAACACAGTTATACACAAATATAGTCATACACAAATAAGCAAATAAATACATACACAATACAAAAACAAAACAATTGTTTACGGTAATACTAAAAGAGTATATCTTTTCCAGGCAAGTGAGTGGCAACTGAAAGGGGTCTTTTTTATTCTTCTCTTGTTGAACAACTTCTATGGCAAAACCTAGTATATGCTTATAGACTCAAAACGTAGCAGTGTTACAAGTGTCTGACCTCAACTGGGCGGTGACTGAGTTATAGTGGTCGTGTTGACCTCAATATGTGCGATTCTAGGTCAGTATTGGAAATTCTATGTTCACGGACCATAGATTTTTTAATATGCGGTGGGCTCTATGGCCTAAAAAAATGGGTTTCTAGAGACGATGGGTTTAAAAAATTTTTTTTATAAGAACAAACACAACAATTATATATATATATATATATATATATATATATATATATATATATATATATATATATATATATATATATATATATATATATATATATATATATACACACACACACACACGCAAACATACACATACACCTAGGGCCTGTGTTAGTTTAAAGTGTAAGAACAAGTGATAAAATCCCACAAACATAATATCGCATACCTGATACGCCATCCTACATTCCATTATTCACTGTATTCCAAAAGGCTTGTGTTAGCTTAGAATGTGAGAAGAGGAGGTCAAATCTCACCAACATGCTATCACACCAACTATACCATCCAAAACCCCATAAAGATATTATTATTTACACCATCCATAACTCTCAGACACTATATAAAAATGTGATGTGTTAGCTTAGAGTATAAGAGGGGGAGATGAAATCAGACAAAACAATATACTGATGCAAGAAAACAAAACATACTCTCCATCACACCATCAAAATATTATCCATCAAACCATCTATACCATCGTACATTCCGATACCATTCAAAAGCTTAAAATGTAAGATAAGGAGACAAAATCTCACCAACATAATATCCAAAACATAAACTATTCCGTCATCCCTTAAACACACTCTCCACACCACCTTGTGTTAGCTCTAGGTGTAAGCAAAGAAGATGAAATCCAAAATAAATCTCTCACATACCTTATATACCATCTAACATCGCATTGTAAACTCTGGCCAAAATGCCTTGGGTTAGCTTAGAATGTACGAGAAGGAGAAGAAATGTCATACACATAATATTCAAAACTATACCATCCCATAATCTTTATACACACTATCCAAACCACATTGTGTTAGTTTAGGGTGTAAGCAAAGAAGATGAAATCTAACAAAATATACTATCCCGAATGAATCCAGTGGTTATCTTTGGAATGATGAAAGTAGCTTTGCTGTCTGGAGTTGATCAACACATTATCGTGACCACATATGAATCTCACAAAATTGTTCGGTTACCCACTCACTAAATTGTTAGCCGACACTTGGGAAAACTGTATCAAGTCCTCTGTCGGATGTGAGTGCGACTACCAAAGCACTTCACTTTACTAAACTGTCAAGCCAATATTGGCCAGCCAATAAAAGACAAAGACTTCCAAGACCAACACTTCACAAACCCAGAGCTAGAAAGATCAAACATTTCACATAGACACCAGCGAACGAATGATGGGTTCAAGTTCAATGATAATTTCGAATGCGATGCTGAGCCATGCGATTGAAGTGATTCCATGCTCTGCCATTTTATTGATTCAGCACGACATGGACACCTCTCTACTACTACCACTTCGACAATCATAGAACGTGTTGCTGCCTCTAACATCTTAGTCATTACATGTGAATCATCATGTATAAGTCATGTCATGTGTATCATTACATGCTAGTCACGTCATGTTAATCATCATATGTTAGTCATGTCATAGGAATCATCATATGTTAGTCATGTCATGTTAATCATCATATGTTAGTCATGTCATGTGTATCATCATGTATGTGTATCTTCATATGATAGTCATGTCATGTGTACCATCATGTATTCGCTATGTCATGTGAATCATCATATATTAGTCATCTCATGTGTCTCATCATGTATTAGTCATGTAATGTGTATCTTCATATGTTAGATATGTCATGTGTATCATCATGTATTACTCATGTCAAGTGTACCATAATATGTTACTCATGTCATGTGAATCATCGTGTGTTAGTCATGTCACGTGTATCATTATATGTTAGTCATGCCATGTGTATCATCATGTATTACTCATATCATGTGGATCTTCATATGCTAGTCATGTCATGTGTATCATCATATGTTAGTCATGTTATGTGTAACATATTATGTTAGTCATGTTATGTGCATCATCATGTACTAGTCATGTCATGTGTACCATCATATGTTAGTCATGTCATATGTATCATCATATGTTAGTCATGTCATTTGTATCATTATGTATTAGTCATATCATGTGAATCATCAAATGTTAGTCTTGTCTTGTGAATCATCAAAGTTTCTTGTCTTGTGAATCATCAAAGTTATTCATGTCATATGTATGACCATGTTTTAGTCATGTACTTTGTATCTCCAGATGTTAGTCATATCATGTGTATCATCATGTTTTAATCATGTCATGTTTATCTTCATCAGTTAGTCATGTCATGTGTATCATCATATGATAGTCATGTCATGTGTATCATCATGTTTTAGTCATGTCATGTGTATCATAATGTATTAGTTATGTCATGTAAATTATTAAATGTTAGTCATATCATGTGAATCTTCATCTGTTAGTCAAATCATATGTATCATCATGTTTTAGTGTTACTTCATATGCCAGTCATGTTATATGTATCATCATTGGTTAGTCATGTTATGTGTATCTTCATATGTTAGTCATGTTATGTGTTTCATCACTGGTTAGTCATCTCATGTGTATCATCATATGTTAGTCATGTCATATGCATCATCATGTATCAGTCATGTGATGTGTATTATCATAAGCTAGTCATGTCATGTGAATTATCATGCATTAGTCATGTCATGTGTATCATCAAGCATTAGTCATGTCATGTGTATCACCATATGTTTGTCATGTCATATTAATCACATTCCAGTGATTTCATGTGTAAGTTCTTGTGTATTATCTTATGTTAGTGATGTCGTGTGTATATTTATGTTAGTGATGTCATGAGTATATTCATGTTAGTGATATCATGTTTATATTAATGTTAGTAATGTCATGTGTGTATATTCAAGTTAGTAATGTCATATGTATCTTATTGTTAGTGATGTCATATTTATCTTGCAGTTAGTGATGTCATTTGTATCTTGAAGATAGTGATGTCATGTGTATATTCATGTTAGTAATGTCAGGTGTATATTCATGTTAGTAATGTCATGTGTATATTCATGTTAGTAATGTCAGGTGTATATTCATGTTAGTAATGTGATGTTTATATTATTGTTGGTTATGTCATGTGCATATTCATGTTAGTGATGTCATGTGTATCTTGAAGATAGTGATGTCATGTGTATATTCATGTTAGTGATGTCATGTGTATATTCATGTTAGTAATGTAATGTGTATATTCATGTTAGTAATGTCAGGTGTATATTCATGTTAGTAATGTCATGTGTATATTCATGTTAGTAATGTGATGTTTATATTATTGTTGGTAATGTCATGTGTATATTATTGTTGGTTATGTCATGTGTATATTCATGTTAGTAATGTCATGTGTATGTTCATGTTAGTAATTATTGTTGGTAATGACATGTGTATATTCATGTTAGTAATGTCATGTGTATATTCATGTTAGTAATGCCATGTGTATATTCATGTTAGTAATCTCATGTGTATATTCATGTTAGAAATGTAATGTGTATATTCATGTTAGTAATGTGATGTGTATATTCATGTTAGTAATGTGATACGTATATTCATGTTAGTAATGTCATGTGTATATTCATGTTAGTAATGTAATGTGTATATTCATGTTAGTAATGTCATGTGTATATTAATGTTAGTAATGTGAGGTTTATATTATTGTTGGTAATGTAATGTGCATATTCATGTTAGTAATGTGATGTGCATATTCATGTTAGTAATGTGATGTGTATATTCATGTTAGTAATGTCATGTGTATATTCATGTTAGTAATGTCATGTGTATCTTCATGTTAGTAATGTCATGTGTATCTTCATGTTAGTGATGTCATGTGTATATTCATGTTAGTAATGTGATGTGTATATTCATGTTAGTAATGTAATGTGTATATTCATGTTAGTAATGTCATGTGTATATTCATGTTAGTAATGTCATGTGTGTTCATGTTAGTTATGTAATGTGTATATTCATGTTAGTAATGTAATGTGTATGTTGATGTAATGTGATGTTAATATTATTGTAGGTAATGTAATGTGTATATTCTTGTTAGTAATGTAATGTGTATATTCATGTTAGTAATGTCATGTGTATATTCATGTTATTAATGTAATGTGTATATTCGTGTTAGTAAATTAATGTGTATATTCATGTTAGTAATGTCATGTGTATATTCATGTTAGAAATGTCATGTGTATATTCATGTTAGTAATGTCAAATGTATCTTAACGTTAGTATAATCATGTCTATGTTCATGTTAGTAATGTGAGGTTTATATTATTGTTGGTAATGTAATGTGCATATTCATGTTAGTAATGTCATGTGTATATTCATGTTAGTAATGTGATGTTTATATTATTGTTGGTAATGTCATGTGTATATTATTGTTGGTTATGTCATGTGTATATTCATGTTAGTAATGTCATGTGTATGTTCATGTTAGTAATTATTGTTGGTAATGACATGTGTATATTCATGTTAGTAATGTCATGTGTATATTCATGTTAGTAATGCCATGTGTATATTCATGTTAGTAATCTCATGTGTATATTCATGTTAGAAATGTAATGTGTATATTCATGTTAGTAATGTGATGTGTATATTCATGTTAGTAATGTGATACGTATATTCATGTTAGTAATGTCATGTGTATATTCATGTTAGTAATGTAATGTGTATATTCATGTTAGTAATGTCATGTGTATATTAATGTTAGTAATGTGAGGTTTATATTATTGTTGGTAATGTAATGTGCATATTCATGTTAGTAATGTGATGTGCATATTCATGTTAGTAATGTGATGTGTATATTCATGTTAGTAATGTAATGTGTATATTCATGTTAGTAATGTCAGGTGTATATTCATGTTAGTAATGTCATGTGTATATTCATGTTAGTAATGTGATGTTTATATTATTGTTGGTAATGTCATGTGTATATTATTGTTGGTTATGTCATGTGTATATTCATGTTAGTAATGTCATGTGTATGTTCATGTTAGTAATTATTGTTGGTAATGACATGTGTATATTCATGTTAGTAATGTCATGTGTATATTCATGTTAGTAATGCCATGTGTATATTCATGTTAGTAATCTCATGTGTATATTCATGTTAGAAATGTAATGTGTATATTCATGTTAGTAATGTTATGTGTATATTCATGTTAGTAATGTGATACGTATATTCATGTTAGTAATGTCATGTGTATATTCATGTTAGTAATGTAATGTGTATATTCATGTTAGTAATGTCATGTGTATATTAATGTTAGTAATGTGAGGTTTATATTATTGTTGGTAATGTAATGTGCATATTCATGTTAGTAATGTGATGTGCATATTCATGTTAGTAATGTGATGTGTATATTCATGTTAGTAATGTCATGTGTATATTCATGTTAGTAATGTCATGTGTATCTTCATGTTAGTAATGTCATGTGTATCTTCATGTTAGTGATGTCATGTGTATATTCATGTTAGTAATGTGATGTGTATATTCATGTTAGTAATGTAATGTGTATATTCATGTTAGTAATGTCATGTGTATATTCATGTTAGTAATGTCATGTGTGTTCATGTTAGTTATGTAATGTGTATATTCATGTTAGTAATGTAATGTGTATGTTGATGTAATGTGATGTTAATATTATTGTAGGTAATGTAATGTGTATATTCTTGTTAGTAATGTAATGTGTATATTCATGTTAGTAATGTCATGTGTATATTCATGTTATTAATGTAATGTGTATATTCGTGTTAGTAAATTAATGTGTATATTCATGTTAGTAATGTCATGTGTATATTCATGTTAGAAATGTCATGTGTATATTCATGTTAGTAATGTCAAATGTATCTTAACGTTAGTATAATCATGTCTATGTTCATGTTAGTAATGTGAGGTTTATATTATTGTTGGTAATGTAATGTGCATATTCATGTTAGTAATGTCATGTGTATATTCATGTTAGTAATGTGATGTTTATATTATTGTTGGTAATGTCATGTATATATTATTGTTGGTTATGTCATGTGTATATTCATGTTAGTAATGTCATGTGTATGTTCATGTTAGTAATTATTGTTGGTAATGACATGTGTATATTCATGTTAGTAATGTCATGTGTATATTCATGTTAGTAATGCCATGTGTATATTCATGTTAGTAATCTCATGTGTATATTCATGTTAGAAATGTAATGTGTATATTCATGTTAGTAATGTGATGTGTATATTCATGTTAGTAATGTGATACGTATATTCATGTTAGTAATGTCATGTGTATATTCATGTTAGTAATGTAATGTGTATATTCATGTTAGTAATGTCATGTGTATATTAATGTTAGTAATGTGAGGTTTATATTATTGTTGGTAATGTAATGTGCATATTCATGTTAGTAATGTGATGTGCATATTCATGTTAGTAATGTGATGTGTATATTCATGTTAGTAATGTCATGTGTATATTCATGTTAGTAATGTCATGTGTATCTTCATGTTAGTAATGTCATGTGTATCTTCATGTTAGTGATGTCATGTGTATATTCATGTTAGTAATGTGATGTGTATATTCATGTTAGTAATGTCATGTGTATATTCATGTTAGTAATGTAATGTGTATATTCATGTTAGTAATGTCATGTGTATATTCATGTTAGTAATGTCATGTGTGTTCATGTTAGTTATGTAATGTGTATATTCATGTTAGTAATGTAATGTGTATGTTGATGTAATGTGATGTTAATATTATTGTAGGTAATGTAATGTGTATATTCTTGTTAGTAATGTAATGTGTATATTCATGTTAGTAATGTCATGTGTATATTATTGTTGGTTATGTCATGTGTATATTCATGTTAGTAATGTCATGTGTATGTTCATGTTAGTAATTATTGTTGGTAATGACATGTGTATATTCATGTTAGTAATGTCATGTGTATATTCATGTTAGTAATGCCATGTGTATATTCATGTTAGTAATCTCATGTGTATATTCATGTTAGAAATGTAATGTGTATATTCATGTTAGTAATGTGATGTGTATATTCATGTTAGTAATGTGATACGTATATTCATGTTAGTAATGTCATGTGTATATTCATGTTAGTAATGTAATGTGTATATTCATGTTAGTAATGTCATGTGTATATTAATGTTAGTAATGTGAGGTTTATATTATTGTTGGTAATGTAATGTGCATATTCATGTTAGTAATGTGATGTGCATATTCATGTTAGTAATGTGATGTGTATATTCATGTTAGTAATGTCATGTGTATATTCATGTTAGTAATGTAATGTGTATCTTCATGTTAGTAATGTCATGTGTATCTTCATGTTAGTGATGTCATGTGTATATTCATGTTAGTAATGTGATGTGTATATTCATGTTAGTAATGTCATGTGTATATTCATGTTAGTAATGTAATGTGTATATTCATGTTAGTAATGTGATGTGTATATTCATGTTAGTAATGTCATGTGTATATTCATGTTAGTAATGTCATGTGTATCTTCATGTTAGTAATGTCATGTGTATCTTCATGTTAGTGATGTCATGTGTATATTCATGTTAGTAATGTGATGTGTATATTCATGTTAGTAATGTAATGTGTATATTCATGTTAGTAATGTCATGTGTATATTCATGTTAGTAATGTCATGTGTGTTCATGTTAGTTATGTAATGTGTATATTCATGTTAGTAATGTAATGTGTATGTTGATGTAATGTGATGTTAATATTATTGTAGGTAATGTAATGTGTATATTCTTGTTAGTAATGTAATGTGTATATTCATGTTAGTAATGTCATGTGTATATTCATGTTATTAATGTAATGTGTATATTCGTGTTAGTAAATTAATGTGTATATTCATGTTAGTAATGTCATGTGTATATTCATGTTAGAAATGTCATGTGTATATTCATGTTAGTAATGTCAAATGTATCTTAACGTTAGTATAATCATGTCTATGTTCATGTTAGTAATGTGAGGTTTATATTATTGTTGGTAATGTAATGTGCATATTCATGTTAGTAATGTCATGTGTATATTCATGTTAGTAATGTGATGTTTATATTATTGTTGGTAATGTCATGTGTATATTATTGTTGGTTATGTCATGTGTATATTCATGTTAGTAATGTCATGTGTATGTTCATGTTAGTAATTATTGTTGGTAATGACATGTGTATATTCATGTTAGTAATGTCATGTGTATATTCATGTTAGTAATGCCATGTGTATATTCATGTTAGTAATCTCATGTGTATATTCATGTTAGAAATGTAATGTGTATATTCATGTTAGTAATGTGATGTGTATATTCATGTTAGTAATGTGATACGTATATTCATGTTAGTAATGTCATGTGTATATTCATGTTAGTAATGTAATGTGTATATTCATGTTAGTAATGTCATGTGTATATTAATGTTAGTAATGTGAGGTTTATATTATTGTTGGTAATGTAATGTGCATATTCATGTTAGTAATGTGATGTGCATATTCATGTTAGTAATGTGATGTGTATATTCATGTTAGTAATGTCATGTGTATATTCATGTTAGTAATGTCATGTGTATCTTCATGTTAGTAATGTCATGTGTATCTTCATGTTAGTGATGTCATGTGTATATTCATGTTAGTAATGTGATGTGTATATTCATGTTAGTAATGTCATGTGTATATTCATGTTAGTAATGTAATGTGTATATTCATGTTAGTAATGTCATGTGTATATTCATGTTAGTAATGTCATGTGTGTTCATGTTAGTTATGTAATGTGTATATTCATGTTAGTAATGTAATGTGTATGTTGATGTAATGTGATGTTAATATTATTGTAGGTAATGTAATGTGTATATTCTTGTTAGTAATGTAATGTGTATATTCATGTTAGTAATGTCATGTGTATATTATTGTTGGTTATGTCATGTGTATATTCATGTTAGTAATGTCATGTGTATGTTCATGTTAGTAATTATTGTTGGTAATGACATGTGTATATTCATGTTAGTAATGTCATGTGTATATTCATGTTAGTAATGCCATGTGTATATTCATGTTAGTAATCTCATGTGTATATTCATGTTAGAAATGTAATGTGTATATTCATGTTAGTAATGTGATGTGTATATTCATGTTAGTAATGTGATACGTATATTCATGTTAGTAATGTCATGTGTATATTCATGTTAGTAATGTCATGTGTATATTCATGTTAGTAATGTCATGTGTATATTAATGTTAGTAATGTGAGGTTTATATTATTGTTGGTAATGTAATGTGCATATTCATGTTAGTAATGTGATGTGCATATTCATGTTAGTAATGTGATGTGTATATTCATGTTAGTAATGTCATGTGTATATTCATGTTAGTAATGTAATGTGTATCTTCATGTTAGTAATGTCATGTGTATCTTCATGTTAGTGATGTCATGTGTATATTCATGTTAGTAATGTGATGTGTATATTCATGTTAGTAATGTCATGTGTATATTCATGTTAGTAATGTAATGTGTATATTCATGTTAGTAATGTCATGTGTATATTCATGTTAGTAATGTCATGTGTGTTCATGTTAGTTATGTAATGTGTATATTCATGTTAGTAATGTAATGTGTATGTTGATGTAATGTGATGTTAATATTATTGTAGGTAATGTAATGTGTATATTCTTGTTAGTAATGTAATGTGTATATTCATGTTAGTAATGTCATGTGTATATTCATGTTAGTAATGTCATGTGTATATTCGTGTTAGTAAATTAATGTGTATATTCATGTTAGTAATGTCATGTGTATATTCATGTTAGAAATGTCATGTGTATATTCATGTTAGTAATGTCAAATGTATCTTAACGTTAGTATAATCATGTCTATGTTCATGTTAGTAATGTGATGTGTATCTTCATGTTAGTAATGTCATGTGTTTCTTCATATTAGTGATGTCATGTGTATATTCATGTTAGTAATGTCATGTGTATCTTCATGTTAGTAATGTCATGTATATTCATGTTAGTAATGTATTGTGTATATTCATGTTAGTAATGTGATGTTTATATCAGTGTTGGTAATGTAATGTGTATATTCATGTTAGTAATGTAATGTGTATATTCATGTTAGAAATGTCATGTGTATATTCATGTTACTAATGTCAAGTGTATGTTCATGTTAGTAATGTCAGGTGCATATTCATGTTAGTAATGTCAGGTGTATATTCATGTTAGTAATGTCATGTGTATATTCATGTTGGTAATGTCATGTGTATATTCATGTTAGTAATGTCATGTATATATTCATGTTAGTAGTGTCATGTTTATATTCATGTTATTAATGTGATGTTTATATTATTGTAGGTAATGTAATGTGTATATTCTTGTTAGTAATGTAATGTGTATATTCATGTTAGTAATGTAATGTGTATATTCATGTTAGTAATGTAATGTGTATATTATTGATTGTAATGTGATGTGTGTATTCATGTTAGTAGTGTAATGTGTATATTCATGTTAGTAATGTCATGTGTATATTCATGTTAGTAATGTAATGTGTATATTCATGGTAGTAATGTGATGTGTATATTCATGTTATTATTGTCATGTGTATATTCATGTTAGTAATGTAATGTCTATATTCATGTTAGTAATGTAATGTGTATATTGATGTTATTAATGTAATGTGTATATTCATGTTAGTAATGTCATATGTATATTCATGTTAGTAATGTGATGTGTATATTCATGTTAGTAATGTGATGTGTATATTCATGTTAGTAGTGTAATGTGTATATTCATGTTAGTAATGTCATGTGTATATTCATGTTAGTAATGTGATGTGTATATTCATGTTAGTAATGTCATGTGTATGTTCATGTTAGTGATGTCATGTTTATTTTCATGTTAGTAATGTCATGTGTATATTCATGTTAGTATTTGGATGTGTATATTCATGTTAGTAATGTCATGTGTATATTCGTATTAGTAATGTCATGTGTATTCATGTTAGTAATGTCATGTGTATCTTCATGTTACTGATGTCTTGTGTATATTCATGTTAGTAATGTCATGTGTATCTTCATGTTAGTAATGTCATGTGTATATTCATGTTAGTACTGTCATGTGTATCTTCATGTTAGTAATGTCATGTGTATATTCATATTAGTAATATCATGTGTATATTCATGTTAGTAATGTCATGTGTATATTCATGTTAGTAATGTCAGGTGAATATTCATGTTAGTAATGTGATGTTTATATTAGTATTGGTAATGTAATGTGTATATTCATGTTAGTAATGTAATGTGTATATTCATGTTAGTAATGTCATGTGTATATTCATGTTAGTAATGTGATGTGTATATTCATGTTAGTAATGTCATGTGTAGATTCATGTTAGTAATGTCATGTGTATATTCATGTTAGTAATGTCAGGTGTATATTTATGTTAGTAATGTAATGTGTATAATCATGTTAGTAATGTAATGTGTATATTCATGTTAGTAATGTCATGTGTATATTCATGTTAGTAATGTGATCTGTATATTCATGCTAGTAATGTCATGTGTAGATTCATGTTAGTAATGTCATGTGTAGATTCATGTTAGTAATGTCATGGGTATATTCATGTTAGTAATGTCAGGTGTATATTTATGTTAGTAATGTAATGTGTATATTCATATTAGTAATGTAATGTGTATATTCATGTTAGTAATGTCATGTGTATATTCATGTTAGTAATGTGATGTGTATATTCATGTTAGTAATGTCATGTGTATATTCATGTTAGTAATGTGATGTGTATATTCATGTTAGTAATATCATGTGTATATTCATGTTAGTAATGTCATGTGTATATTCATGTTAGTAATGTCATGTGTATAATCATGTTAGTAATGTCATGTGTATATTCAAGTTAGTAATGCCATGTGTATTCATGTTAGTTATGTAATGTGTATATTCATGATAGTAATGTAATGTGTATGTTCATGTAATGTGATGTTTATATTATTGTAGGTAATGTAATGTGTATATTCTTGTTAGTAATGTAATGTGTATGTTCATGTTAGTAATGTAATGTGTATATTCATGTTAGTGATGTAATGTGTATATTCATGTTAGTAATGTAATATGTATATTCATGTTAGTAAGTCATGTGTATATTCATGTTAGTAATGTAATGTGTATATACATGTTAGTAATGTCATGTGTATATTCATGTTAGTAAGGTCATGTGTGTATTCATGTTAGTAATGTAATGTGTATATTCATGTTAGTAATGTAATGTGTATATTCATGTTAGTAATGTCAGATGTATCTTAATGTTAGTATAGTCATGTGTATATTCATGTAATGGAATGTGATGTGTATCTTCATGTTAGTAATGTCATGTGTTTCTTCATGTTAGTGATGTCTTGTGTATATTCATGTTAGTAATGTCATGTGTATCTTCATGTTAGTAATGTCATGTGTATACTCATGTTAGTAATGTAATGTGTATATTCTTGTTAGTAATGTGATGTTTATATCAGTGTTGGTAATGTAATGTGTATATTCATGTTAGTAATGTAATGTGTATATTCATGTTAGAAATGTCATGTGTATATTCATGTTAGTAATGTCATGTGTATATTCATGTTAGTAATGTCAGGTGTATATTCATGTTAGTAATGTCAGGTGTATATTCATGTTAGAAATGTCATGTGTATATTCATGTTGGTAATGTCATGTGTATATTCATGTTAGTAATGTCATGTGTATATTCATGTTAGTAATGTCATGAGTATATTCATGTTAGTAATGTCATCTGTGTATTCATGTTAGTGATGTCATGTGTATATTCATGTTACTAATGTCATGTGTATATTCATGTTAGTAATGTCACGTGTACATTCATGTTAGTAGTGTCATGTTTATATTCATGTTATTAATGTGATGTTTATATTATTGTAGGTAATGTAATGTGTATATTCATGTTAGTAATGTAATGTGTATATTCATGTTAGTAATGTCATGTGTATATTCATGTTAGTAATGTAATGTGTATATTCATGTTAGTAATGTAATGTGTATATTCACGTTTGCAATGTGATGTGTATATTCATGTTAGTAATGTAATGTGTATATTCATGTTGGTAATGTCATGTGTATATTCATGTTAGTAATGTGATGTTTATATCAGTGTTGGTAATGTAATGTGCATATTCATGTTAGTAATGTAATGTGTATATTCATGTTAGTAATGTGATGTGTATATTCATGTTAGTAATGTAATGTGCATATTCATGTTAGTAATGTCATGTGTATATTCATGTTAGTAATGTAATGTGTATATTCATGTTAGTAATGTAATGTGTATATTCACGTTTGCAATGTGATGTGTATATTCATGTTAGTAATGTAATGTGTATATTCATGTTGGTAATGTCATGTGTATATTCATGTTAGTAATGTGATGTTTATATCAGTGTTGGTAATGTAATGTGCATATTCATGTTAGTAATGTAATGTGTATATTCATGTTAGTAATGTGATGTGTATATTCATGTTAGTAATGTAATGTGCATATTCATGTTAGTAATGTCATGTGTATATTCTTGTTAGTAATGTAATGTGTATATTCATGTTAGTAATGTGATGTGCATATTCATGTTAGTAATGTGATGTGTATATTCATGTTAGTAATGTCATGTGTATATTCATGTTAGTAATGTCATGTGTATCTTCATGTTAGTAATGTCATGTGTATCTTCATGTTAGTGATGTCATGTGTATATTCATGTTAGTAATGTGATGTGTATGTTCATGTTAGTAATGTCATGTGTATATTCATGTTAGTAATGTGATGTGTATATTCATGTTAGTAATGTAATGTGCATATTCATGTTAGTAATGTGATGTGCATATTCATGTTAGTAATGTAATGTGTATATTCATGTTAGTAATGTAATGTGCATATTCATGTTAGTAATGTAATGTGTATATTCATGTTAGTAATGTAATGTGCATATTCATGTTAGTAATGTAATGTGCATATTCATGTTAGTAATGTAATGTGTATATTCATGTTAGTAATGTAATGTGCATATTCATGTTAGTAATGTGATGTGTATATTCATGTTAGTAATGTAATGTGCATATTCATGTTAGTAATGTAATGTGTATATTCATGTTAGTAATGTGATGTGTATATTCATGTTAGTAATGTAATGTGCATATTCATGTTAGTAATGTGATGTGCATATTCATGTTAGTAATGTGATGTGTATATTCATGTTAGTAATGTCATGTGCATATTCATGTTAGTAATGTCATGTGTATCTTCATGTTAGTAATGTCATGTGTATCTTCATGTTAGTGATGTCATGTGTATATTCATGTTAGTAATGTGATGTGTATGTTCATGTTAGTAATGTCATGTGTATATTCATGTTAGTAATGTAATGTGTATATTCATGTTAGTAATGTCATGTGTATATTCATGTTAGTAATGTCATGTGTGTTCATGTTAGTTATGTAATTTGTATATTCATGTTAGTAATGTAATGTGTATGTTGATGTAATGTGATGTTAATATTATTGTAGGTAATGTAATGTGTATATTGTTGTTAGTAATGTAATGTGTATATTCATGTTAGTAATGTCATGTGTATATTCATGTTGGTAATGTAATGTGTATATTCATCTTAGTAATGTAATATGTATATTCATGTTAGTAAGTCATGTGTATATTCATGTTAGTAATGGAATGTGTATTTTCATGTTAGTAATGTAATGTGTATATTCATGTTAGTAATGTCATTTGTGTATTCATGTTAGTAATGTAATGTGTATATTCATGTTAGTAATGTAATGTGTATATTCATGTCAGTAATGTCAGATGTATCTTAATGTTAGTATAGTCATGTGTATATTCATGTTAGGAATGTGATGTGTATCTTCATGTTAGTAATGTCATGTGCTTCTTCATGTTAGTGATGTCTTGTGTATATTCATGTTGGTAATGTCATGTGTATCTTCATGTTAGTAATGTCATGTGTATACTCATGTTAGTAATGTTAAGTGTATATTCTTGTTAGTAATGTGATGTTTATATCAGTGTTAGTAATGTAATGTGTATATTCATGTTAGTAATGTAATGTGTATATTCATGTTAGAAATGTCATGTGTATATTCATGTTAGTAATGTGATGTGTATATTCATGTTAGTAATGTCAGGTGTATATTCATGTTAGTAATGTCAGGTGTATATTCATGTTGGAAATGTCATGTGTATATTCATGTTGGTAATGTCATGTGTATATTCATGTTAGTAATGTCATGTGTATATTCATGTTAGTAATGTCATGAGTATATTCATGTTTGTAATGTCATCTGTGTATTCATGTTAGTGATGTCATGTGTATATTCATGTTAGTAATGTCATGTGTATATTCATGTTAGTAATGTCACGTGTACATTCATGTTAGTAGTGTCATGTTTATATTCATGTTAATAATGTGATGTTTATATTATTGTAGGTAATGTAATGTGTATATTCTTGTTAGTAATGTAATGTGTATATTCATGTTAGTAATGTAATGTGTATATTCATGTTAGTAATGTCATGTGTATATTCATGTTAGTAATGTCATGTGTATATTCATGTTAGTAATGTGATGTGTATATTCATGTTAGTAATGTCATGTGTATATTCATGTTAGTAATGTGATGTGTATATTCATGTTAGTAATGTCATGTGTATATTCATGTTAGTAATGTGATGTGTATATTCATGTTAGTAGTGTCATGTGTATAATCATGTTAGTAATGTCATGTGTATATTCAAGTTAGTAATGTCATGTGTATTCATGTTAGTTATGTAATGTGTATATTCATGATAGTAATGTAATGTGTATGTTCATGTAATGTGATGTTTATATTATTGTAGGTAATGTAATGTGTATATTCTTGTTAGTAATGTAATGTGTATGTTCATGTTAGTAATGTCATGTGTATATTCATGTTAGTAATGTAATGTGTATATTCATCATAGTAATGTAATATGTATATTCATGGTAGTAAGTCATGTGTATATTCATGTTAGTAATGTAATGTGTATATTCATGTTAGTAATGTAATGTGTATATTCATGTTAGTAATGTCATGTGTGTATTCATGTTAGTAATGTGATGTGTATATTCATGTTAGTAATGTAATGTGTATATTCATGTTAGCAATGTCAGATGTATCTTAATGTTAGTATTGTCATGTGTATATTCATGTTAGGAATGTGATGTGTATCTTCATGTTAGTAATGTCATGTGTATCTTCATGTTAGTGATGGCTTGTGTATATTCATGTTGGTAATGTCATGTGTATCTTCATGTTAGTAATGTCATGTGTATACTCATGTTAGTAATGTAATGTGTATATTCATGTTAGTAATGTAATGTGTATATTCATGTTAGTAATGTGATGTTTATATCAGTGTTGGTAATGTAATGTGTATATTCATGTTAGCAATGTAATGTGTATATTCATGTTAGAAATGTCATGTGTATATTCATGTTAGTTATGTCATGTGTATATTCATGTTAGTAATGTCATGTGTATATTCATGTTAGTAATGACATGTGTATATTCATGTTGGTAATGTCATGAGTATATTCATGTTAGTAATGTCATGTGTGTATTCATGTTAGTGATGTCATGTGTATATTCATGTTAGTAATGTCATGTGTATATTCATGTTAGTAATGTCACGTGTACATTCATGTTAGTAGTGTCATGTTTATATTCATGTTATTAATGTGACGTTTATATTATTGTAGGTAATGTAATGTGTATATTCTTGTTAGTAATGTAATGTGCATATTCATGTTAGTAATGTCATGTGTATATTCATGTTAGTAATGTAATGTGTATATTCATGTTAGTAATGTAATGTGTATATTCATGTTTGCAATGTGATGTGTATATTCATGTTAGTAATGTAATGTGTATATTCATGTTAGTAATGTCATGTGTATATTCATGTAAGTAATGTGATGTTTATATCAGTGTTGGTAATGTAATGTGTATATTCATGTTAGTAATGTAATGTGTATATTGATGTTATTAATGTAATGTGTATGTTCATGTTAGTAATGTCAGGTGCATATTCATGTTAGTAATGTCAGGTGTATATTCATGTTAGTAATGTCATATGTATATTCATGTTATTAATGTCATGTGTATATTCAGGTTAGTGATGTCACGTGTATATTCATATTAGTAGTGTCATGTTTATATTCATGTTAGTAATGTGATGTTTATATTATTGTAGGTTATGTAATGTGTATATTCTTGTTATTAATTTAATGTGTTTATTCATGTCAGTAATGTAATGTGTATATTCATGTTAATAATGTAATGTGTATATTCATGTTTGTAATGTGATGTGTATATTCATGTTAGTAGTGTAATGTGTATATTCATGTTAGTAATGTCATGTGTATATTCATGTTAGTAATGTAATGTGTATATTCATGGTAGTAATGTAATGTGTATATTCATGTTAGTAATGTCATGTGTATCTTCATGTTAGTGATGTCTTGTGTATATTCATGTTAGTAATGTCAGATGTATCTTAATGTTAGTATAGTCATGTGTATATTCATGTTAGTAATGTCATGTGTATCTTCATGTTAGTGATGTCTTGTGTATATTCATGTTAGTATTGTCATGTGTATCTTCATGTTAGTAATGTCATGTGTATACTCATGTTAGTAATGTAATGTGTATATTCATGTTAGTTATGTGATGTTTATATCATTGTTGGTAATGTAATGTGTATATTCATGTTATTAATGTAATGTGTATATTCATGTTAGAAATGTCATGTGTATATTCATGTTAGTAATGTCATGTGTATATTCATGTTAGTAATGTCAGGTGTATATTCATGTTAGTAATGTCAGGTGTATATTCATGTTAGTAATGTCATGTGTATATTCATCTTGGTAATGTCATATGTATATTCATGTTAGTAATGTCATGTGTATATTAATGTTAGTAATGTCATGAGTATATTCATGTTAGTAATGTCATGTGTGTATTCATGTTAGTGATGTCATGTGAATATTCATGTTAGTAATGTCATGTGTATATTCATGTTAGTAATGTCACGTGTACATTCATGTTCGTAGTGTCATGTTTATATTCATGTTATTAATGTGATGTTTATATTATTGTAGGTAATGTAATGTGTATATTCTTGTTAGTAATGTAATGTGTATATTCATGTTAGTAATGTCATGTGTATATTCATGTTAGTAATGTAATGTGTATATTCATGTTAGTAATGTAATATGTATATTCATGTTTGTAATGTGATGTGTATATTCATGTTAGTAATGTAATGTGTATATTCATGTTAGTAATGTCATGTGTATATTCATGTTAGTAATGTGATGTTTATATCAGTGTTGGTAATTTTATGTGTATATTCATGTTAGTAATGTAATGTGTATATTCATGTTAGAAATGTCATGTGTATATTCATGTTAGTAATGTAATGTGTATGTTCATGTTAGTAATGTCAGGTGCATATTCATGTTAGTAATGTCAGGTGTATATTTATGTTAGTAATGTAATGTGTATGTTCATGTTAGTAATGTCAGGTGCATATTCATGTTAGTAATGTCAGGTGTATATTCATGTTAGTAATGTAATGTGTATGTTCATGTTAGTAATGTCAGGTGTATATTCATGTTAGTAATGTAATGTGTATGTTCATGTTAGTAATGTCAGGTGTATATTCATGATAGTAATGTAATGTGTATGTTCATGTTAGTAATGTCAGGTGTATATTCATGTTAGAAATGTCATGTGTATATTCATCTTAGTAATGTAATGTGTATTTTCATGTTAGTAATGTCAGGTGCATATTCATGTTAGTAATGTCAGGTGTATATTCATGTTAGTAATGTCATGTGTATATTCATGTTGGTAATGTCATGTGTATATTCATCTTAGTAATGTCATGTGTATATTCATGTTAGTGATGTCACGTGTATATTCATATTAGTAGTGTCATGTTTATATTCATGTTAGTAATGTGATGTTTATATTATTGTAGGTAATGTAATGTGTATATTCTTGTTAGTAATGTAATGTGTATATTCATGTTAGTAATGTCATGTGTATATTCATGTTGGTAATGTCATGTGTATATTCATGTTAGTAATGTCATGTGTATATTCATGTTAGTAATGTAATGTGTATATTCATGTTAGTAATGTCATGTGTATATTCATGTTGGTAATGTCATGTGTATATTCATATTAGTAGTGTCATGTTTATATTCATGTTAGTAATGTGATGTTTATATTATTGTAGGTAATGTAATGTGTATATTCTTGTTAGTAATGTAATGTGTATATTCATGTTAGTAATGTCATGTGTATATTCATATTAGTAGTGTCATGTTTATATTCATGTTAGTAATGTGATGATTATATTATTGTAGGTAATGTAATGTGTATATTCATGTTAGTAATGTAATGTGTATGTTCATGTTAGTAATGTCAGGTGCATATTCATGTTAGTAATGTCAGGTGTATATTCATGTTAGTAATGTCATGAGTATATTCATCTTAGTAATGTCATGTGTATATTCATGTTAGTTATGTCACGTGTATATTCATATTAGTAGTGTCATGTTTATATTCATGTTAGTAATGTGATGTTTATATTATTGTAGGTAATGTAATGTGTATATTCTTGTTAGTAATGTAATGTGTATATTCATGTTAGTAATGTAATGTGTATATTCATGTTAGTAATGTAATGTGTATATTCATGTTTGCAATGTGATGTGTATATTCATGTTAGTAGTGTAATGTGTATATTCATGTTAGTAATGTCATGTATATATTCATGTTAGTAATGTAATGTGTATATTCATGGTAGTAATGTGATGTGTATATTCATGTTAGTAAAGTCATGTGTATATTCATGTTAGTAATGTAATGTGTATATTGATGTTATTAATGTGATGTGTATATTCATGTTAGTAATGTCATGTGTATATTCATGTTATTAATGTGATGTGTATATTCATGTTAGTAATGTCATGTGTATGTTCATGTTAGTGATGTCATGTTTATCTTCATGTTAGTGATGTCATGTGTATATTCATGTTAGTATTTGGATGTGTATATTCATGTTAGTAATGTCATGTGTATATTCATATTAGTAATGTCATGTGTATTCATGTTAGTAATGTCATGTGTATCTTCATGTTACAGATGTCATGTGTATATTCATGTTAGTAATGTCATGTGTATCTTCATGTTAGTAATGTCATGTGTATATTCATCTTAGTACTGTCATGTGTATCTTCATGTTAGTAATGTCATGTGTATATTCATATTAGTAATATCATGTGTATATTCATATTAGTAATGTCATGTGTATATTCATGTTAGTAATGTCAGGTGTATATTCATGTTAGTAATGTGATGTTTATATTAGTATTGGTAATGTAATGTGTATATTCATGTTAGTAATGTAATGTGTATATTCATGTTAGTAATGTCATGTGTAGATTCATGTTAGTAATGTCATGTGTATGTTCAGGTTAGTAATGTCAGGTGTATATTCATGTTAGTAATGTCAGGTGTATATTCATGTTAGTAATGTAATGTGTATATTCATGTTAGTAATGTAATGTGTATATTCATGTTTGTAATGTGATGTGTATATTCATGTTAGTAATGTAATGTGTATATTCATGTTAGTAATGTGATGTTTATATCAGTGTTGGTAATGTAATGTGTATATTCATGTTAGTAATGTAATGTGTATATTCATGTTAGAAATGTCATGTCTATATTCATGTTAGTAATGTAATCTGTATGTTAATGTTAGTAATGTCAGGTGCATATTCATGTTAGTAATGTCAGGTGTATATTCATGTTAGTAATGTCATGTGTATATTCATGTTGGTAATGTCATGTGTATATTCATGTTAGTAATGACATGTGTATATTCATGTTAGTAATGTCATGAGTATATTCATGTTAGTAATGTCATGTGTGTATTCATGTTAGTGATGTCATGTGTATATTCATGTTAGTAATGTCATGTGTATATTCATGTTAGTAATGTCACGTGTACATTCATGTTAGTAGTGTCATGTTTATATTCATGTTATTAATGTGACGTTTATATTATTGTAGGTAATGTAATGTGTATATTCTTGTTACTAATGTAATGTGTATATTCATGTTAGTAATGTCATGTGTATATTCATGTCAGTAATGTAATGTGTATATTCATGTTAGTAATGTAATGTGTATATTCATGTTTGCAATGTGATGTGTATATTCATGTTAGTAATGTAATGTGTATATTCATGTTAGTAATGTCATGTGTATATTCATGTTAGTAATGTGATGTTTATATCAGTGTTGGTAATGTAATGTGTATATTCATGTTAGTAATGTAATGTGTATATTCATGTTAGAAATGTCATGTGTATATTCATGTTAGTAATGTAATGTGTATGTTCATGTTAGTAATGTCAGGTGCATATTCATGTTAGTAATGTCAGGTGTATATTCATGTTAGTAATGTCATGTGTATATTCATGTTATTAATGTCATGTGATTATTCATGTTAGTGATGTCACGTGTATATTCATATTAGTAGTGTCATGTTTATATTCATGTTAGTAATGTGATGTTTATATTATTGTAGGTAATGTAATGTGTATATTCTTGTTATTAATGTAATGTGTTTATTCATGTCAGTAATGTAATGTGTATATTCATGTTAGTAATGTAATGTGTATATTCATGTTTGTAATGTAATGTGTATATTCATGTTAGTAATGTCATGTGTATATTCATGTTAGTAATGTAATGTTTATATTCATGGTAGTAATGTAATGTGTATATTCATGTTAGTAATGTAATGTGTATATTCATGTTTGTAATGTAATGAGTATATTCATGTTAGTAATGTCATGTGTATCTTCATGTTAGTGATGTCTTGTGTATATTCATGTTAGTAATGTCAGATGTATCTTAATGTTAGTATAGTCATGTGTATATTCATGTTAGTAATGTCATTTGTATCTTCATGTTAGTGATGTCTTGTGTATATTCATGTTAGTAATGTCATGTGTATCTTCATGTTAGTAATGTCATGTGTATACTCATGTTAGTAATGTAATGTGTATATTCATGTTAGTAATGTGATGTTTATATCAGTGTTGGTAATGTAATGTGTATATTCATGTTATTAATGTAATGTGTATATTCATGTTAGAAATGTCATGTTTATATTCATGTTAGTAATGTCATGTGTATATTCATGTTAGTAATGTCAGGTGTATATTCATGTTAGTAATGTCAGGTGTATATTCATGTTAGTAATGTCATGTGTATATTCATCTTGGTAATGTCATGTGTATATTCATGTTAGTAATGTCATGTGTATATTCATGTTAGTAATGTCATGAGCATATTCATGTTAGTAATGTCATGTGTGTATTCATGTTAGTGATGTCATGTGTATATTCATGTTAGTAATGTCATGTGTATATTCGTGTTAGTAATGTCACGTGTACATTCATGTTCGTAGTGTCATGTTTATATTCATGTTAGTAATGTGATGTTTATATTATTGTAGGTAATGTAATGTGTATATTCTTGTTAGTAATGTAATGTGTATATTCATGTTAGTAATGTCATGTGTATATTCATGTTAGTAATGTAATGTGTATATTCCTGTTAGTAATTCAATGTGTATGTTCATGTTTGTACAGTGATGTGTATATTCATGTTAGTAATGTCATGTGTATATTCATGTTAGTAGTGTAATGTGTATATTCATGTTAGTAATGTCATGTGTATATTCATGTTAGTAATGTAATGTGTATATTCATGGTAGTAATGTGATGTGTATATTCATGTTAGTAATGTCATGTGTATATTCATGTTAGTAATGTAATGTGTATATTGATGTTATTAATGTAATGTGTATATTCATGTTAGTAATGTCATATGTATATTCATGTTAGTAATGTGATGTTTATATTATTGTAGGTAATGTAATGTGTATATTCTTGTTACTAATGTAATGTGTATATTCATGTTAGTAATGTCATGTGTATATTCATGTAAGTAATGTAATGTGTATATTCATGTTAGTAATGTAATGTGTATATTCATGTTTGTAATGTGATGTGTATATTCATGTTAGTAATGTAATGTGTATATTCATGTTAGTAATGTCATGTGTATATTCATGTCAGTAATGTGATGTTTATATCAGTGTTGGCAAAGTAATGTGTTTATTCATGTTAGTAATGTAATGTGTATATTCATGTTAGAAATGTCATGTGTATATTCATGTTAGTAATGTAATGTGTATGTTCATGTTAGTAATGTCAGGTGCATATTCATGTTAGTAATGTCAGGTGTATATTTATGTTAGTAATGTAATGTGTATGTTCATGTTAGTAATGTCAGGTGCATATTCATGTTAATAATGTCAGGTGTATATTCATGTTAGTAATGTATTGTGTATGTTCATGTTAGTAATGTCAGGTGTATATTCATGTTAGTAATGTAATGTGTATGTTCAAGTTAGTAATGTCAGGTGCATATTCATGTTAGTAATGTCAGGTGTATATTCATGTTAGTAATGTAATGTGTATGTTCATGTTAGTAATGTAAGGTGTATATTCATGTTAGAAATGTCATGTGTATATTCCTGTTAGTAATGTAATGTGTATGTTCATGTTAGTAATGTCAGGTGCATATTCATGTTAGTAATGTCAGGTGTATATTCATGTTAGTAATGTCATGTGTATATTCATGTTAGTAATGTCATGTGTATATTCATGTTAGTGATGTCACATGTATACTCATATTATTAGTGTCATGTTTATATTCATGTTAGTAATGTGATGTTTATATTATTGTAGGTAATGTAATGTGTATATTCTTGTTAGTAATGTAATGTGTATATTCATGTTAGTAATGTCATGTGTATATTCATGTTAGTAATGTAATGTGTATATTCATGTTAGTAATGCAATGTGTATGTTCATGTTTGTACAGTGATGTGTATATTCATGTTAGTAATGTCATGTGTATATTCATGTTAGTAGTGTAATGTGTATATTCATGTTAGTAATGTCATGTGTATATTCATGTTGGTAATGTAATGTGTATATTCATGGTAGTAATGTGATGTGTATATTCATGTTAGTAATGTCATGTGTATATTCATGTTAGTAATGTAATGTGTATATTGATGTTATTAATGTAATGTGTATATTCATGTTAGTAATGTCATATGTATATTCATGTTAGTAATGTGAAGTGTATATTCATGTTAGTAATGTCATGTGTATATTAATGTTAGTAATGTGATGTGTATATTCATGTTAGTAATGTCATGTGTATGTTCATGTTAGTGATGTCATGTTTATCTTCATGTTAGTGATGTCATGTGTATATTCATGTTAGTATTTGGATGTGTATATTCATGTTAATAATGTCATGTGTATCTTCATATTAGTAATGTCATGTGTATTCATGTTAGTAATGTCATGTGTATCTTCATGTTACTGATGTCATGTGTATATTCATGTTAGTAATGTCATGTGTATCTTCATGTTAGTAATGTCATGTGTATATTCATCTTAGTACTGTCATGTGTATCTTCATGTTAGTAATGTCATGTGTATATTCATATTAGTAATATCATGTGTATATTCATGTTAGTAATGTCATGTGTATATTCATGTTAGTAATGTCAGGTGTATATTCATGTTAGTAATGTGATGTTTATATTAGTATTGGTAATGTAATGTGTATATTCATGTTAGTAATGTAATGTGTATATTCATGTTAGTAATGTCATGTGTTGATTCATGTTAGTAATGACATGTGTATATTCATGTTAGTAATGTCAGGTGTATATTCATGTTAGTAATGTCAGGTGTATATTCATGTTAGTAATGTAATGTGTATTTTCATGTTAGTAATGTAATGTGTATATTCATGTTAGTAATGTCATGTGTATATTCATGTTAGTAATGTCATGTGTATATTCATGTTAGTAAAGTGATGTGTATATTCATGTTAGTAATGTCATGTGTATATTCATGTTAGTAATGTCATGTGTATATTCATGTTAGTAATGCCATGTGTATAATCATGTTAGTAATGTCATGTGTATATTCAAGTTAGTAATGTCATGTGTATTCATATTAGTTATGTAATGTGTATATTCATGATAGTAATGTAATGTGTATGTTCATGTAATGTGATGTTTATATTATTGTAGGTAATATAATGTGTATATTCTTGTTAGCAATGTAATGTGTATATTCATGTTAGTAATGTCATGTGTATATTCATGTTAGTAATGTAATGTGTATATTCATGTTAGTAATGTAATGTGTATATTCATGTTAGTAAGTCATGTGTATATTCATGTTAGTAATGTAATGTGTATAATCATGTTAGTAATGTAATGTGTATATTCATGTTAGTAATGTCATGTTTGTATTCATGTTAGTAATGTAATGTGTATATTCATGTTAGTAATGTAATGTGTATATTCATGTTAGTAATGTCAGATGTATCTTAATGTTAGTATATTCATGTGTATATTCATGTTAGGAATGTTATGTGTATCTTCATGTTAGTAATGTCATGTTTATGTTCATGTTAGTGATGTCTTGTGTATATTCATGTTAGTAATGTGATGTGTATCTTCATGTTAGTAATGTCATGTGTATACTCATGTTAGTAATGTAATGTGTATATTCATGTTAGTAATGTGATGTTTATATCAGTGTTGGTAATGTAATGTGTATATTCATGTTAGTAATGTAATGTGTATATTCATGTTAGAAATGTCATATGTATATTCATGTTAGTAATGTCATGTGCATATTCATGTTGGTAATGTCATGTGTATATTCATGTTATTAATGTAATGTGTATATTCATGTTAGAAATGTCATGTGTATATTCATGTTAGTAATGTCATGTGTATATTCATGTTAGTGATGTCATGTGTATATTCATGTTAGTAATGTAATGTGTATATTCATGTTAGAAATGTCATATGTATATTCATGTTAGTAATGTCATGTGCATATTCATGTTGGTAATGTCATGTGTATATTCATGTTAGTAATGTCATGTGTATATTCATGTTAGTAATGTCATGTGTATATTCATGTTAGAAATGTCATATGTATATTCATGTTAGTAATGTCATGTGCATATTCATGTTGGTAATGTCATGTGCATATTCATGTTGGTAATGTCATGTGTATATTTACGTTAGTAATGTAATGTGTATATTCATGGTAGTAATGTCACGTGTACATTCATGTTAGTAATGTGATGTGTATATTCATGTTATTATTGTCATGTGTATATTCATGTTAGTAATGTGATGTGTATATTCATGTTATTATTGTCATGTGTATATTCATGTTATTATTGTCATGTGTATATTCATGTTAGTAATGTAATGTGTATCTTCATGTTAGAAATGTCTTGTGTATATTCATGTTAGTAATGTCATGTGTATATTCATGTTAGTAATGTCATGTGTATATTCATGTTAGTAATGTCAGGTGTATATTCATATTAGTATTGTCAGGTGTATATTCATGTTAGAAATCTCATGTGTATATTCATGTTGGTAATGTAAAGTGTATATTCATGTTAGTAATGTGTATATTCATCTTAGTAATGTCATGTGCATATTCATGTTAGTAATGTCATGTGTATATTCATGTTAGTAATGTCATGAGTATTCATGTTAGTTATGTAATGTATATATTCATGTTAGTAATGTAATGTGTATGTTCATGTAATGTGATGTTTATATTATTGTAGGTAATGTAATGTGTGTATTCTGTTAGTAATGTAATGTGTATATTCATGCTAGTAATGTAATGTGTATATTCATGTTAGTAATGTAATGTGTATATTCATGTTAGTACTGTCATATGTATCTTAATGTTAGTATAGTCATGTGTAGATTCATGTTAGTAATGTGATGTTATATTATTGTAGGTAATGTAATGTGTATATTCTTGTTAGTAATGTAATGTGTATATTTATGTTAGTAATGTCATGTGTATATTCATGTTAGTAATGTAATGTGTATATTCATGTTAGTAATGTAATGTGTATGTTCATGTTTGTACAGTGATGTGTATATTCATGTTAGTAATGTCATGTGTAGATTCATGTTAGTAATGTCATGTGTATATTCATGTTAGTAATGTAATGTGTATATTCATGTTAGTAATGTGATGTGTATATTCATATTAGTAATGTAATGTGTATATTGATGTTATTAATGTAATGTGTATGTTCTTGTTAGTAATGTCATGTGTATATTCATGTTAGTAGTGTCATGTATATATTCATGTTAGTAATGTCATGTATATATTTATGTTAGTAATGTCATGTGTATATTCATGTTAGTAATGTAATGTGTATATTAATGCTAGTAATGTGATGTGTATATTCATGTTAGTAATGTCATGTGTATGTTCATGTTAGTGATGTCATGTTTATCTTCATGTTAGTGATGTCATGTGTATATTCATGTTAGTAATGTCATGTGTATATTCATATTAGTAATGTCATGTGTATATTCATTTTAGTAATCTAATGTGTATATTCATGTTAGTAATGTGATGTTTATATTAGTATTGGTCATGTAATGTGTATATATATGTTAGTACTGTAATGTGTATCTTCATGTTAGTGATGTCATGTCTATATTCATGTTTGTAATGTCATGTGTATCTTCATGTTAGTAATATCATGTGTATATTCATGTTAGTAATGTAATGTGTATCTTCATGTTAGTAATGTCATGTGTATCTTCATGTTAGTGATGTCATGTGTATATTCATGTTAGTAATGTCATGTGTATCTTCATGTTAGTAATGTCATGTGTATATTCATGTTAGTAATGTCATGTGTATATTCATGTTAGTAATGTCATGTGTATATTCATGTTAGTAATGTCATGTGTATATTCATTTTAGTAATCTAATGTGTATATTCATGTTAGTAATGTGATGTTTATTTTAGTATTGGTAATGTAATTTGTATATTCATGTTAGTAATGTAATGTGTATATCCATGTTAGTAATGTGATGTATATATTCATGTTAGTAATTTCATGTGTATATTCATGTTAGTAATGTCATGTATATATTCTTGTTAGTAATGTAATGTGTATATTCATGTTAGTAATGTTCATGTTAGTAATATCATGTGTATATTCATGTTAGTAATGTCATGTGTATATTCATGTTAGTAATGTCATATGTATATTCATGTTGGTAATGTGATGTGTATATTCATGTTAGTAATGTCATGTGTATATTCATGTTATTAATGTGATGTGTATATTCATGTTAGTAATCTCATGTGTATGTTCATGTTAGTGATGTCATCTTTATCTACATGTTAGTGATGTCATGTGTATATTCATGTTAGTATTTGGATGTGTATATTCATGTTAGTAATGTCATGTGTATATTCATATTAGTAATGTCATGTGTATTCATGTTAGTAATGTCATGTGTATCTTCATGTTACAGATGTCATGTGTATATTCATGTTAGTAATGTCATGTGTATCTTCATGTTAGTAATGTCATGTGTATATTCATCTTAGTACTGTCATGTGTATCTTCATGTTAGTAATGTCATGTGTATATTCATATTAGTAATATCATGTGTATATTCATGTTAGTAATGTCATGTGTATATTCATGTTAGTAATGTGATGTTTATATTAGTATTGGTAATGTAATGTGTATATTCATGTTAGTAATGTAATGTGTATATTCATGTTAGTAATGTCATGTGTAGATTCATGTTAGTAATGTCATGTGTATATTCATGTTAGTAATGTCAGGTGTATATTCATGTTAGTAATGTCAGGTGTATATTCATGTTAGTAATGTAATGTGTATATTCATGTTAGTAATGTAATGTGTATATTCATGTTTGTAATGTGATGTGTATATTCATGTTAGTAATGTAATGTGTATATTCATGTTGGTAATGTCATGTGTATATTCATGTTAGTAATGTGATGTTTATATCAGTGTTGGTAATGTAATGTGTATATTAATGTTAGTAATGTAATGTGTATATTCATGTTAGAAATGTCATGTGTATATTCATGTTAGTAATGTAATGTGTATGTTCATGTTAGTAATGTCAGGTGCATATTCATGTTAGTGATGTCACATGTATACTCATATTATTAGTGTCATGTTTATATTCATGTTAGTAATGTGATGTTTATATTATTGTAGGTAATGTAATGTGTATATTCTTGTTAGTAATGTAACGTGTATATTCATGTTAGTAATGTCATGTGTATATTCATGTTAGTAATGTAATGTGTATATTCATGTTAGTAATGTAATGTGTATGTTCATGTTTGTACAGTGATGTGTATATTCATGTTAATAATGTCATGTGTATATTCATGTTTGTAGTGTAATGTGTATATTCATGTTAGTAATGTCATGTGTATATTCATGTTAGTAATGTCATGTGTATATTCATGTTAGTAATGTAATGTGTATATTCATGTTAGTAATGTAATGTGTATATTCATATTAGTAATGTAATGTGTATATTGATGTTATTAATGTAATGTGTATGTTCATGTTAGTAATGTCATGTGTATATTCATGTTAGTAGTGTCATGTATATATTCATGTTAGTAATGTCATGTATATATTTATGTTAGTAATGTCATGTGTATATTCATGTTAGTAATGTAATGTGTATATTAATGCTAGTAATGTGATGTGTATATTCATGTTAGTAATGTCATGTGTATGTTCATGTTAGTGATGTCATGTTTATCTTCATGTTAGTGATGTCATGTGTATATTCATGTTAGTAATGTCATGTGTATATTCATATTAGTAATGTCATGTGTATATTCATTTTAGTAATCTAATGTGTATATTCATGTTAGTAATGTGATGTTTATATTAGTATTGGTAATGTAATGTGTATATTCATGTTAGTAATGTAATGTGTATCTTCATGTTAGTGATGTCATGTCTATATTCATGTTTGTAATGTCATGTGTATCTTCATGTTAGTAATATCATGTGTATATTCATGTTAGTAATGTAATGTGTATCTTCATGTTAGTAATGTCATGTGTATCTTCATGTTAGTGATGTCATGTGTATATTCATGTTAGTAATGTCATGTGTATCTTCATGTTAGTAATGTCATGTGTATATTCATGTTAGTAATGTCATGTGTATATTCATGTTAGTAATGTCATGTGTATATTCATGTTAGTAATGTCATGTGTATATTCATTTTAGTAATCTAATGTGTATATTCATGTTAGTAATGTGATGTTTATATTAGTATTGGTAATGTAATGTGTATATTCATGTTAGTAATGTAAGGTGTATATCCATGTTAGTAATGTCATGTATATATTCATGTTAGTAATGTCAGGTGTATATTCATGTTAGTAATGTCATGTTTATATTCATGTTAGTAATGTGATGTTTATGTTATTGTATGTATGTAATGTGTATATTCTTGTTAGTAATGTAATGTGTATATTCATGTTATTAATGTCATGTGTATATTCATGTTAGTAATGTAATGTGTATATTCATGTTAGTAATGTAATGTGTATATTCATGTTTGTAATGTGATGTGTATATTCATGTTAGTAATGTCAGGTGCATATTCATCTTAGTAATTTCATGTGCATATTCATGTTAGTAATGTAATGTGTATATTCATGTTAGTAATGTGATGTTTATATTAGTATTGGTAATGTAATGTGTATATTCATGTTAGTAATGTAATGTGTATCTTCATGTTAGTAATGTCATGTGTATCTTCATGTTAGTGATGTCATGTGTATATTCATGTTAGTAATGTCATGTGTATCTTCATGTTAGTAATGTCATGTGTATATTCATGTTAGTAATGTCATGTGTATATTCATGTTAGTAATGTCATGTGTATATTCATCTTAGTAATTTCATGTGCATATTCATTTTAGTAATCTAATGTGTATATTCATGTTAGTAATGTGATGTTTATATTAGTATTGGTAATGTAATGTGTATAGTCATGTTAGTAATGTAATGTGTATATCCATGTTAGTAATGTCATGTATATATTCATGTTAGTAATGTCATGTGTATATTCATGTTAGTAATGTCAGGTGTATATTCATGTTAGTAATGTCAGGTGTATATTCATGTTAGTAATGTCATGTGTATATTCATGTTGGTAATGTTATGTGTATATTCATGTTAGTAATGTTATGTGTATATTCATGTTAGTAATGTCATGTGTATATTCATGTTAGTAATGTCATGTTTATATTCATGTTAGTAATGTGATGTTTATGTTATTGTATGTATGTAATGTCATGTGTATATTGATGTTATTAATGTGATGTGTATATTCATGTTAGTAATGTCATGTGTATGTTCATGTTAGTGATGTCATGTTTATCTTCATGTTAGTGATGTCATGTGTATATTCATGTTAGTATTTGGATGTGTATATTCATGTTAGTAATGTCATGTGTATATTCATATTAGTAATGTCATGTGTATTCATGTTAGTAATGTCATGTGTATCTTCATGTTACAGATGTCATGTGTATATTCATGTTAGTAATGTCATGTGCATCTTCATGTTAGTAATGTCATGTGTATATTCATCTTAGTACTGTCATGTGTATATTCATGTTAGTAATATCATGTGTATATTCATGTTAGTAATGTCAGGTGTATATTCATGTTAGTAATGTGATGTTTATATTAGTGTTGGTAATGTAATGTGTATATTCATGTTAGTAATGTAATGTGTATATTCATGTTAGTAATGTCATGTGTAGATTCATGTTAGTAATGTCATGTGTATATTCATGTTAGTAATGTGAGGTGTATATTCATGTTAGTAATGTCAGGTGTATATTCATGTTAGTAATGTAATGTGTATATTCATGTTAGTAATGTAATGTGTATATTCATGTTTGTAATGTGATGTGTGTATTCATGTTAGTAATGTAATGTGTATATTCATGTTAGTAATGTCATGTGTATATTCATGTTAGTAATGTGATGTTTATATCAGTGTTGGTAATGTAATGTGTATATTCATGTTAGTAATGTAATGTGTATATTCATGTTAGAAATGTCATGTGTATATTCATGTTAGTAATGTAATGTGTATGTTCATGTTAGTAATGTCAGGTGCATATTCATGTTAGTGATGTCACATGTATACTCATAATATTAGTGTCATGTTGATATTCATGTTAGTAATGTGATGTTTATATTATTGTAGGTAATGTAATGTGTATATTCTTGTTAGTAATGTAATGTGTATATTCATGTTAGTAATGTCATGTGTATATTCATGTTAGTAATGTAATGTGTATATTCATGTTAGTAATGTAATGTGTATGTTCATGTTTGTACAGTGATGTGTATATTCATGTTAATATTGTCATGTGTATATTCATCTTAGTAATTTCATGTGCATATTCATGTTAGTAATGTAATGTGTATATTCATGTTAGTAATGTGATGTTTATATTAGTATTGGTAATGTAATGTGTATATTCATGTTAGTAATGTAATGTGTATCTTCATGTTAGTAATGTCATGTGTATCTTCATGTTAGTGATGTCATGTGTATATTCATGTTAGTAATGTCTTGTGTATCTTCATGTTAGTAATGTCATGTGTATATTCATGTTAGTAATGTCATGTGTATATTCATGTTAGTAATGTCATGTGTATATTCATCTGAGTAATTTCATGTGCATATTTATTTTAGTAATCTAATGTGTATATTCATGTTAGTAATGTGATGTTTATATTAGTATTGGTAATGTAATGTGTATATTCATGTTAGTAATGTAATGTGTATATCCATGTTAGTAATGTCATGTATATATTCATGTTAGTAATGTCATGTGTATATTCATGTTAGTAATGTCAGGTGTATATTCATGTTAGTAATGTCAGGTGTATATTCATGTTAGTAATGTCATGTGTATATTCATGTTGGTAATGTTATGTGTATATTCATGTTAGTAATGTCATGTGTATATTCATGTTAGTAATGTCATGTGTATATTCATGTTAGTAATGTCATGTTTATATTCATGTTAGTAATGTGATGTTTATGTTATTGTATGTATGTAATGTGTATCTTCATGTTAGAAATGTCATGTGTATATTCATGTTAGTAATGTCATATGTATATTCATGTTAGTAATGTGATGTGTATATTCATGTTAGTAATGTCATGTGTATATTGATGTTATTAATGTGATGTGTATATTCATGTTAGTAATGTCATGTGTATGTTCATGTTAGTGATGTCATGTTTATCTTCATGTTAGTGATGTCATGTGTATATTCATGTTAGTATTTGGATGTGTATATTCATGTTAGTAATGTCATGTGTATATTCATATTAGTAAAGTCATGTGTATTCATGTTAGTAATGTCATGTGTATCTTCATGTTACAGATGTCATGTGTATATTCATGTTAGTAATGTCATGTGCATCTTCATGTTAGTAATGTCATGTGTATATTCATCTTAGTACTGTCATGTGTATATTCATGTTAGTAATATCATGTGTATATTCATGTTAGTAATGTCAGGTGTATATTCATGTTAGTAATGTGATGTTTATATTAGTGTTGGTAATGTAATGTGTATATTCATGTTAGTAATGTAATGTGTATATTCATGTTAGTAATGTCATGTGTAGATTCATGTTAGTAATGTCATGTGTATATTCATGTTAGTAATGTGAGGTGTATATTCATGTTAGTAATGTCAGGTGTATATTCATGTTAGTAATGTAATGTGTATATTCATGTTAGTAATGTAATGTGTATATTCATGTTTGTAATGTGATGTGTGTATTCATGTTAGTAATGTAATGTGTATATTCATGTTAGTAATGTCATGTGTATATTCATGTTAGTAATGTGATGTTTATATCAGTGTTGGTAATGTAATGTGTATATTCATGTTAGTAATGTAATGTGTATATTCATGTTAGAAATGTCATGTGTATATTGATGTTAGTAATGTAATGTGTATGTTCATGTTAGTAATGTCAGGTGCATATTCATGTTAGTGATGTCACATGTATACTCATAATATTAGTGTCATGTTGATATTCATGTTAGTAATGTGATGTTTATATTATTGTAGGTAATGTAATGTGTATATTCTTGTTAGTAATGTAATGTGTATATTCATGTTAGTAATGTCATGTGTATATTCATGTTAGTAATGTAATGTGCATATTCATGTTAGTAATGTAATGTGTATGTTCATGTTTGTACAGTGATGTGTATATTCATGTTAATATTGTCATGTGTATATTCATGTTAGTAGTGTAATGTGTATATTCATGTTAGTAATGTCATGTGTATATTCATGTTAGTAATGTAATGTGTATATTCATGGTAGTAATGTGATGTGTATATTCATGTTAGTAATGTCATGTGTATATTCATGTTAGTAATGTAATGTGTATATTGATGTTATTAATGTAATGTGTATATTCATGTTAGTAATGCCATATGTATATTCATGTTAGTAATGTGATGTGTATATTCATGTTAGTAATGTCATGTGTATATTCATGTTAGTAATGTGATGTGTATATTCATGTTAGTAATGTCATGTGTTTGTTCATGTTAGTGATGTCATGTTTATCTTCATGTTAGTGATGTCATGTGTATATTCATGTTAGTATTTGGATGTGTATATTCATGTTAGTAATGTCATGTGTATATTCATATTAGTAATGTCATGTGTATTCATGTTATTAATGTCATGTGTATATTCATGTTACTGATGTCATGTGTATATTCATGTTAGTAATGTCATGTGTATCTTCATGTTAGTAATGTAATGTGTATATTCATCTTAGTACTGTCATGTGTATCTTCATGTTAGTAATGTCATGTGTATATTCATATTAGTAATATCATGTGTATATTCATGTTAGTAATGTCATGTGTATATTCATGTTAGTAATGTCAGGTGTATATTCATGTTAGTAATGTGATGTTTATATTATTGTAGGTAATGTAATGTGTATATTCTTGTTAGTAATGTAATGTGTATATTCATGTTAGTAATGTCATGTGTATATTCATGTTAGTAATGTAATGTGTATATTCATGTTAGTAATGTAATGTGTATGTTCATGTTTGTACAGTGATGTGTATATTCATGTTAATATTGTCATGTGTATATTCATCTTAGTAATTTCATGTGCATATTCATGTTAGTAATGTAATGTGTATATTCATGTTAGTAATGTGATGTTTATATTAGTATTGGTAATGTAATGTGTATATTCATGTTAGTAATGTAATGTGTATCTTCATGTTAGTAATGTCATGTGTATCTTCATGTTAGTGATGTCATGTGTATATTCATGTTAGTAATGTCTTGTGTATCTTCATGTTAGTAATGTCATGTGTATATTCATGTTAGTAATGTCATGTGTATATTCATGTTAGTAATGTCATGTGTATATTCATCTGAGTAATTTCATGTGCATATTTATTTTAGTAATCTAATGTGTATATTCATGTTAGTAATGTGATGTTTATATTAGTATTGGTAATGTAATGTGTATATTCATGTTAGTAATGTAATGTGTATATCCATGTTAGTAATGTCATGTATATATTCATGTTAGTAATGTCATGTGTATATTCATGTTAGTAATGTCAGGTGTATATTCATGTTAGTAATGTCAGGTGTATATTCATGTTAGTAATGTCATGTGTATATTCATGTTGGTAATGTTATGTGTATATTCATGTTAGTAATGTCATGTGTATATTCATGTTAGTAATGTCATGTGTATATTCATGTTAGTAATGTCATGTTTATATTCATGTTAGTAATGTGATGTTTATGTTATTGTATGTATGTAATGTGTATCTTCATGTTAGAAATGTCATGTGTATATTCATGTTAGTAATGTCATATGTATATTCATGTTAGTAATGTGATGTGTATATTCATGTTAGTAATGTCATGTGTATATTGATGTTATTAATGTGATGTGTATATTCATGTTAGTAATGTCATGTGTATGTTCATGTTAGTGATGTCATGTTTATCTTCATGTTAGTGATGTCATGTGTATATTCATGTTAGTATTTGGATGTGTATATTCATGTTAGTAATGTCATGTGTATATTCATATTAGTAAAGTCATGTGTATTCATGTTAGTAATGTCATGTGTATCTTCATGTTACAGATGTCATGTGTATATTCATGTTAGTAATGTCATGTGCATCTTCATGTTAGTAATGTCATGTGTATATTCATCTTAGTACTGTCATGTGTATATTCATGTTAGTAATATCATGTGTATATTCATGTTAGTAATGTCAGGTGTATATTCATGTTAGTAATGTGATGTTTATATTAGTGTTGGTAATGTAATGTGTATATTCATGTTAGTAATGTAATGTGTATATTCATGTTAGTAATGTCATGTGTAGATTCATGTTAGTAATGTCATGTGTATATTCATGTTAGTAATGTGAGGTGTATATTCATGTTAGTAATGTCAGGTGTATATTCATGTTAGTAATGTAATGTGTATATTCATGTTAGTAATGTAATGTGTATATTCATGTTTGTAATGTGATGTGTGTATTCATGTTAGTAATGTAATGTGTATATTCATGTTAGTAATGTCATGTGTATATTCATGTTAGTAATGTGATGTTTATATCAGTGTTGGTAATGTAATGTGTATATTCATGTTAGTAATGTAATGTGTATATTCATGTTAGAAATGTCATGTGTATATTGATGTTAGTAATGTAATGTGTATGTTCATGTTAGTAATGTCAGGTGCATATTCATGTTAGTGATGTCACATGTATACTCATAATATTAGTGTCATGTTGATATTCATGTTAGTAATGTGATGTTTATATTATTGTAGGTAATGTAATGTGTATATTCTTGTTAGTAATGTAATGTGTATATTCATGTTAGTAATGTCATGTGTATATTCATGTTAGTAATGTAATGTGCATATTCATGTTAGTAATGTAATGTGTATGTTCATGTTTGTACAGTGATGTGTATATTCATGTTAATATTGTCATGTGTATATTCATGTTAGTAGTGTAATGTGTATATTCATGTTAGTAATGTCATGTGTATATTCATGTTAGTAATGTAATGTGTATATTCATGGTAGTAATGTGATGTGTATATTCATGTTAGTAATGTCATGTGTATATTCATGTTAGTAATGTAATGTGTATATTGATGTTATTAATGTAATGTGTATATTCATGTTAGTAATGCCATATGTATATTCATGTTAGTAATGTGATGTGTATATTCATGTTAGTAATGTCATGTGTATATTCATGTTAGTAATGTGATGTGTATATTCATGTTAGTAATGTCATGTGTTTGTTCATGTTAGTGATGTCATGTTTATCTTCATGTTAGTGATGTCATGTGTATATTCATGTTAGTATTTGGATGTGTATATTCATGTTAGTAATGTCATGTGTATATTCATATTAGTAATGTCATGTGTATTCATGTTATTAATGTCATGTGTATATTCATGTTACTGATGTCATGTGTATATTCATGTTAGTAATGTCATGTGTATCTTCATGTTAGTAATGTAATGTGTATATTCATCTTAGTACTGTCATGTGTATCTTCATGTTAGTAATGTCATGTGTATATTCATATTAGTAATATCATGTGTATATTCATGTTAGTAATGTCATGTGTATATTCATGTTAGTAATGTCAGGTGTATATTCATGTTAGTAATGGGATGTTTATATTAGTATTGGTAATGTAATGTGTATATTCATGTTAGTAATGTAATGTGTATATTCATGTTAGTAATGTCATGTGTATATTCATGTTAGTAATGTCATGTGTATATTCATGTTAGTAATGTCATGTGTATAATCATGTTAGTAATGTCATGTGTATTTTCCAGTTAGTAATGTCATGTGTATTCATATTAGTTATGTAATGTGTATATTCATGATAGTAATGTAATGTGTATGTTCATGTAATGTGATGTTTATATTATTGTAGGTAATGTAATGTGTATATTCTTGTTAGCAATGTAATGTGTATATTCATGTTAGTAATGTCATGTGTATATTCATGTTAGTAATGTAATGTGTATATTCATGTTAGTAATGTAATGTGTATATTCATGTTAGTAATGTCATGTGTGTATTCATGTTAGTAATGTAATGTGTATATTCATGTTAGTAATGTAATGTGTATATTCATGTTAGTAATGTCAGATGTATCTTAATGTTAGTATATTCATGTGTATATTCATGTTAGGAATGTGATGTGTATCTTCATGTTAGTAATGTCATGTGTATCTTCATGTTAGTGATGTCTTTTGTATATTCATGTTAGTAATGTGATGTTTATCTTCATGTTAGTAATGTTATGTGTATACTCATGTTAGTGATGTAATGTGTATATTCATGTTAGTAATGTGATGTTTATATCAGTGTTGGTAATGTAATGTGTATATTCATGTTAGTAATGTAATGTGTATATTCATGTTAGAAATGACATATGTATATTCATGTTAGTAATGTCATGTGCATATTCATGTTGGTAATGTCATGTGTATATTCATGTTAGTAATGTCATGTGTATATTCATGTTAGTGATGTCATGTGTATATTCATGTTTTTAATGTCATGTGTATCTTCATCTTTGTAATATCATGTGTATATTCATGTTAGTAATGTAATGTGTATCTTCATGTTAGAAATGTCATGTGTATATTCATGTTAGTAATGTCATGTGTATATTCATGTTAGTAATGTCATGTGTATATTCATGTTAGTAATGTCAGGTGTATATTCATGTTAGTAATGTCATGTGTATATTCATGTTGGTAATGTCATGTGTATATTCATGTTAGTAATGTCATGTGTATATTCATGTTAGTAATGTCATGTGCATATTCATGTTAGTAATGTCATGTGTATATTCATGTTAGTAATGTCATGAGTATTCATGTTAGTTATGTAATGTATATATTCATGTTAGTAATGTAATGTGTATGTTCATGTAATGTGATGTTTATATTATTGTAGGTAATGTAAAGTGTATATTCATGTTAGTAATGTAATGTGTATATTCATGTTAGTAATGTAAAGTGTATATTCATGTTAGTACTGTCATATGTATCTTAATGATACTATAGTCATGTGTATATTCATGTTAGTAATGTGATGTGTATCTTCATGTTGGTAATGTAATGTGTATATTCATGTTAGTAATGTGATGTTATATTATTGTAGGCAATGTAATGTGTATATTCTTGTTAGTAATGTAATGTGTATATTCATGTTAGTAATGTCATGTGTATATTCATGTTAGTAATGTAATGTGTATATTCATGTTAGTAATGTAATGTGTATGTTCATGTTTGTACAGTGATGTGTATATTCATGTTAGTAATGTCATGTGTATATTCATGTTAGTAATGTCATGTGTATATTCATGTTAGTAATGTAATGTGTATATTCATGTTAGTAATGTGATGTGTATATTCATATTAGTAATGTAATGTGTATATTGATGTTATTAATGTAATGTGTATGTTCATGTTAGTAATGTCATGTGTATATTCATGTTAGTAGTGTCATGTATATATTCATGTTAGTAATGTCATGTATATATTTATGTTAGTAATGTCATGTGTATATTCATGTTAGTAATGTAATGTGTATATTAATGCTAGTAATGTGATGTGTATATTCATGTTAGTAATGTCATGTGTATGTTCATGTTAGTGATGTCATGTTTATCTTCATTTTAGTGATGTCATGTGTATATTCATGTTAGTAATGTCATGTGTATATTCATATTAGTAATGTCATGTGTATATTCATTTTAGTAATCTAATGTGTATATTCATGTTAGTAATGTGATGTTTATATTAGTATTGGTAATGTAATGTGTATATTCATGTTAGTAATGTAATGTGTATCTTCATGTTAGTGATGTCATGTCTATATTCATGTTTGTAATGTCATGTGTATCTTCATGTTAGTAATATCATGTGTATATTCATGTTAGTAATGTAATGTGTATCTTCATGTTAGTAATGTCATGTGTATCTTCATGTTAGTGATGTCATTTGTATATTCATGTTAGTAATGTCATGTGTATCTTCATGTTAGTAATGTCATGTGTATATTCATGTTAGTAATGTCATGTGTATATTCATGTTAGTAATGTCATGTGTATATTCATGTTAGTAATGTCATGTGTATATTCATTTTAGTAATCTAATGTGTATATTCATGTTAGTAATGTGATGTTTATATTAGTATTGGTAATGTAATGTGTATATTCATGTTAGTAATGTAAGGTGTATATCCATGTTAGTAATGTCATGTATATATTCATGTTAGTAATGTCAGGTGTATATTCATGTTAGTAATGTCAAGTGTATATTCATGTTGGTAATGTTATGTGTATATTCATGTTAGTAATGTTATGTGTATATTCATGTTAGTAATGTCATGTGTATATTCATGTTAGTAATGTCATGTTTATATTCATGTTAGTAATGTGATGTTTATGTTATTGTATTTATGTAATGTGTATATTCTTGTTAGTAATGTAATGTGTATATTCATGTTATTAATGTCATGTGTATATTCATGTTAGTAATGTCATGTGTATATTCATGTTAGTAATGTCATGTGTATATTCATGTTAGTAATGTCATGTGTATATTCATGTTAGTAATGTCATGTGTATATTCATGTTAGTAATGTAATGTGTATATTCATGTTAGTAATGTCATGTGTATATTCATGTTAGTAATGTAATGTGTATATTCATGTTAGTAATGTCATGTGTATATTCATGTTATTAATGTCATGTGTATATTCATGTTAGTAATGTAATGTGTATATTCATGTTATTAATGTCATGTGTATATTCATGTTAGTAATGTCATGTGTATATTCATGTTAGTAATGTCATGTGTATATTCATGTTAGTAATGTAATGTGTATATTCATGTTAGTAATGTAATGTGTATATTCATGTTTGTAATGTGATGTGTATATTCATGTTAGTAATGTCAGGTGTATATTCATCTTAGTAATTTCATGTGCATATTCATGTTAGTAATGTAATGTGTATATTCATGTTAGTAATGTGATGTTTATATTAGTATTGGTAATGTAATGTGTATATTCATGTTAGTAATGTAATGTGTATCTTCATGTTAGTAATGTCATGTGTATCTTCATGTTAGTGATGTCATGTGTATATTCATGTTAGTAATGTCATGTGTATCTTCATGTTAGTAATGTCATGTGTATATTCATGTTAGTAATGTCATGTGTATATTCATGTTAGTAATGTCATGTGTATATTCATCTTAGTAATTTCATGTGCATATTCATTTTAGTAATCTAATGTGTATATTCATGTTAGTAATGTGATGTTTATATTAGTATTGGTAATGTAATGTGTATATTCATGTTAGTAATGTAATGTGTATATCCATGTTAGTAATGTCATGTATATATTCATGTTAGTAATGTCATGTGTATATTCATGTTAGTAATGTCAGGTGTATATTCATGTTATTAATGTCAGGTGTATATTCATGTTAGTAATGTCATGTGTATATTCATGTTGGTAATGTTATGTGTATATTCATGTTAGTAATGTTATGTGTATATTCATGTTAGTAATGTCATGTGTATATTCATGTTAGTAATGTCATGTTTATATTCATGTTAGTAATGTGATGTTTATGTTATTGTATGTATGTAATGTGTATATTCTTGTTAGTAATGTAATGTGTATATTCATGTTATTAATGTCATGTGTATATTCATGTTAGTAATGTAATGTGTATATTCATGTTAGTAATGTAATGTGTATATTCATGTTTGTAATGTGATGTGTATATTCATGTTAGTAATGTCATGTGTATATTCATCTTAGTAATTTCATGTGCATATTCATGTTTGTAATGTAATGTGTATATTCATGTTAGTAATGTGATGTGTATATTCATGTTAGTAATGTCATGTGTATATTCATTTTAGTAATGTCATGTGTATATTTATGTTAGTAATGTAATGTGTATATGCATGTTAGTTATGTCATGTGTATATTCATGTTATTAATGTAATGTGTATATGCATGTTAGTAATGTCATGTGTATATTCATGTTAGTAATGTAATGTGTATATTCATGTTAGTAATGTCATGTGTATCTTCATGTTAGTGATGTCATGTGTATATTCATGTTAGTAATGTAATGTGTATATTCATGTTAGTAATGTCATGTGTATCTTCATGTTAGAGATGTCATGTGTATATTCATGTTAGTAATGTAATGTATATGTTCATGTTAGTAATGTTGTGTGCATCTGATTTTTGGTGATGTCATGTGTATATTTTTTTAGTGATGTCATGTGTATATGATTTTTTGGTGATATCAGTTTATTTTTTATTTTTATTAATGTCATGTGTATATTATTTTTAGTGATGTCATGTGTATATTATTTTTAGTGATGTCATGTGTGTCTTTAAGTTATTGATGTCATGTGTGTATCTTGATGTGTACTATCTTCTGTTAATGATGCCATGTTTATCATTATGTTAGTGAATTCATGTGTATCTTTATGTTATGGATATTATTTTTATATTGATATTAATGATGTCATGTGTATCTTCATGTCATGTCATGTGTTTGTGCTTGATAGTGATGCCATGTGTATCTTCTTGATAGTGATGTCATGTGCATTATGTTATGTTAGTGATGTCATGTGTTGTTGTTCTTGTCGTAGGGTTTAATGTCATTTTTCAGCATGTGATAGGCTATACATGGTGGCCAGTATTATTGGTGGAGGAAGAACCCGTCAAAACCCTCAGAAAGAACAACCAACCCACAGGAAGCAACTGGCAAGCTTTCGCACATAACTACAATAGCAAAATGTTAGACTCGAACCCACGCAGACAGAAGTGAGATGGCAGTGATCCATAACGAGGAGCACTTTAGACCACTCTGGGCCCCTGATGTCATGTGTATATTCAAGTTAGTGATGTCATGAGTATCTTCATGTTAGTGAAGTTACATATATTTGATATAAGTCATTTATATTTATTTTTATTATTTGTTCGTTAGATTCAAATTTGGCATTTTAAGTTTAAAGATTCATTCATTGGGGTTGGGTGGGGGTGGGGTGACCTGTACTTTACAGAAGAAACATCAGGTGTTGACCTCATTTCTGACCTGGCTTCAGAGTTGCAAACAAGCTTTTAAAATGATTGGTTGTTTCCAAGGACATTATGGAGCTTTATATCAACATCTTTCTATTTTTAGTTGTGTCATACGGTGTTTACGTGATTTCTTGAACGTAAATTTGTTCTGAGAGATTCTAGAAGATCGTGAACCCTTTCTTTTTTACGTAAAAACAGGTATATAAACTTTGTTTTGGAGTGAGCTATTCAGTAGAAGAATTTGGGCTGTTTGAATACTAAGTTGTGTGTCGTTTTGAGTTATTTTAACTACTTTGTACTGGAAAGTATGTCAATTCGTTTGGATCAAGAGGAATTATTTTGTTATTTATCTGGAAAAGAATTGTGCTCATAGATTTTTATTAACAAGAACTGACTTCATCAAGTGGCATCGTCTTCCATATTGGATACTTCGCTGGGATTCGAACTTAGAATTATTTTTTACATTTTATTACTAGGACTTTTGCAATTTCTCTAGTGGATAATATTTTGAATTATTTTTGGATTAATTTTGGAATTGATCCTTAAAACCGTAAGTTTATTTTTCTTTTCTGAAAAATATGTGCTCAATAAATTGTTTATTAAGTTTTACAAGCTTGTTATTTTCACTCTTTCTATGTTACTGTTTATTCGAGCCTAAGCACTCACATATAAATTAGGAGCTCGTCCGAAATTGAGATAGATTTAAATTTGACTTGAATTTGTTTCAGAAAACGTTTGTTTTAAATTTGAATACCCCTAATTTTTTTAATTGGTTTTAATCTTTAGTGAGATTGACAGGCTTGTATTAAAATGACATCTAAAGTAGAAATATTTCTTTCTAATCCTACTCAGGAGCAATTAGATCTTTTCAAAAAAGATGAGTTGATTCAACTTGCCAGAAAATATGATCTTTCTGAAGTCAAGGCTTCTTTAACGAAACAAGATATCAAAAAGATTTTGATCCAATATTTGGTAGAAAAGAATGTTATGGAAAAAAGTGCTTTGATTTCGGTCACTAAGTCTGCATCAGACTCTGACAACAAAAATAAATAAATTAGAATTAAAATTCAAGATGGAATTAGAGTTGAAAAAGCTGGAATTTCAAGAAAGGAGAAAGAAAGAAAATTACAATATGAAAAAGAGGAGAGAGAGAGAGAGAGAGAGAGAGAGAGAGAGAGAGAGAGAGAGAGAGAGAGAGAGAGAGAGAGGAAAGAGATAAAGAAAGACAATTACAATATGAAAAAGAGGAGAAAGAAAGACAATTACAATATGAAAAACTGGAAAAGGAGAAAGAAAGACAATTACAATATGACAAAGAGAAGGAAGAAAGGGAATATCAATGTAGAATGAAAGAAATAGAGCTGGCAAGTGAAAAACACCTTCATACTTCAAATCCAAATTTAAGTTTCGATTTAGAAAGAAATATTAGATTAGTGCCCCCATTCAGAGAAAAAGAAGTAGACAGATACTTCATTCGTTTTGAAAAAGTTGCAGAAAATTTAAAGTGGCCAAGGGAACATTGGACTCAGTTATTGCAATGTGTACTCACTGGTAAGGCTAGTGAGATTTACATTTCACTGTCTGTTCACCAAAGTGGTGACTATGATTTGGTTAAAGAATGCATTCTAAGGGGTTATGAGTTAGTCCCTGAAGCTTATCGCCAAAAATTTAGAAATTACACAAAAGAAGCTGGACAAACCCATGTCGAATTTGCTAGAGAAAAAAAGCAGTTGTTTGATAGATGGTGCTTAGCGAAGAAAGTCGAACAAGATTATCAAAATCTCAAGCAAATGATATTAATTGACGAGTTCAAAAACTGTCTCCATAGTGACGTTAAGTCTTATCTCGATGAGCATAGGATTGAAACCTTGGAGAATGCTGCTCGAGCTGCTGGCAAATATTCTTTGGCACTTAAAGTTAAGTTTGTTTACAAGACTTCTACTCAACAGTCTTCTGGCAGAAAAGTATTACAGCCTAATACCAGCCCTTTTAAAGCTTAAATAGCACAACTTTCAAAAATAAAACTTCAGAGAAGCTTGATTCTAGATCCTTGTCTCTTCTAAAGTGTACCTATTGCAAGAAAAAAGGACACGTTATTTCTGATTGCTACAAATTTAAAAATAGGCATCAGAATCAAGACAGACCTGTTCCAAATGCTCTTGTTTCTAAGAGGTCAAGGTCACGGTCATGTATTGAAAGCAATACATTTATTGGGTCTAATAAACCCCAGTCTGATTTTATTATGGAGAATTATGAACCATTCATATCGAAGGGTTCTGTATCACTCTTGGGTGATTCAGCCAATCCCACCCCTATTAAAATTTTAAGGGACACAGGAGCTTCTCAGAGTCTTTTATTGTCAGGTATTGCCTTTTTCTGAGAAGTCTTCTTCTAATGAAAGTGTTCTTATTCAGTGAGTAGAGTGCGGCTTTGTTAATGTTCCTCTCCATTGTGTAAATTTGTCATCAGACTTAGTATCAGGACTTGTGACAGTCGGAACAGTCTCGGTTTTACCCGTTGAGGGCATTCATTTATTGCTAGGCAACGACTTAGCTGGAGACAAGGTTGTGGTTAATCCACTTGTAACTGACAAGCCTGATTTTGAATCAGAAAGTTGATCCAATTGAAAAAGAATTCCCTGATATATTTCAAGCTTGTGCAGTTACCAGAGCTACGGCAAAGAAAGCTCTTGAAAATGATGCTGATGAAGACAGTATTCCTTTAGCTGACATATGTATAGATCAGGCTTTTGATGAGGTCACTTTTACTCCTTGTTTGGATCAATCAGAAGGTATTGATCATAGTGATCCTCTTTTAACAACTCATTCTCTTTATTCTAATCAGGGTGATAAACGACAGTCACTTGTCGTCGAACATGAAAAAGATCCTGAGATCTCCTGTTTGTTGCAAAGGGCCATAAGTGAGACTGAAGCCACTGAAGTTCCTGTCTGTTATTTCATTAAAAATGGAATTCTTATGAGAAAATGGAGACCTCCCGAGGTAAATACTAGTGATGAGTGGTCAGTGAACTATCAAATGGTAGTTCCAAATCCTTACAGACAGGAAATACTTAATCTGGCCCATGAAACTCCTTTGGCTGGTCATTTAGGGATTAATAAAACTTATCACAAGATCTTGACTCACTTCTATTGTCCAAAAATCAAAAGCGATGTTGCCAAATACTATAGATCTTGTCATACTTGTCAAATGGTAGGAAAACCCAATCAAAAGATACCTAAGGCTCATCTACAACGTATTCCTGCCTTTAACGAACCATTTAGTAGAATTATGGTAGATTGTGAAGGTCCCTTACCCAGGACCAAGTCAGGTAACCAATACCTATTGACCATTATGTGTGCGTCAAAAAGGTTTCCAGAGGCAATTCCGTTGAGGAATATAAAATCTAAAACAATAGTAAAAGATTTGATAAAGTTTTTTACTCAGTATGGCCTTCCCAAATCTGTTCAGTCTGATCAAGGTTCAAACTTCATGTCTGGAATTTTCCAACAAGTTATGTATGAATTGTGCATTCAGGAATTCAAATCTTCTGCCTTTCACCCTGAGAGCCAAGGGTCATTAGAAAGATTCCATCAGACTTTGAAAAATATGACCCGATCATATTGTTTTGATACGAATAAAGATTGGGATGAAGGCATTCATTTTTAGTATTGTTTGCTGTTAGATAATCAGTTCAAGAATCTTTAGGCTTCAGTCCCTTTGAACTGGTTTTTGGACACACTGTGCGTGGACCATTGAAGTTATTGAAAGAGACACTTCTCTCTAATTAAGATACTGAGATCAATCTTCTTGATTATGTTTCCGATTTTAGATACAAGTTGTCAAAGGCTTGCGAGGTCGCAAGAGCAAATCTGCACTCTGCTCAATCTAAAATGAAATAAAGATATGATACAAAATCGAAGGAAAGGAGTTTTCAGCCTAGTGATAGAGTCCTGGCTCTCTTACCAATGCCACAAAATCCTCTTCAGGCCAAATATTATGGTCCCTACACAGTTGACAGGAACATTAATGACTTAAATTACATCATAAATACTCCTGGGAGGCGCAAACAAAAACAACTCTGCCATATAAAAATGCTAAAAGAGTATATTGAAAGAGACAGCCATGTTAAACCTACACAGTTGACAGGAAAATTAATGACTTAAATTACATCATAAATACTCCTGGGAGGCGCAAACAAAAACAACTCTGTCATATAAAAATGCTAAAAGAGTATATTGAAAGAGATAGCCATGTTAAACCTGTAATTAATTTAGTTGTACCTGTCCCACTCAGTGAAGGAATATCATCAGATTCTGTTGATATTGAAATGACGAATCTTTGCAATTCAGAAATTATGAAAGATCTAGACCAGAAACATTCACATTTGCAAGTGCAAGAAATAAATGAACTGAAACAGTTATTATTTGAATATGAGCACTTATTTTCAGATGTTCCTACAATGAAAAACAAGCTTTTTCATGATGTTGAAATTGTAAATTCCAAACCTGTTAAACAGCATCCATACAGGATGAATCCACTCAAACAGGAATACTTGAAAAAGGAAATTCAATATTTGCTGGATAATGATTTTATTGAGCACAGTAAAATTGATTGGAGTTCACCATGCATGCTTGTTCCAAAACCAGATAAAACTTTCCGTATGCGCACGGATTATAGGAAGGTGAACAATGTGACAAAAAAAGATTCATTCCCATTACCAAGAATTTGACTATTGTATTGATAAAATCGGGAATGCCAATTATGTCACCAAATTTGACCTTCTGAAAGGATTTTGGCAGATTGCACTAACGGAAAGAGCAAAGGAAATCTCGGCATTGTGACTCCAGATGGACTTTACCAATATAAAGTGATACCATTCGGGATGAAAGGTTCACCAAGTACATTTCAACGTCTTATGAATATGATCAACTCTGGTTTAGAAAATTGTGATGCCAATATAGATGATAACTCCACCAGTGAGATCCTTAGGGATTTATGATCTGCCTGTCCCAAGTCAGGGTAAAAGAGGAGGGTTGGGCGTGGGGTTAGCACCCCCACCCCGTAAAAAGAACGACGCTACAGAAACGTCAACAACAGAAGAAACAGAAAACTTTATCCTGGGAGAGGAAGGGTCTTCATCACGAAGACGCATGACGCTGGGTGGTTTAAAGCCGAAAGGATGCCACAAAGCCGACTACTCTTTTGTCTACCAGGAGAATCAACATCGGCACATGGAATGTTAGGACCATGTACGAGCCAGGAAAGACGGCGCAGGTAGCAGCCGAGATGAGGAGCAATAAGCTGGCCGTGTTAGGCATCAGCGAGACACAGTGGATCCAAGCTGGACAATCACGGCTGATGACAGGAGAGCTGTTGCTGTACTCCGGGCATGAAGAGAGCGACGCACCCCACACGCAGGGAGTAGGCTTCATGCTGTCCAAGCAGGCACAAAGGTCACTGATTGGATGGGAGGCGCACGGCCCCAGGATCATCACGGCATCCTTCCGAACTAAGAAGAGGAAGATCAAGATGAACGTCGTCCAGTGCTATGCCCCAACGAACGACAGTGAAGATGAGGACAAAGACCAGTTTTACAACAGACTGCAGAAGATCCTCGAGACCTATCCGGACAAGGACGTCACCATCCTCATGGGAGATGTCAACGCCAAGATTGGGTCTGACAACACTGGATACGAACCAGTCATGGGCACACACGCCCTGGGAGAGATGAATGAGAATGGAGAGAAATTTGCAGACCTGTGTGCACTCAACAGCCTGGTCATTGGAGGCAGCATCTTTCCTCACAAGCGGATCCACAAGAATACATGGGTATCGCCAGACAGCGCGACAGAGAACCAGATCGACCACGTTTGCATTAGCAAGAAGTTCAGAAGATCCCTGCAGGACGTTAGAGTGAGAAGAGGAGCAGACGTGGCGTCCGACCATCACCTGGTGGTGGCCAAACTGAAGCTGAAGCTGAAGAGAAACCAGATGGAAGCGTCAGACAGAAGAGTCAAGTACAACGTCAGCCTTCTGAAAGACCCCAAGATAAGACAAGAGTTTGGTCTGACGCTGAAGAACAAGTTTGAAGTGCTTCAGGAACTTTTTCAAGAAGAAGAAGACAGTGTACTCAACAGTTGGCAGATAGTGAAAGAAACACTAAGAGCATCATGCCAAGAAGTAGTGGGGCCAAAGAAACACCAGCAGAAAGAGTGGATCACAGCAGAGACCTTGACCAAGATCGAAGACAGGAAGAGGAAGAAGGCAGTAGTCTACAACAGTAAAACCAGAGCAGCGAAATCCAAGGCTCAAGAAGATTATGCAGAAGCCCACAGAGTAGTGAAGAGAAACATCAAGAAGGACAAGAAAGAATACATAGATGGACTGGCAGCTGAGGCGGAGCAGGCAGCGTACAGTGGTAACATGAAACAGCTGTACGACATCACCAGACGACTCTCCGGGAATTTCAGCAAACCAGAAAGACCTGTCAAGGACAAGCAGGGGAATACATCAACAGTTTAGACCAGCAGATGAACAGATGTGCAGAGCATTTTGAGGATCTCCTGAACAGGCCAGCATCCGCGAACCCCCCAGACATCGAACCAGCTAACGTGGATCTCCCGATCAATTGCGAGAAACCGACCAGAGACGAGATCAGGAAGGCCATCACCCTGATAAAGAGCGGGAAGGCGGCTGGACCCGACGACATCCCAGCAGAGGCGCTAAAGGCAGACCTGGATGCGTCAGTGGAGATGCTGTACCCACTCTTTGAGAGGATTTGGGAGGAAGAAGACGTACCGGCAGACTGGAAGGAAGGTTACCTGATCAAGCTTCCCAAGAAAGGCGACCTCAGCAACTGTAACAACTACAGGGGCATCACACTCCTATCTGTGCCAGGGAAGGTCTTCAACCGAGTCCTCTTGGAAAGGATGAAGGCAACCGTGGACGCACAGCTGCGAGATGAGCAAGCAGGCTTCCGGCAGAACAGATCCTGCCCGGGCCAGATTGCGACGCTCCGCATCATAGTCGAACAGTCCCTAGAGTGGAACTCCCCGTTGTACATCAACTTCATCGACTATGAGAAGGCGTTCGACAGCGTGGATCGAGAAACCCTCTGGAAACTCCTTCGGCACAACGGCATCCCAGCCAAGATGGTCAACCTAATCAGGAACTCCTACGGCGGCATGTCCTGCAGAGTTATCCATGGAGGGCAGCTCACAGACAGCTTCCAGGTGCGAACTGGAGTCCGACAAGGATGCTTGTTATCACCGTTTCTCTTCCTCCTCGCCATCGACTGGATTATGAAGACGTCCACCACCGAGCGTAGGAACGGAATTCAGTGGACTTTGTGGAGCCAGCTAGACGACTTGGATTTTGCCGACGACCTTGCACTCCTTTCACACAGCAAACAGCAGATGCAAGAAAAGACAAACGTTGTGGCAGCCACGTCTTCACAAGTTGGCCTCAACATCCACGAGGACAAGACTAAGATCCTGAAGATCAACTCCACAAGTACCGAACCAGTCACCCTGAATGGAAGTCCCCTGGAAGAAGTGCAGTCCTTCACCTACCTGGGTAGCATCATTGACCAGCAGGGCGGTACAGATGCAGACGTCAAGGCAAGGATCGGCAAAGCAAGAGCCGCCTTCATCCAGCTCAAAAATATCTGGACCTCCAAAGAGTTGTCCTTGACCACCAAGATCCGACTGTTCAACTCCAACGTGAAGTCAGTCTTACTGTATGGAGCAGAGACCTGGAGGACGACCAAGACCACCATCAGGAAAGTCCAGACCTTCATCAACAGCTGCCTCAGAAGGATTCTTCGAATCCGCTGGCCTGACACCATCAACAATGCCAATCTTTGGGAAAGGACCTCCCAACTTCCTGCTGAAGAAGAAATCAGGAAGAAGAGATGGGGCTGGATAGGGCACACCCTACGGAAACCGCCAACCAGTATCACCAGGCAGGCGCTGAGGTGGAACCCACAAGGCAAGCGGAAGAGAGGCCGTCCAAGAAACACCTGGCGATGCAACCTCCAGGCTGACACCACCAAGATGGGCTACACCTGGAACCAGCTAGAAAAAATGGCCCAGGACAGAGGACTCTGGAGATCTGTAGTTGGCGGCCCATACCCTGATAGGAGTGACGGGCAGTGAATGAAATGAATGAATGTGAATATAGATGATGTCATCATCTACAACAACACCTGGATAGAACATCTAGCAACAATTCGAAAATTCTTTGTCAGACTCACTGATGCATGTTTGACAGTTAATTTATCTAAAAGTGAGTTCTGCCGTGCTAGTGTGACTTTTTTAGGACATATTGTGGGACACGGACAAGTTAAACCAACAGATGCTAAGGTTGATGCTATTTCTAAATTCCCTGTGCCTGAAAATAGAAAGCAACTGATTCGGATTTTACGTATGGCCGGATACTATCGGAAATTTTGTTCCGATTTTTCTATAATTGCAGAACCCCTGACAAATTTATTAAAGAAGAAGAACAAGTTCTTTTGGACTGAAAAATGTCAGGAGGCTTTTGACAATTTAAAAGCCATACTTGAAACAGCACCAGTTCTTGCAGCTCCAAATTTCTTTCAAATTATCTGTCCATAATTCAAGAAGCCAAAAATGGTATTGAACATCCAGTATGCTATTTTTCAAAACATTAAATCAACACCAGAGAAATTGTTCAACTATTGAGAAGGAATGTTTGCCATTGATTTTGGCTTTACAACATTTTGAAGTTTATCTAAGTGCAGCTTCTTCTTAGAGTATAGTTTTTAGTGACCACAACCCCCTTACTTTCATCGGTAAGATGAAAAATAAAAATCAAAGATACTAAGGTGGAGTTTGTTTTTGCAGGAATATAATCTTGGCATCCGGCACATCAAGGGAAAAGATAATATAATAACAGACGCTCTTCCCCGTGTATAACAATATCTTATATCATATACACTGTGTAATTTATACAAGTTCTTTCAACCTCAGATATAAATTGGTTTGTGGTAAAAAAAAATGTTTTATCATATGAACCTTTCTTTTTATTTATAGGGGGAAGGTGTTACGTATACTTGATATAAGTCATTTATATTTATTTTTATTGTTTGTTTGTTAGATTCAAATTTGGCATTTTAAGTTTAAAGATTCATTCATGGGGGGGTGGGGTGGAACTTGTACTTTACAGAATAAACACCAGGTGTTGACCTAATTGCTGACCTATCTTCAGAGTTGTAAACAAGCTTTTAAAATGATTGGTTGGTTCCAAGTACATTATGGAGCTTTATATATTTATATAAACATCTTTCTATTTTTAGTTGTGTCATACGGTGTTTACGTGATTTCTTGAACGTAAATTTGTTCGGAGAGATACTAGAAGATCGTGACCCCTTTCTTGTTTATGTAAAACAGGTATATAAACTATGTTTTGGAGTGAGCTATTCAGTAGAAGAATTTGGGCTGTTAGAATACTAAGTTCTGCGTCGTTTTGAGTTATTTTAATTACCTTGTACTGGAAATTATGTCAGTTCGTTTGGATCAAGAGGAATTATTTTGTTATTTATCTGGAAAAGAACTGTGCTCATAGATTTTTATTAACATGAACTGACTTCATCAAGTGACATCGTCTTCCATATTGGATACTTCACTGGGATTCGAACTTAGAATTATTTGGACACTTTATTACCAGGACTTTTGCAATTTCTCAAGTGGATAACATTTTGAATTATTTTTGGATTAATTTTGGAATTGATTCTTAAAACCGTAAGTTTAATTTGCTTTTCTGAAAAATATATGTGCTCAATAAATTGTTTATTAAGTTTTACAAGCTTGTTATTTTCACTCTTTCTATGTTACTGTTTATTCGAGCCTAAGCACGTAACAGTGATGTCATGAGGATTTTCATGTTAGTGATGTCATGTGAATCTTCATGTTAGTGATGTCATGTATATGTTCATGTTAGTGATGTCATGTGTATGTTCATGATAGTGATGTCATGTGTATCTTCAAGTCAGTGATGTCATGTGTATGTTCATGTTAACGATGTCATGTGTATCTTCATGTTAACGATGTCATGTGTATGTTCATGTTAGTGATGTCATGTGTATCTTCATGTTAACGATGTCATGTGTATCTTCATGTTAGTGATGTCATGTGTATCTTCATGTTAATGATGTCATGTGTATGTTCATGATAGTGATGTCATGTGTATCTTCAAGATAGTGATGTTATGTGTATCTTCATGTTAGTGATGTCATGTGTATCTTCATGTCAGTGATGTCATGTGTATCTTCATGCTAGAGATGTCATGTGTATCTTCATGTTAGTGATGTCATGTGTATCTTCATGTTAATGATGTCATGTGTATCTTCATGTTAGTGATGTCATGTGTATCTTCATGCTAGAGATGTCATGTGTATCTTCATGTTAGTGATGTCATGTGTATCTTCATGTTAATGATGTCATGTGTATCTTCATGTTAGTGATGTCATGTGTATCTTCATGTTAATGATGTCATGTGTATCTTCATGTTAGTGATGTCATGTGTATCTTCATGCTAGAGATGTCATGTGTATCTTCATGTTAGTGATGTTATGTGTATCTTCATGTTAGTGATGTCATGTGTATCTTCATGATAGTGATATCATGTGTATCTTCATGTTAGTGATGTCATGTGTATCTTCATGTTAGAGATGTCATGTGTATCTTCAAGATAGTGATGTTATGTGTATCTTCATGTTAGTGATGTCATGTGTATCTTCATGTTAGAGATGTCATGTGTATCTTCAAGATAGTGATGTTATGTGTATCTTCATGTTAGAGATGTCATGTGAATCTTCATGTTAGTGATGTCATGTGTATCTTCATGTTAGAGATGTCATGTGTATGTTCATGATAGTGATGTTATGTGTATCTTCATGTTAGTGATGTCATGTGTATCTTCATGATAGTGATATCATGTGTATCTTCATGTTAGTGATGTCATGTGAATCTTCATGTTAGAGATGTCATGTGTATCTTCATGTTAGAGATGTCATGTGTATCTTCAAGATAGTGATGTTATGTGTATCTTCGTGTTAGTAATGTCAGGTGTATCTTTATGTTAGTGATGTCATGTGTATCTTCATGTTAGTGATGTCATGTGTATCTTCATGTTAGAGATGTCATGTGTATCTTCATGCTAGAGATGTCATGTGTATCTTCATGTTAGTGATGTCATGTGAATCTTCATGTCAGTGATGTCATGTGTATCTTCATGTCAGTGATGTCATGTGTATCTTCATGTTAATGATGTCATGTGTATCTTCATGTTAATGATGTCATGTGTATCTTCATGTTAGTGATGTCATGTGTATCTTCATGTTAGTGATGTTATGTGTATCTTCATGTTAATGATGTCATGTGTATCTTCATGTTAATGATGTCATGTGTATCTTCATGTTAGTGATGTCATGTGTATCTTCATGTTAATGATGTCATGTGTATCTTCATGTTAGTGATGTCATGTGTATTCATGTTAGTGATGTCATGTGTATTCATGTTAGTGATGTCATGTGTATCTTCATGTTAATGATGTCATGTGTATCTTCATGTTAGTGATGTCATGTGTATCTTCATGTTAATGATGTCATGTGTATCTTTATGTTCGTGATGTCATGTGTATCTTCATGTTAATGATGTCATGTGTATCTTCATGTTAGTGATGTCATGTGTATCTTCATGTTAATGATGTCATGTGTATCTTCATGATAGTGATATCATGTGTATCTTCATGTTAGTGATGTCATGTGTATTCATGTTAGAGATGTCATGTGTATCTTCATGTTAACGATGTCATGTGTATCTTCATGTTAATGATGTCATGTGTATCTTCATGCTAGAGATGTCATGTGTATCTTCATGTCAGTGATGTCATGTGTATCTTCATGATAGTGATATCATGTGTATCTACATGTTAGAGATGTCATGTGTATCTTCATGTTAATGATGTCATGTGTATCTTCATGCTAGAGATATCATGTGTATCTTCATGTCAGTGATGTCATGTGTATCTTCATGTTAATGATGTCATGTGTATCTTCATGTTAGTGATGTCATGTGTATCTTCATGTTAGTGATGTTATGTGTATCTTCATGTTAATGATGTCATGTGTATCTTCATGTTAATGATGTCATGTGTATCTTCATGTTAGTGATGTCATGTGTATCTTCATGTTAATGATGTCATGTGTATCTTCATGTTAGTGATGTCATGTGTATTCATGTTAGTGATGTCATGTGTATCTTCATGTTAATGATGTCATGTGTATCTTCATGTTAGTGATGTCATGTGTATCTTCATGTTAATGATGTCATGTGTATCTTTATGTTAATGATGTCATGTGTATCTTCATGTTAATGATGTCATGTGTATCTTCATGTTAGTGATGTCATGTGTATCTTCATGTTAATGATGTCATGTGTATCTTCATGATAGTGATATCATGTGTATCTTCATGTTAGTGATGTCATGTGAATCTTCATGTTAGAGATGTCATGTGTATCTTCATGTCAGTGATGTCATGTGTATCTTCATGTTAATGATGTCATGTGTATCTTCATGTTAATGATGTCATGTGTATCTTCATGTTAATGATGTCATGTGTATCTTCATGCTAGAGATGTCATGTGTATGTTCATGTTAATGATGTCATGTGTATCTTTATGTTAATGATGTCATGTGTATCTTCATGTTAATGATGTCATGTGTATCTTCATGTTAGTGATGTCATGTGTATCTTCATGTTAATGATGTCATGTGTATCTTCATGTTAATGATGTCATGTGTATCTTTATGTTAATGATGTCATGTGTATCTTCATGTTAGTGATGTCATGTGTATCTTTATGTTAATGATGTCATGTGTATCTTCATGTTAGTGATGTCATGTGTATCTTCATGTTAATGATGTCATGTGTATCTTCATTTTAATGATGTCATGTGTATGTTCATGTTAGAGATGTCATGTGTATCTTCATGTTAGTGATGTCATGTGTATCTTCAAGATAGTGATGTTATGTGTATCTTCATGTTAGTGATGTCATGTGTATGTTCATGATAGTGATATCATGTGTATGTTCATGTTAGTGATGTCATGTGAATCTTCATGTTAGAGATGTCATGTGTATCTTCATGTCAGTGATGTCATGTGTATCTTCATGTTAATGATGTCATGTGTATCTTCATGTTAATGATGTCATGTGTATCTTCATGTTAATGATGTCATGTGTATCTTCATGCTAGAGATGTCATGTGTATGTTCATGTTAATGATGTCATGTGTATCTTGATGTTAATGATGTCATGTGTATCTTTATGTTAATGATGTCATGTGTATGTTCATGATAGTGATATCATGTGTATGTTCATGTTAGAGATGTCATGTGTATCTTCATGTCAGTGATGTCATGTGTATCTTCATGTTAGTGATGTTATGTGTATCTTCATGTTAGTGATGTCATGTGTATCTTCAAGATAGTGATGTTATGTGTATCTTCATGTTAGTGATGTCATGTGTATCTTCATGCTAGTGATATCATGTGTATCTTCATGTTAGAGATGTCATGTGTATCTTCATGTCAGTGATGTCATGTGTATCTTCATGTTAGTGATGTTATGTGTATCTTCATGTTAGTGATGTCATGTGTATCTTCAAGATAGTGATGTTATGTGTATCTTCATGATAGTGATATCATGTGTATGTTCATGTTAGAGATGTCATGTGTATCTTCAAGATAGTGATGTTATGTGTATCTTCATGATAGTGATATCATGTGTATGTTCATGTTAGAGATGTCATGTGTATCTTCATGTCAGTGATGTCATGTGTATGTTCATGCTAGAGATGTTATGTGTATCTTTATGTTAATGATGTCATGTGTATCTTCATGTTGGTAATGTCATGTGTATCTTCATGTTAGTGATGTTATGTGTATCTTCATGTCAGTGATGTCAGGTGTATCTTCATGTTAATGATGTCATGTGTATGTTCATGATAGTGATATCATGTGTATGTTCATGTGAGAGATGTCATGTGTATCTTCATGTCAGTGATGTCATGTGTATCTTCATGTTAGTGATGTTATGTGTATCTTCATGTTAGTGATGTCATGTGTATCTTCAAGATAGTGATGTTATGTGTATCTTCATGTTAGTGATGTCATGTGTATCTTCATGATAGTGATATCATGTGTATCTTCATGTTAGAGATGTCATGTGTATCTTCATGTCAGTGATTTCATGTGTATCTTCATGTTAGTGATGTTATGTGTATCTTCATGTTAGTGATGTCATGTGTATCTTCAAGATAGTGATGTTATGTGTATCTTCATGATAGTGATATCATGTGTATGTTCATGTTAGAGATGTCATGTGTATCTTCAAGATAGTGATGTTATGTGTATCTTCATGATAGTGATATCATGTGTATGTTCATGTTATAGATGTCATGTGTATCTTCATGTCAGTGATGTCATGTGTATTTTCATGCTAGAGATGTTATGTGTATCTTCATGTTAATGATGTCATGTGTATCTTCATGTTAGTGATGTCATGTGTATCTTCAAGATAGTGATGTTCTGTGTATCTTCATGTCAGTGATATCATGTGTATGTTCATGTTAGAGATGTCATGTGTATCTTCATGTCAGTGATGTCATGTGTATCTTCATGTTAGTGATGTTATGTGTATCTTCATGTTAGTGATGTCATGTGTATCTTCAAGATAGTGATGTTATGTGTATCTTCATGTTAGTGATGTCATGTGTATCTTCATGATAGTGATATCATGTGTATCTTCATGTTAGAGATGTCATGTGTATCTTCATGTCAGTGATGTCATGTGTATCTTCATGTTAGTGATGTTATGTGTATCTTCATGTTAGTGATGTCATGTGTATCTTCAAGATAGTGATGTTATGTGTATCTTCATGATAGTGATATCATGTGTATGTTCATGTTAGAGATGTCATGTGTATCTTCAAGATAGTGATGTTATGTGTATCTTCATGATAGTGATATCATGTGTATGTTCATGTTAGAGATGTCATGTGTATCTTCATGATAGTGATATCATATGTATCTTCATGTTAGTGATGTCATATGTATCTTCATGTTAGTGATGTCATGTGTATCTTCATGTTAGTGATGTCATGTATCTTTATGTTAATGATGTCATGTGTATCTTCATGCTAGAGATGTCATGTATCTTTATGTTAGTGATGTCATGTGTATCTTCATGTTAGTGATGTCATGTGTATCTTCATGTTAATGATGTCATGTGTATCTTCATGTCAGTGATGTCATGTGTATGTTCATGCTAGAGATGTTATGTGTATCTTCATGTCAGTGATGTCATGTGTATCTTCATGTTTGTGATGTCATGTATCTTCATGTTAGTGATGTCATGTGTATCTTCATGTTAGTGATGTTATGTGTATCTTCAAGATAGAGATGTTATGTGTATCTTCATGTTAGTGATGTTATGTGTATCTTCAAGATAGTGATGTTATGTGTATCTTCAAGATAGTGATGTTATGTGTATCTTCATGTTAGTGATGTCATGTGTATCTTCATGTTAGAGATGTCATGTGTATCTTCAAGATAGTGATGTTATGTGTATCTTCATGTCAGTGATGTTATGTGTATGTTCATGTTAGAGATGTCATGTGTATTTTCATGTTAGTGATGTCATGTGTATCTTCATGTTAGAGATGTCATGTGTATCTTCAAGATAGTGATGTCATGTGTATGTTCATGTCAGTGATGTTATGTGTATGTTCATGTTAGAGATGTCATGTGTATCTTCATGTCAGTGATATCATGTGTATCTTCATGTTAATGATGTCATGTGTATCTTCATGTTAGTGATGTCATGTGTATCTTCATGTCAGTGATATCATGTGTATCTTCATGTCAGTGATGTCTTGTGTATCTTCATGTCAGTGATGTCATGTGTATCTTCATGTCAGTGATATCATGTGTATCTTCATGTTAATGATGTCATGTGTATCTTCATGTTAGTGATGTCATGTGTATCTTCATGTCAGTGATGTCATGTGTATCTTCATGATAGTGATATCATGTGTATGTTCATGTTAGAGATGTCATGTGTATCTTCATGTTAGTGATATCATGTGTATCTTCATGCTAGAGATGTCATGTGTATGTTCATGATAGTGATATCATGTGTATCTTCATGTTAGTGATGTTATGTGTATCTTCATGTCAGTGATGTCAGGTGTATCTTCATGTTAATGATGTCATGTGTATGTTCATGATAGTGATATCATGTGTATGTTCATGTTAGAGATGTCATGTGTATCTTCATGTCAGTGATGTCAGGTGTATCTTCATGTTAATGATGTCATGTGTATGTTCATGATAGTGATATCATGTGTATCTTCATGTTAGTGATGTTATGTGTATCTTCATGTTAGTGATGTCATGTGTATCTTCATGCTAGTGATGTCATGTGTATGTTCATGTCAGTGATGTCAGGTGTATCTTCATGTTAGTGATGCCATGTGTATCTTCATGTAAGTGATGTCATGAGTATCTTTATGTTAGTGATGTCATGTGTATCTTCATGTTAGTGATGTCATGTGTATCTTCATGTTAGTGATGCCATTTGTATCTTCATGTTAGTGATGTCATGTGTATCTTCATGTTAGTGATGTCATGTGTATCTTCATGTTAGTGATGTCATGTGTATCTTCATGTTAGTGATGCCATTTGTATCTTCATGTTAGTGATGTCATGTGTATCTTCATGTTAGTGATGTCATGTGTATCTTCAAGTTATTGATGTCATGTCTATCTTCATGTTTGTGATGTCATGTATCTTCATGTTAGTGATATCATGTGTATCTTCATGTTAGTGATGTCATGTGTATCTTCATGTTAGTGATGTCATGTGTATCTTCATGTTAGTGATGTCATGTGTATCTTCATGTTAATGATGTCATGTGTATCTTCATGTTACTGATGTCATGTGTATGTTCATGTTAGTGATGTCATACGTATCTTCATGTTAGTGCTGTCATGTGTATCTTCATGTTAGTGATGTCATGTGTATCTTCATGTTAGTGATGTCATATGTATCTTCATGTTAGTGATGTCATATGTATCTTCATGTTAGTGATGTCATGTGTATCTTCATGTTAGAGATGTCATGTGTATCGTGTTAATGATACCATGTATTATCATACATATCACCAGTTTTTCACTTTATAAAATTTACTGCAGCTGTATATGGCCTAATATTTACTTTAAAGTTTTGTTCTGTTCTAAATACAATACATTTATAGTGTATAAATGGGAATTCCATGAACTGTGTCATTTTATATCCATTGTTGGATCAGAACAGAACTGTGAATGGGCGCTTGTTTTGCTGATGAAATACGGATTTTCTTTTCCGAAAAGGCAGGCCTGACATTACCACATCACATGTAGGTGTAACCAGGCAATTTTAGAACCCTTTATTTTAATGGTTGATCATAATTTTTGTGTCTTTCTGAAATCCACATGTCATTGATACCATCAGTGATGGTCCATCACTTGAAATGTATATGTAACTCCACCCCAGATATTCTTTTAGGTTGCATGGGCAAAACTGTAAATGAAGTCTTTTTCTGTATTGAAATTGCATCTTCTTGTAACTTTTATTAAATGAATGTTGTCATTACAATCTAACATGTAAAAAAATATAGGAACGGTATGGATGGATTGTTGAAAACAACTAAACTAAGGATGCTAGCTCTAGCTAGCTAGATAGATAGGTAGGTAGGTAGGTAGGTAGATAGATAGATAGATAGACAGACAGACAGTCAGATAGCATAAAACATGTCCTCCTATGACATGTGAGGTAATATCAAACACATCCTCAAATTGGACAGAACTTCGATTCAATAATCAAAAAAATAAGAATCCTAATAACAATGAAAATGTGGAGTCCCAATAATGATACTTTTTAGACATGTCTGTAATGTTTTGTCAATAATATATAATTGCTCAATGATTTTCATATACTAATATTAATATTTAATTAATGGTTATTATTATTATTATTATTATTATTATTATTATTATTATTTATGAATTGTTTTAGTTAAAGAATGAAATAGGAAGGCAACTGACAGCCATGATAATTCTGATTGTTTGTGACATTGCCAATGTGTGTACAAGAATTTTCAGTTGCTTTACCTTTCCATTCTTTAATTTTGTGCCACTAAAGGAATCAAGAAACAGAATTTTCTATATTAATTACTTTATTTCCATTTCAACTCAATAAATGTGATGTATAAAGCTTGAGCATGAATGTCCATGTTTACTTTCTTTTCTAATGTGGAATTGGTTGTATCTGATACAAATTGTATATATCATAGGCAAAATATCAGACACAAGTACATCTATTTTATTGAAAGAAAATTAACGCATTAACAAAACATACTAAAGGTAAATACAAAACTACTGCACACTAATTAAAAAAAGTTTATTCTCACATGCCGCTTGAAAACACCACTCTGCCAAAATATATACTGTACATCATCGTACAGCTCTTCAAAACGCTTCTGAAACTTTTATCAAAAACGTCACATATAAATGGTTTATGTCCAATATGTATTCTCATGTCCACTCTGCATTTAAACATTCTATCACAGACTTAACAGTTGAGTGGTTCATCTCCAGAATGCATCCTCTTGTGCCTCTCGTAAGAAGTATTTTATCCAGACGCTATCAACAACTTCACGTGACTGGATAATTCTCATGTGCGTCTGAAAGGCAGAAATATACCTAAACATTTTTATCATCTTCACGTTTGATTGGTTTGTGTATCTCCAGTATGAATTCTCATGTGCTTTTTTAAAGTTCCACTTTCTCTGAACATTTTAAAGCAAATATCACATTTGAATGGTTTATCTCCAGTATGAATTCTCATGTGGTTCTTCAAATGACCGCTATATCCAAACATTTTACTACAAATTTCACATTTGAATGGTCTATCTTTATCATGTATTACCGTATGAGCATTCAACTCACTTGTGTGTTCAAACATTATATTACAAATTTCACATTTGAATGGTTTACATCCTTCATGTATCATCATGTGGCGTTTCAAATGGCCACTTTGTCTAAACATTTGATGACAAACTTCACATTTGAATGGTTTATCTCCTGTATGAATTCTCAAATGGTTCTTCAAATTAACTTTCCGGATAAATATTTGATCACAAACTTCACATCGGAATGTTTTATTTGCATTATGTATCGTCATGTGACTCTTCAAGTTACTACTGTATCCAAACATTTTATCACAAACTTCACATTTAAATGCTTTTTCTCCCGTGTGTATTCTCACGTGCATCTTTAAAGTACTACTATGTCCAAATATTTTATCACAAACTTCACATTTAAATGGTTGATCTCCAGTGTGTATTCTCGTGTGGACCTTCAAATTATTACTATATCCAAACATTTTATTACAAACTTCGCATTTGAATCTTTTATCTCCGGTATGTACCCTTATGTGACTCTGCAAATGGCTACTTCGTCCAAACATTTTATTACAAACTTCACATTTGAATCTTTTATCTGCAGAATGTGTCCTCATGTTACTCGTCAAGTCTATCCTTCTTACAGACATTTTTATCACAAACTTCACATTTTTCTTGCGGTGGGTATAAAATGCGAAAAAGGTCATATTTGTGGAAAAAGCGCCTATCGTAGCGAAAAGCACGTACCGTCGGCAATTAGACCGATTATAATTTTATTAACAGTTTCAGCCAATATTTCTATTTTACGAATAAAATAAATTTGTTTATTAACTCAATTTATAGTGTATTTCATATTTCTTTAAAACTTTGCTTATTTTAGGATGTGATGAATTTAAGCGAATTAAATCTTTAAACTAGAATGCCTGGTTTAGACGGGGAAAAAAGTACTCCAATTTTTAAAATACAAAACATTGAAAAGAAAAACGCAAAGCAACGTTTGTCAAGACATTTATTGAAGTATAAGCAAACCTTTACACATAACAAGAAATTAAGTCTGGCATCCAATAAAGACATCATCATCATCATCATCATCATCATCATCATCATCATCATCAGTATCTTGACCTAGTGTGCTCGTTGAGGCATGTGTTGCTATACATCTGACAAGTTCCCTCCGCAAAACTAGTCCTGATCCATTATGTGATGTTGTCAGTTCCCTTTTGTCTGTCTACCTCTCCTTCTGCCACCCTGGAAGCTGCCCTGCAGTACTGTTGTTGATAGATTGTTGGCTCTAGTGACAAGGCCATACCATTTCAGCTTTCTGCTTTTGACGGTGGTGATGAGGTCTTCATATGGTCTTATTTTGCAACTGATGGTGTTACCCATTTCTTCATCTGTGATGTGGTCCATGTATAAGATGCCAAGGATGGTTCTGTAGCATCTCATTTCAAGTGCCTGAAGTTTTCTTTGTAATTCCGCTGTCAGGGTCAAGGCTTCACATAAATCCAAAAAGACTGAGATGACTAATGCTCTCAATGGTCTGATTTTAGTTTTCAGACAAATATTCTTGTCTCTCCAGATGGGTCTTAGCATTAACATAATTGCCGATGTTTTTGCTACTCGTGACAAAATGTCTACACTTGATCCCTATTCGGTGATTATGGAACCAAGATATTCGAACTGGCTCACTGGTTCCAGTTCCTCTCTTCAGATCTTAATCTTGGCTGAGATTTGTTTGCCACCATTTGTCATCAGCTTTGTCTTCGCAGCTCTTATCTGCATGTCAAATCTGGAAGATGTTTCATCTAGGTTCTTCATTAAGGTGTCAAGCTCCTCTTCACTGCCTGCCATCCCATCAATGTCGTCTGCAAAGTGGAGGTTGGTGATGTTACACCCTCCAATGCTGACTGACCTACAGTGGTTTCCCGGGGTTTTGCTCATGATACACTCTAAGTAGATGTGGAAAAACGTGGGTGACAGGAGACATCCTTGACGTACTCCGACTGTTGTCTGGAACAAGTAACCCGCAAATCCTTGAGCCATTACTGCACTGCTAGCCTTGGAGTACAGCTAATGGATGGTATTGGTTAACTTTTGACCCATGTTGTACTTCTTCATTGTGGCCCACAATGCTGTAACAGAATTGTTACCGAGTGATTGGTGGATTAAATGAACAACACAAACGCAATATGTGAAAGATGATTTAAATTTATGAAATAAATTATTAATGAAAAATATTGATGTATCAACACAATAACTCATGCGTTCAACCCACAATCACACTTCACAACCATTCACAATTTAAAAATAAATTAAATATTAATACAAAATAAACACAGATCCAATGAACCTCCTGGACTACACAAATGTTTCAAATAAAATGGAACCTTTACAATAGTCATATTATCGCAAGTATAAATTGCAATAACAAATACAAACATCAAACTATAGTAACGCACGTATAAATTGCGATAACAAGTACAAACATCTACATGTATTAAATCAAGTTACTAACTGTTATTGAGATTCATGTAATCCCTTTGAATACTACTGAGATTCAAAGTAACTCTGTGTAAATATATCAATGTATTCAATTGTAACCACAATTGAAACACACACATGCGTCTCGACCCTGTACAACCGTAAGATTCACCAACTGTTGAATCGGCTCACAGCTTCTCCGAATACCTAGGGTTGACCCAATACTTTTATCGGCCGCTTGCCCTTCACGGATCCACTACAGTTATACGTACAGAGAGCATACAGCACCTACTAGAACCACCGGTCCCAAACATTTAGATGCTACCCCGGACGTTTACACCTCTAGACAGCTCCGACACTCGGACATTTAGACTTCTAGATTTCCGGATATTTACACATCTCGGAAGATATCCTCAGACATCATGACCTCCTGTTCACGCAAGATACAAACGTAGACGGACAGACAATCTGACAGACAGACAGTCAGATACCTCAATTTGATCGCACAATCAAATGGCACAATTAAACAGCATAATCACGGCACAATCAATCACATTCAGCCCTTTTGCTGGAGCAATCAATCACATTCAGCTACAATAAAGAAACCAAACTAATAATAGTTGTTTCTAAAACAATCTAAAATTTAGATTACGCTATTGCATTTAAAGTCTAATAGTGACTAGTAATTCCAAATATTCTTCGGTTTAAATCTGCATTGTAATAAAGGCATCATTACATGAAATGATAAACTGTATAAAATTCACAATAAAACGAAATATAAATTTAACACTCACCCCTTTGGCTGGAGAAAGAGTGACGAGCTATCTCTCCTTTGACAAGATATTTTTGACTCGTAATCTTTTTTAGAAATATTCTGCCTTATATGTCCCCAAATAGGTGAGCAGAATTCACGGCAAAATTCCCGTGCACCCCGTGATTATAATGTTCCTGACTTCAAGTGATTTCTAGTCAGGCACATGTTAAGTCGCTACACGTCGCTTACCTTGAAAAACACTTATTCACCCCAGGTAACGCATGTACGACGAAACAAAAAAAATGGTGAAATTAGTTTGTAATTTTCGCCTAATTCTGTGACAAATGCCTCATGCCACACTCTGTCAAAGCCCTTTTTGAAATCTATGAGCACATGATACATGTCGTGTTGATGTTGCGAGTACTTTTCATACAGAACCCTGAGTTTAAATAATTTTTTGCCGTTGTGCTTCTTCCCCTCAGTAACCCTGCATGTTCTTCAACAATTATTTATTCTGCTTGTGGTTTCAATCTGATGATAATGATCTTCAGCATTACCTTACTAGAATGGCTGATCAAACTTTGAACAGCAATGTAGTGAGGTATTAAAATATGTTTGTAAGTTATTGTGGTTTTATTATACTATTTGATGGATTTGTGCATTTTCTTTTGATTTTTCTTTCAGTAGCTTTCGTCATCTAGTTTTTGTAAAATTTCTAATTTGGTTAAGCAAGCGACTTTATTCGTGAATAAAAAATGCTCAACATAGACCTGTACTGGTCATGGTAATATATTCACGATTTACTAGGTATATAGCGATCTACGGTGATGGACTCGGTCTTGCTGTTCAGGGTATATTCAGAAGGATCGCCCCAAAAGCAAACCCGAGTGCAAAGCAATTGGAAATGGAAGCTCTTCACGTTCGTGATTTTGACGCTGAAATCTTAGCAATCAATGATATATTAACACGACCGCCACCAGGAAAACCTCAGCCAGTAAATTTGCCCATCACCGAAGTTCTGCCTACAAATGTTAGTAAAATAATAATGCAAGCTGCAAATAAAAAACTAGCGGAGTTGGTTGGTGTACCGCTATCACAAAAAGTAAAAATATAACTGCTAGTCTAAAAGCACGAAGTGGTATTCGTGTTAGACGATAACAAGTATAATAATATGTTTAAGCGTGTATCTGATCCCGTATTCTAATTTCTCCATTTGGAAATTTAAACACTTGGGTCGAAATATACCGCTGATGTCGAACGTTTACTGTGATTGTTTTACCATTCAGTCAGTTGCTGCTTAATCTCCTCAGGAGGAAACAATCATAGAAACCGATACGATCGGAATATCTTCTCGACGTGCAGCTAAGCTGCAGAGAATACGGACATGAAGGAATGTGGAATACTAAAGACGATTACAGGGATGTTATCTCCGTTGATATGATTGCCATATTATACTGGGAGTTTTGATGGAATGGGAGAGTGTTCTAAATATTTTAAGACATTTTAATATCCAACACACGACATGAGTTGCGGTACGTGGAAATTGGCCAGACTTTGATTTTAACTAGATTTGCATGTATTGAATCGCTTTCTTTCACGGAAAATATCCGTCCGATTGTTTGTGTTTGGTTGGGTGGTAGTTTTTTTTAGTAAAATGTTGCGCTCTAATAGTGTTGCTACGATATATGCTTGATACTGAAATTTTAAAATCATTGACGCTCAGGAATAGCAATAAAATTGCATTGTCAACATCTTACATTAACATGTGTGGGGGTTCTGGTAAAACAATACATGCGATTGAATTATTTCTTTATTTATTATTTATCATACTTATTATAGCGTCTTTAGATGGAACATTATCGAGTATAATTGTATAATTCATGGTAGTTATGCTTAAACTATACAGCTGTTTCACTGTGGCAATGTGATTTGGTGAACAAGTGGGAACGTTGCTAAAACGTTGTTGTCTAACGTTATTAAAATAACCTTCCTACAACATTCTTGCAACACTGAAATCATCTCTGTAAATCTTATGAAACCGGCTTGTGTTTCTGAAACACATATTCTGCCGCACCTTTGGCAAGAATGTCAAACAAAACGACATTTAAAAACATGACATCATTACCATCCAGCTAAGAGTTGCGATAGCAGGAAGGTCAAAACTGCCATTGTGACAGCATTCATTAAGTGTCAGTTCTGCACCATTTTCATTCATGACAAGCCAAACATCACCAGTCATTTGACCATAATAATAATACTAATAGGAATAGCACTCTGCATTCGTTGATGCTTGACAACTCTCACAAATCAGTTCAAAGTTGCACATATAATAATGAACTCTTCACAATACAGAATTTTTATTTATCATTTCATACGCGTTAAAAGAATCTTAGAAGAAAAAAAGGAATGATACTGTAGCGTTTGCAAAGGTTGGGGTGGGGTACTTCCAATATATTAATTAAAATATTATGAAGGTTCAGCCCTGGCTTGTGAAGTTATAAAGTTAAGTTACTGACGAAATAGATGTACAGCTCTGAGCCCCCAGTCAGCACTGCCTACGGTTAAATTATATAGAACACGAAGATGAAATTCAAAATAATAACAATTTAATAAAGATAATTTTAAATGATAAACTCAATCACTCGTCCTCCAAGTGACAGCCTACTTCATCTCGTGATTTTCAGTGTGAGTTCGATTTTCCCCTGGCCTTTGGTTCTACTCATCTCTTTATTTCGTTCCTCCCACTCCTCCTGGACTTCACCTCTCCCGACTTCTCTCCTTCCTTCTCTTTTCTTCCGTCTCTCTATCGGAGACACTGGGACAACTATCACTGGTCTGTCCCTCGAAGCTTCCTTCAGAATCTGCACTTAGAATCCTGTCCTAAGTTTTTTTCCCCGCCAATAACGCATGGCTGATCGGAGTTGCTATCTTCTGGCAATCTCTCTAACGAACTATAGAGAACTAAATCTTGCTGGCAGGTCTAAGGATATCATATGATTGGGTAGCGCTGTGGCCCTGTCCAATCGCCTAAGCGACCAATTCAAACTGGCTGTCTGTGGCGTTTCCCTACCCAAAATTAAATTAGAACCATGTGTTATCAAGTAAGTCGGACAAGCCACTGTTTATTGTTACACATGACCGCAGGCTAACACCATCCCTTACGTAAGTTTGCCATAGTTAAGAGAGGAAGCTGACCAAAGCCCGTCAGAAGTGTAATTAGCACCTTGGGCTGGAAGGATGTTTTGTACATCAAAGAAGCTGCCAGAAGGAGTGGGCGTGCCTTATCTTCTGGATACGCTGACTGACCGCCAGATTGAATAAGTCGAGTGGATAGGGCCCCAGCGCTACCCAATCAGAATCGAGGAAGTGGTGGGACCCTGATTTATTCTAAAATATATATCTTTAACCCGGCCATCGAGCGTTAGTTGCCATAGTCGTTACCCGTGAATTGGAACTCCGTGCGGCCATACGTTAATTGGCGGGAAAACCTTGGGAACAGAATTCTAAGTGTAGCTTCTAAAAAGGAAGCTTCGAGGGACAGACTAGTGAGTGGTCCCAGTGTCTCCGTTATAGACGGAACAAAGAGAAGGAAAGAGGGAAATCTGGAGAGGAAGTTTCGGAGAACAGACCAGGGAAAGTAGTCCCAATAGTCGTGATAAAGAACGGAAGGAAATTGAAGGGAGGAGAGAAGTCGGGAGAGGTGGAATCCAGGAGGAGTGGGTGGATCGGATAAATAGATGAGTACAACCAAAGACCAGGTGGAAAATCGAACTCACACTGAAAATCATAAGATGAAATAGGCTATCACTTAAAGGACGAGTGATTGTGTGACATTTAAATGTATAGGCTTCATTAAATTGTTATTGTTGAATTTCATGTTCGTGTTATATATATATATATATATATATATATATATATATATATATATATATATATGTATGTATGTATATAATTTAACCGTCGGCAGTGCTGACTGGGGGCTCAGAGCCGTATACCTTTTAGGTTTTTAATTTAAATTTAAATTCACGAGCCAGGTGGAACTTCCATAATATTTTAATCAATATTTTGGATGTACCCCACACCAACCTTTGCAGAACGCTACACTGTCAGTCTGCGGAACAAGAAGATAAGGCACGTCCACTCCTTCGGGCAACTTCTTTGATCTGCACAAGCGCTTCCACACAAAGGTGATAATTGCGCTTCTGATGGCTTTGGTCGGGCTTCCCACCCTAGCTACGGCAAACTTACGTAAGGGATAGTGTTAGCCTGCGGTCATGTTTAGCATTAAACAATGGCTTGTCCGAATTACTTTGATTATATCTGTTTCTATACCATTTTGGGTCGGGCAAAATGCCACAGATACTAATTTAATAAAAATTTATACGTCCATTCTGAAGTTTGCAGGTGTTCTAACACGGTTTATATGCAAACACTGCTTTCTGTTCACTCTAGGTAGTGTTTCTAACAGGCTTTGCAGCAGCGCCTTTCATTAGATTTAAAATGGACATTTGAGTTCACCAGGTAGGCAGGCCTTTGGGGAGTCTACTACAATGGGGATATTTAAACAAAATTAGGTAACAGGGTGTAAAGTGAAATTAGATGGGTAAACAACTCTGCTTTTGCCTGATAAGGAATCCTCTGAATCTGCAGACTGAAGGTTCAAACATTTGTTTTTAAAAGACAAAAAGGAAAAAGGAAACAATACAGCACATATTTTAATATCAATTTTTGTTTATTTTCTAGATTTAATTAAGATTAACACTCAGAATTAGTCTCCTCCTGCACTATTTCTTTTTTCTTCTGCTCTGTGACCTGCAAATTAAAATATAATTTAAAAGTCACATATCATCTCTGCACCGCTTACATATGCAGAAATCACATTAACTAGCATTATTAAACGTTATGAAACTTTCTTCACTGCACATGTGCTTCCCCTATTATTGTTAAGCCAAGTTACAAGATAACTTTGTACTTATGTGTCATTTCAAGCAAATGGATGGTGAAATCAATTTGCGCAAAGATGAATTTATTTTGTCCAAATATTACATGTGAATAAAATTCCAAGTGGAAGTACTTGTTCTATCATACATGATGGATGAAAATTGTAGTTAGCTGTACTCCAGATTTAATAGTCCTGGAAACTATGATAAGCTGATTTTGTTTGCAATTTAGAGATGCATCCACAATGCTTTAAAAAACTGAATCCAATATTGATGAAATAAGAGTAAAATGGCCAACCTTGTATTTTATCCCTCCACGTTGGTTGGGTGCATATTTAAAGGTCTCCGATATGGCCTCTTCAATTAATATTTCTTTCGCTTTGCCATTATTTTTCAAGCAAGCTTCTGCAAGAGAAACACAATATTTTCAAATAAGTTTCACAACAAAGAATGCATTGCAGTTTTCTAAATGCCAATAATAATCAATGGAGTATTTATAAAATATGTACTTTGAAATGTGGTCAGGTTCTTTCATATAGATGTAATTGCAGTATGCGTGAAGAAGCATGTAGTATCTTATCCACTCATGGAAACATCTCTGGAAAGTAATTTTAAAATAATAGACAATTGAAAACAAGTCATACTTACTGATCAAAACTCGGCATATCACAAGGTCTTTAAATGCTTTTTCCCTCTTTACATCCCTTTAGACTACACTCTGTTCGTAGCCGTTTCATCATCCTGCGGACACTATCCCTCATATTTCACCAGCCTAAGGAGCTCAAGTAGTATATCTGAAAATAATAATAATAATAATAATAATAATAATAATAATAATAATAATAATAATCATAATAATAATAATCATAATAATAATAATAATAATAATAATAATAATAATAATAATAATAATGTGACAAAATATGCTTTAATATAGTTTTTTTGTCATGAGTTTGCATGCAAGTTTGTTTGCTCTAACTTGAAACAATTTGCTAGCACCAAGTATGTAACACAATGTTCTAACAACAATTATATAACAAATTAACCACCGTGAATCATTTAACTTCATAAATGACATTCACTCTAAGATGTAATTAAAATAGCCAGAAAATATGTAATGGCGTATATGTAGTAAAACACCTGTAAATGTTCATCTCTATCCATGAAATTTAATAGCTAACCACTACATCTTATCCACCCCACCCCCATGTCTGTAATAATAAAATAAAATGTTCTTTTTTCACATCAATATAAATCAGCATATTTATACATATGTCTAAACATACATTTATTTAAATTTCACTTGTGATTGAAATCAATTTAAATTACTTGGTATATATATATATATATATATATATATATATATATATATATATACCAAGTAATTTATATAAATTTTATATAAATTTTGGTCAAGAACGATAAATCTTACGCTCTTGAGCTAAACGCGCCTAATTCGAAATACTAACCTAACGGACGGCGTTTTATCATGGTAACATATCCTATCCTCGATATTTTTCGTTCCAAAAATGTAACAGTATAATTTACTTAATACGAGTCGGATAAAAGTCACAGAAATATGCCAAGCAGTTAGGTCATTTTCACAAGATGAACATGCTGTCGATATACATGTATCCCATTTTCTTTGTTTGAAAAATGCGATTGAGGCCATGGCAGTGCCTCGCGCCTAGCTCGTAGAAGTTTGGAAGTACCTGATTGCATCAGTAGACATCGAAAATAAAAAAACAACATTATTTTCTGCAACTAAATATGCGAATATACGTTAACTATTTAATGCTCTTACCTTGGTGGTTCAAAATAGCGGGAAACAGGAGATTCGTCTCTGGCCTCAATTGTGTAATTCGGTCGGTACGACGGTACAGGATGAGCTAGTCTTTGGTTCGTAGATACGTAAAATATTGTTAAGGCAATGGCAGTTCCTCATGTTTGTTGTAAAGAAAAGCTGACGAATAAAATGTTTTTCTACAAAAATTGCGACCTCCTTTGAGTTATTGGTTTTGAAAATAAAAATGGATGAACTACGAAACTATGAGTGTTCTCTTTGATAATGTAAAGTTAACCACAACCTTGGTACAACGTAGTAAAAACGTTATATAATTTCTTTAGAATAATTATGTTAATTCTTGTTCATAGTGTTAGGATCAGTGCAATTACATACCATTTGTAATTTACTATATCTTTTAGATCAGAGGACTATTTGATTTTATTTTCATGTGTAACGTTTTAGCAATGTTGCCAAAACGTTATTTTCCCACGTAACCAAACCACAACCATATAGCAACGTTGTGAAAACATTGTGGCGTTAGCTGGGAGTCTGGTATAACATTTTATCAGGAATAAATAATTTGAAGTGCCACTAGATGAAAAATACTGGACATAAGGCATTTACCTTTGAACTTTGTAAATGTTTGGTCAAAGGTGTAATTTGGAGAATCACACGAGAGAACATACTGGTGATAAACCATACACTTGTGAAGTTTATGATATAAAAAAGGGTCCTACTAAACACCTCAAAGTCAGACAAAGGCTGGCAAAGTCTATTCATTTTTAAAATATTTATATACATTATACTATATTATCTTTTTATATATTAATTTTTTTAAAAAAATGATACATATGCACCCTTAGTTGTGTAGATGACACTGTCATATAACACATATAGCGTATGACAAACGTAATCTCAATGTGACAAAGCCAGATTTAATAATCTTATGCAATAATAATCTTACTGAGGGACACACAGTACTATTATAAAAGTAATATGAAATACTAAGTTTAATATAAGTATTTAATCGACTATAGTATGCCAATGAGATGTAATAAACTTAAGATATTGTATGCCAAAGACAGATTCATTGTGACAAAGTAAGTAATACCTTTAAAAAGAAGCGTTTATGCGCGTTTATGCTACGAACAGTAACAAATTACTCTGCCGTTGTCGGCAAAATCAAACGATGGTAATTAGTGATATTCCGCACCTGTAGTAATTCTTGACTATTTTGCATTGTCTCAAGCAGTATCACAAATTTGTTCATGCAGTACATGTATTGTTCAAACAGTCAATCATTTAATCAACCTTTAGCTATATACCGGAGTAGACAATCTCAAACATAGGTATTTATTTTACTTTTGCATATGTATTCTTTTATATTATTTGACAATTAAATATTTTATGAACATTCATAATCATACATTAGTGATGTAACTTTTATCTGAACACGCGATTTTCGAAATTTACGATTACCACACCTCACATTATATCACTGTTCACTTGTTTCGTGCCTTTGTAGACCTGCATCGTGTCCTTTGATTCTTGGCTACCATTGGATTTATATCGACAGTATAGTTCCCATCCGAATATGCCAGTCCTGAAACACTTGTAGTGCTTGCACTTAGGAATTTGCTGAAGAGTTGTTGTTTCTCTTCTTCTGTCTTTAATGTCCATGAAAGTTTGGTAATCTTAAATTTCGACAATCACGTTTTTCAGACAAAAGTTACCCGTCCCGTATAATGCCTTCCTTAGGTCCACCATCTCCACTTTAACTAACTCGAATATCTTTTCATCCAGTTAGTTGGTTTGTCTGGCTTCTCAGTTAAGTTTCACTTTTAATCTGTGGTTCATGCTTTCTGTGTTGTTGTTTGTCCAAAGCTGGTCTTCGTCACAGAAATAACGTAGTTCGCCAAGTTATCCTCAACATGCCGAACATAAGACTGCAGGAAGTCACTATGACGTTGTTCTTCAAAATTGTTTTCAAGTTTATTGTTCGCTCCTCAAACGTCGCAGAGTCGTTTGCCGTTGCAACGCCGCTTGCTCCGAAAATCAAGTCAACGATTTCCTTTCTATAAATGATACTCTTTGGGATCTTGTATGTGATTTAATAATATATATTGTCTTTAAGGTGTTTTCAACAGTTTTCTTGAGCAGACCGAAAATGCCATGTCAATCACTGTTCGTTCGTCGTCAGTTCCCATAATCATTTCAATCTTTAAAATATTATTATTATTTTATTATTATTATTATTATTATTATTATTATTAGTAGTAGTAGTAGTAGTAGTAGTAGTAGTAGTAGTAGTATCATTTAAATATTTCATTTTAAAATATTTCAGCTGTCTCATCACATTTCATCAATACTGTTTTATGTAAGAATGTAATACACATTATTTGGACGTAATGAAATGTCTAAGACAATCCCTAGCTTGATAATCATGGACTAGAAATGTAATAGAAGAAAAACAATATATCACGTTGAAGCTTAAATAATGTGATCTGTTTTTAATTTTTAAAATTGCACTTCTGTTAGTGGAAAACAAAAGAGTTTTCACCTTTCTGACAGTGCTGACATCAGCAATAACTACATAGTATTGTTAGAGGTCATTTAAATATATCTAAATCAATTTTTATACAGGCGGTAACAATCATAATAAATTAGCCAAACCATTTAATGTTTATATCATCCTGTTTAATTTATTTAATGTGCTTTTTTGAAAATAAAATTGCACATGTTAGGGTTTAAGTTTTTTAAATAAAAAAATAAATAAACACACAATGGCTGAGAAAACCCCGTGTTGACCCTCTATTTTTGCATGACCCCCACAATAATCACGTGATGTACTAAAGATTATTCAAGGTTATTTGCTTGCGTTAATTCCATTTAGCATGGAAAAGTTAATAAATGTTATTACTGCATTCCATTTAGTATTCGTCTGATAATTCCCAGACTGACGCCTTTTTACAAGCTTTAATTTTGAACAATATGGTAATATACATAGTTGTCTAATTATATTGTTGCGTTGTTGACTACACTTAGAGAGTGGCCACTCTTCCTTTGGAAAAAGCTTTATTGGTCGTGTTCTTTTTATTTGCGGAAGGGGATTGGTCAAACGTTTGACATAGGAGTATTGTTTTGTTGGACCAAATTATCTTTGTAGTTCAGCAGTATGGTCTTTTTTCTTTGGTCCAAGTTGGGCAGAATTGTTATTAGGCCCGAATTGTCTCGATAGGAGTCATTTAAGAACACACATGACGACACACAATGGAGATAAACCATTCAAATGTGACATGAAGACACACAATGGAGATAAACCATACAAATGTGAACGTTGTTAAATTTGTAATTAAATATTTGGACAAAGAAGTAGTTTGAAGTGTCACATGAGGATTGAGGATACACGCATAAATTATTTACTTGTTAACTGTGTACAATATTTGTACAACAAGTACATTATAGAATCATGCGATGTTGATGGTACATGCAGGATATAAACCATTCAAATGTGATGTCTGTAACATACAATTTTGACATTGTGGTTTGAAGGACCGAATTTGAAATCATGCAGGACGAGGAGATAAACCTTTTTAAATGTGAAGTTTGTGATGAAATGTTTAGTGTAAAGGGCGATATGGATCGTCACATGAAAATACATACTGCAGATAAAGCATTCACGTGTGAAGTTTGTGATAAAATGTTTAGTCAAAGAGGTAGTTTAAAGAGACACATGAGGATACATACTGGAGATAAACCATTCAAATGTGAAGTTTGTGATAAAATGTTTAGGCACATTTGTAATTTGAAGGTTCACATGAGGATGCATACTGGAGATAAACCATTCGAATGTGATGTTTGTCATAAAACGTTTGGACATAATAGTGGTTTAAAGAGGCACTTGATGATACATACAGGACATAAACCTTTCAAATGTGAAATTTGTCAGAAAGCATTTCGTGAAAGTGGTGATTGTAAGAAACACATGAGGATACATTCTGGAGATAAACCATTCAAATGTAACATTTGTGGTAAAATATTTAAGCACAGTAGTAGTTTAAAGGGACACATAACAATACACATTGGATATAAGCCATTTAGATGTGAAGTGTGTGACAAAATGTTTAGGCAGAATAGTGGTTTAAAAAAGCACATGATGTTGCATACTGGAGATAAACCTTTTAAATGTAAAGTTTGCCATAAAACATTTCGTGAAAGTGGTGATTGTAACAAACACATGAGGATACATTCTGGAGATAAACCATTCAGATGTGAAATTTGTGATAAAATGTTTATCGTCAGTAGTCATTTGAAGGGACACATGACAATACATACTGGAGATCAACCATTTAAATGTGAAGTATGCAACAAAATGTTTAGGCAGAATAGTGGTTTAAAAAAGCACATGATGTTGCATACTGGAGATCAACCAATCAAATGTGAAATTTGCCATAAGACATTTCGTGAAAATGGTGCTTGTAAGAAACACATGAGGATGCATACTGGAGACAAACCATTCAAATGTGTAGTTTGTGATAAAATGTTTAGTTACAGTAGTAATTTGAAGAGACACATGACAATACATACTGGAGATAAACCATTTAGATGTGAAGTATGCAACAAAATGTTTACGCAAAATAGTAGCTTAAAGCAACACATGAAAATACATACCGGAGATCAACCATTTAGATGTGACATATGTGAAAGAATGTTTACGCAAAATAGTAGTTTAAAGATGCACATGAGGATACACACTAGAAATAAACCATTCAAATCTCAAGTTTAACTGACAGTTTTGTCATCGTAGTAAATTGAAGGTCCACACGAAGAATCATGCTGGAGTTAGACCATTCAAATGTCAAGTTTGACATGAAATGTTTTGACATCATAATAAATTAAAGGTCCACAAAACATAGACCATTTAATTGTCAAGTTTGACATGAAATATTTTGACAGTAGTAAATCACTGGAGTTAGACTGTTCAAATGTCAAATTTGACATGAAATGTTTTGACATACATGTAAATTAAAGAACCACAAGACATAAACCATTCAGATATCAAGTTTGATATGAAATGTTCTGACAGAAGTAAATTAACGAACTACAAGATATAAACCATTCAAATGTCAAGTTTCACATGAACAGTTTTGACAAAGTAGATTAAATGTCTAAATTAAATGTCTACATGAGGTTTCATGCTGAAGATAAATCATTCCAATGTGAGGTTTCTAATCAAATATTTAGGCAGAGTGGTGCTTTGAATGTGGACATGATGATACATACTTGAGATAAAGCATTCAAATGTCTTTGATAGAATGTTTAAATGCAGAATGGACATAACAATACATACTTGATATAAAGTATTCAAATATCTTTGATTAGAATGTTTAAATGTAGAATGGACATGACAATACATACTTGAGATAAAGCATTCAAATGTCTTTGATTAGAATGTTTAAATGTAGAATGGACATGACAATACATGAGATAAAGCACTCAAATGTCTTTGATAGAATGTTTAAATGCAGAATGGACATGACAATACATACTTGAGATAAAGCACTCAAATGTCTTTGATAGAATGTTTAAATGCAGAATGGACATGACAATACATACTTGAGATAAAGCACTCAAATGTCTTTGATTATAATGTTTAAATGCAGAATGGACATGACAATACATACTTGAGATAAAGCATTCAGATGTCTTTGGTTAGAATGTTTAAATGCAGAATGGACATGACAATACATACTTGAGATAAAGCATTCAAATGTCTTTGATAGAATGTTTAAATGCAGAATGGACATGACAATACATACTTGAGATAAAGCATTCAGATGTCTTTGATTAGAATGTTTAAATGCAGAATAGACATGATGATACATACGTGAGATAAAGCATTCAGATGTCTTTGATAAAATGTTTAAATGCAGAATAGACATGATGATACATACGTGAGATAAAGCATTCAGATGTCTTTGATTATAATGTTTAAATGCAGAATGGACATGACAATACATACTGGACATTAGTAATTCATTTGTAAAGTTTCAGATGAAATGTTTGGACCGAGTAGCCCTTGAAGAGACACTGGATGGTGTACTGTAGATAAAGTAATCAAATGTGAAGTTTGTGGTAAAGTATCTGAGCACAATAATAATTATTAAATTTTCGAATTCAAGAAATAACCAGCAGTTCAAATTGGTTATTTGAAGGCATTCTGCAGATAAACCAATGATATTGTAAGTTAAGTGTTATTTGGGCAATAACGTGTTTTCAAAAGACATATGATGGTACATCCTATTGAATAAACAATTACAAGTGTACTGTTTGGGGTTTTTAGTTCAATATTTATGATTTTTTATATGTTATATTTTTAGTTGCTGTAACATTCAATCAGAGGTCTCAGAAATGCTGGGTTAATCATAGACGCAATTTCTTTATATGGGACGCAGAAAATCATGTATACATGAGTCCTACATACTCACCAATTTGCTGGACAGCAAATTCAAGGGCTTGCTAGTCCTGCTTCAAGCACCTGTTCAGTGACAAAATGTGTTGATCAATTGATCATTTTAGTTGCTGATACATGTATGTAAAATCAGAAAATTCAGTGGCTGAAAGACCCTTAGATGTGCATGTTGTCATTGTAAGAGTACATCTGAAGAACATAACCCACAAGCTTAGCGGCAAGTTCAAAGACTTAATGACTAGCTGAATAGTGGTGAGAAAATATGCTGATATTTACAATGACTGATTTCAGAGGCAGAATGAATTTAATATACATGTACTTGTGTATAAGCGTAGATCAAATTAACAACTTTAGCTTTCATTATTGTGCATTTACAAGTGCAGAAGTGCAGCTAAGGGTGGTGGTGATGCAGAGGGGAACAGATGTCCTTGGGTGCCAGACTAGTGGGGGTGTCAAAATGGGCTGTGAAATAGGTTGTATGTAGAATATTTGCTGAAAATAATGGGTTTCAGAAATAAGAGGGTGGGTGGGGCGTGAAAATAAATATTGTCTCTAGCCCCAAACACTCTAGCTATGCCTCTGTACAAGTGTATGCAACTAAGTAATGCATATGACCTCAAAATCAAGCCATGTTGAGAGTTAAACAAAAATGCTTTTTGCAAATTTGGATAAGAATTTTGTGGTTAAATGCCAAAGATTATAATGAAATTCAACAGAGTGTTAGAAGTTGCTAGAACTGACATTTCACATGGAACACTTTGTGTGTTGCCTAACTTAGTGCCTGGAATAAGAATTTTCCTATTCTGACATAATTCACTCTCATTCTTATGGACAAACAAGGGCTACATGTCAACAATGTAAAGAAGTTAGAAAATTAAACTCTATGGCAACCACTGTTTCTACTCATCTGGAGATATAGCCATTTCAGGTATGCCCAATTTGCTTCTGGTAGTGGACAACAACTTTTGTTGTTGGGACTCCTGTTTTGTTTTTCAAGAAAAAGAGTCCTGAACTACTAGTTTTAAAATCCATGCGAGAACTCTGATCCAGTGGTTTTTTTTCCCCATCTCTGCAGCATTGCCACTAAGCAACTATATTGTCACATGCAATTTACTACTTTGGGTAATATGTCCATACAGACCAGCTTGGCCAACATAAAATATGTTATGAGTCTAGAAAAATAGATTCTAACATATTGTCCCTTTATATGTTTAGTTGTGACTTGCTAATCTGTTAAATGTGGATTTTAATTTGAACATGGAAAAGTTCTTTGCCAGAAAAGGAAAGCAGTTATAAAATAAAAACTGGAGAGAACATAAAGATAATGTGTACATGAAGACAAAACATCTAATCATCAACTTTAAATGGCCACTAACAGGATATTTAAAAGAACTTTGCTATTATATGTCTTGATAAGATTGACAGAAAGGACACACAGACTGTATACATCCTGTATACATCCTCACATTATTCGCACTAATTTTTATATTTGTTGCTATTGGATAATAATACAGTGGAACCTGTTTTGAAAGACCACCCCTTCTGCCAAAAATATAATGGTCTCTCATGACAGGTGGTCTCTCATAATAGGTCATAACACTATATAATCAATAAATCTGTACGTGGTAAACCTGGTCTTTCAAGACAGGTGGTCTCTCACAGCATTGGTCTATCAAGACAGGTTTTAGTGTAATATTCATTTCTATATACATCTGTCTAGAATATGACATATTAAAAATAATAATGAAAGAAGTAGAAAGTATCTTTGTACAGATATTAGAGTCTCATACTTGTGTCAATGTTTTAAAGCCAAAAGGGAGATTCAGACCTAAAATCAGGAGTTATGCATCTTTTCAGCATCATTTTCATTATATATTCCAGGTCCAATACATGTGAAATTATCAAAGGACACACAGTCTCATTTATATCTACAGTTCATTGTGCCAGGTTTTTATTCATATAGATTTCAGTGGTGGGAGTCAAGATATACTATTTTGCTTGTAGACAAAATTACAGAGCAAGTTCAGTGATCATTCTTTGTGTCAAAACTAATTAATGATGAGTTTATTGTTATTTTTTTTTTCATTGTGAAGTGTCGGAGTTTAATCAAGAATTGAACCTTAAGGTTGAATGCATTTAACATTAAGATTGTATTGCATTTAAACTGGAGAAGTCTTTGTGAAAGGTTGCTCAGACCTTTCCTATTCATCTTTTCCCATGTCTGAGTTAAAACATCAAAGACAAGCTTTCTAACTCAATGAAATTTACCAGGATATCTTAGCATGGTATTGAGAAAATAGCTGAACTACTGATCCATAACTACTTGGTAGGAACCCATGTCAAATAGTCATTTTTAAATGGGAGAGTTATATAACATAATTCAGAGATTCGGACTGATGAAAGAAATGTTAATATTAGGAATCTTTTAGGAATCACTGCTTATGATTGGTCAGGGGGAAATTAAAATGTACAACTTGGAAGCAATATGAAGTCTAAGTGACAACCTTGGTCAAAGTTGTTTAGTATACAATTTTCTAAAATGGATGGTTGGTTCTGGGGAAGCAAAAAAAAAGTAATGCTTTCGTCGTTTAACAAGAAAACTGACCAGGTGGCTGTCTTGTGAGAAAGACAATTTTGTGCTAGGATGCACAATTTCTAAAGAGAACAGCACTAAGGTACGCAATTTTAATTTCATGTAATATTCTACTTTTTGGTTTATTTTATGCAAATGTGTTTGATATGATATGATTCCATATTATGTATCATTATTCAATTTCATGGAAATGTGTTGATGCCAGAGTTGTTATGTGATTTATCCAAGTCGATTTCATGGAAATGTGTTGATGCCAGAGTTGTTATGTGATTTATCCAAGTCGATTTCATGGAAATGTGTTGATGCCAGAGTTGTTATGTGATTTATCCAAGTCGATTTCATGGAAATGTGTTGATGCCAGAGTTGTTATGTGATTTATCCAAGTCGATTTCATGGAAATGTGTTGATGCCAGAGTTGTTATGTGATTTATCCAAGTCGATTTCATGGAAATGTGTTGATGCCAGAGTTGTTATGTGATTTATCCAAGTCGATTTCATGGAAATGTGTTGATGCCAGAGTTGTTATGTGATTTATCCAAGTCGATTTCATGGAAATGTGTTGATGCCAGAGTTGTTATGTGATTTATCCAAGTCGATTTCATGGAAATGTGTTGATGCCAGAGTTGTTATGTGATTTATCCAAGTCGATTTCATGGAAATGTGTTGATGCCAGAGTTGTTATGTGATTTATCCAAGTTGATTTCATGGAAATGTGTTGATGCCAGAGTTGTTATGTGATTTATCCAAGTCGATTTCATGGAAATGTGTTGATGCCAGAGTTGTTATGTGATTTATCCAAGTCGATTTCATGGAAATGTGTTGATGCTAGAGTTGTTATGTGATTTATCCAAGTCGATTTCATGGAAATGTGCTGATGCCAGAGTTGTTATGTGATTTATCCAAGTCGATTTCATGGAAATGTGTTGATGCCAGAGTTGTTATGTGATTTATCCAAGTCGATTTCATGGAAATGTGTTGATGCCAGAGTTGTTATGTGATTTATCCAAGTCGATTTCATGGAAATGTGTTGATGCCAGAGTTGTTATGTGATTTATCCAAGTCGATTTCATGGAAAATTTGTTGATGCCAGAGTTGTTATGTGATTTATCCAAGTCGATTTCATGGAAATGTGTTGATGCCAGAGTTGTTATGTGATTTATCCAAGTCGATTTCATGGAAATGTGTTGATGCCAGAGTTGTTATGTGATTTATCCAAGTCGATTTCATGGAAATGTGCTGATGCCAGAGTTGTTATGCAATTTATATTTTAATCTTACAGTTAATAGTTCATAAGCAGAATTGACTGCATGCGATCCAAATATCCATATGTGTAGGATTTCATATGGTTATATTAGGTCAAAAAGAAATTTCCTTTGTTCGGATAACACTGATTACCGTGAGTTATCGAGAATTACCTATTTATATTTGACTTTTTAGGTTAATGATTAAAGTAAGTTAGAATTGTGAATTTTATGCATTAATGCAATAGTAATTGAACATGTGGTAGAAAAGGTGGAAGAATACGGTAATGTTCGATAGACTGATCACGTGTTAATTTATGTTTGTCCTGTGAAACAAAGGTAATGTACTACTATATTATGTCAAGACGCAGTGTGTGCACAGCTAGTATGCTTCTGAGTGAAGTAAGTGAAGGAATGAGAGAAACGGAACAGACTGAAGACATGCGTCTAGAATAAGAAAACGGAAGTGATGCATTCAGAATAGAGGACAAGGAAGTCCTGAAAGGGATGAAGCAGTATGAATAGAAAAACTTGAGGAAATAGTTATGGTTAGTAATAGAAGAAATGATCATGTGATTGTAAAATATAAAAATGTTATGGTTAGTAATAAAAGGAATGATCATGTGATATGAGAATATAAGAGTGTTATGTTATATATTTCATTACGGTAATGCCCTGTAGTTAAATATATGCATGTTAGACATTGTGATTGGATTTATGCAGACCTAGCCAATTAATGGCCCTACTGGTCGTGGACTAATTATGCATGATGAGATTTGGAGGTAGACATTTTTTTCTCCAGACATAATAATAATAATAATAATAATAATAATGAGAACTTTGTATAGCGCCTAATCTTTCGAAGCTCTAAGCGCTTTACACCATCAATAATGATATGACTACACTACAGAACAACAAATGACAAAAACAATGAAATTGGAAAACATAAAAACATGCTGAAAACGTATAAGATACAAGACATGATTAGGTCGTTAAGTTTGTCCCTGCAGTCGAAACAGGTGAGTCTTGAGAGCACTCTTAAAAGGGACCACTGTGTCTTTGTGTCTAATTTCTATGGGCAATTCGTTCCACATCGCCGGGCCCTGGTGTGCAAACGAACGTTGTCCATATGACTATGTTTTCACCTTGGGAACAATGAGTATACGATTATCAGAAGAAGAGCGTAAGGATCTAGCTGGTGTATACACATGGGTGAGGCTGGATAGGTATGTTGGACTGGAGTCTGTCATTGAAATATAGCACAGAGAACAAATTTTGTGTTCGATTCTGCATCAGATTGATAGCCAGTGTAGGGTACAGAGCAGTGGTCAGATGTGCTCTGATCGAGGTACTCTAAAGATGATCCACGCAGCTGTGTTTTGAACTTTTTGAAGTTTCTGGAGTAAATATTGTGATGAACCAGACATAATTGAGTTACAATAGTCCAGTCTTGAAAGTACTAATGAACACACAAGTGTTTTTGTGGCATCAACTGAAAGATATTTACGAATGGAACTGATGCGTCTCAATTCAAGATATGTAGCCCTGCAGATTTTCATGACATGTTGGTGCAATGTGAGAGTACTGTCTAGAGTAACGCCTAGATTCCGTACTGACTGAGAATTTAATGTTGGTGTTGCTGATATTTATTGTCTGAGGTAAAGGATGTTTATGAGAAAGTCTTTGTGTTGTGATCAGAATAGCCTCAGTTTTATCATCATTCATCTGCAGCTTGTTACATGTCATCCATGATTTCACATCCGAAATGCACTTCTCTTCTCCATGGATGGTAGCATCAAATTCAGTTAGGTGGCTAGACTTGTATATTTGGGTGTCATTTGCGTACAATTGGTGCGACACTGGGTGATGATCTATGACACTTGAAAGTGGCTGAGTGTACAGAATAAAGAGAGCAGGTCCAAGAACAGATCCCTGTGGAACACCACAACATAGGTCAACTGGACTGGAGTGTATTCCATTTGCAGATATAATTTATGTCCTGTTCACTAAGTAGGACTTGAACCACTGTAAGGCTATATTCTGAATGCCAAATACATGCTGGAGACAGTGAAGTAATATATCATGGTCTATTGTGTCAAATGCTGCAGATAAATCTAGGAGAGTGAGGACTGTAATCTTTCCACTATCCAAAGCAGAGAGAATGTCACTAAATACTTTCAGAAGAGTAGTTTCCATATTGTGGCAAGGGCGATATGCAGACTGCACATTGCTAAAAAGACTGTTTGAATTCAAATGAGATACAAGTTGAGTTAGAACAACCTTTTCTAAGATTTTTGATATGAAAGGGAGATTAGAAACTGGGCGGTAGTTCTTTAAATCGTTATGGTCCAGTGTTGGTTTCTTCAGCAGTGGCTTTACGATGGCAGTTTTGAAAAATGATGGGAATTCACATGATGAAAGAGAGAGAGAGAGAGATATTAATAAAATCAGTTAGTGAAGGCAATATTGGGTCTAAGCGCTCAAGCAGCAGTGATGTCGGAATTGGATCAAGTTCACAAGACTTTGGTGCACTTTTCATCACGATTGTCCGTACTAAATCTATAGAAACAGGTTAAAATGCTCTTAACGGTTGTCGCTGAAATTCTCATAACTGTATGGTGACGAATCAGTTGAAATTGTGCTGTCAAGCAAATCTCTAATGGTTTGAACTTTGTCATCGAAGAAATTTGCAAATTGGTCTGGTCGGTCAAGTGGAGAGAAGGTTGTTGGAAGTGGTGTACATTTGTTCCTTGACATTAGTTTGTTAGTTATCTCGAAGAGCTCTTTGCAGCTGGAACTCTCCGTGATCTTAGTACTGTAGTGGGATGATTTGGCTAAATGGACTATGTTTGTGACGTTCTTCTTAGCGGCTTTGTAGATTTGTTTATGAATAGCGAGTCTGGTAGAAAGCCAAAGCCTCTCTGTTTTTCAGCGATGTCTTTTAGCAGTGCGAAGCTGGTCCCTAACACTGCTATACCAAGGAGAACACTTTTTTGTTGATACTCTGCATTTGGTGGCTGGGTCATGTTTTTCCAAGCAATGAACACAGGCAGTTATCAAGTTGTTCCGCTGTTGGATGTAAGAAAATTGTTAGGTTTTCTTGGATGTCATGCATGAATTTGGTTCTATTTATTATACGGAGGTTTCAATTAGTAGCAAATAGAGGTGGATGTTTATGGACTGATACGTCGAGATGGCATACAATGCATAGGTGATCCGATGCAAGTTCGTGGGATACAAGGGTTGATTGCAGAATATTATCATCAGGTCTATAAAGAAACCAGTCTAAAATGTGACCAAGTTTATGGGTAGGTTGGTTAATTGACTGTTTAAGATTGAAAACATGAATGGAATCTAGGAGTTTTGACGTGTTTGGTTTACCAGGACAGTCATAGTAAAAGTTGAAATCTACAAGAATAATTAAGTTACCACCTATCGAATTTCCATACTCTAGAAGATTTGGAAACTGCTCCAAAAAGAGAGATTCAGTCGGCTTATTTTTTATACTAGGAGGAGGACGGTAGAGACAGAAGAAATGGACTGACCTTTGTTCCAGTGTGAGCGTTGTTTGGACTAGTTCAAACGATGTGTGGCAGAAGTTAAAGGTTGTGTTGTACTTGAGGCATTTGATCATGGAATTCTTTGTAATTACAGCAATTCCACCTCCGCGACAGTTGCGGGGGAACGACTTGATGGAGTAATCGATGGGTGTTAAATCCGCACACTTACATTCATCACCTTCCGAATGTAACCAAGTCTCTGTCAGGAAAAAGACGTCAATATCCTGGTCGTTAATAAAATTAACAATTTCTGTGCGCTTTTGCGATGAGAGTTGCCATGTTTGAATTCAGGTTTGCGTTTTGAGATTTCATGCCACATTTGTGATTTGAAAATGAGAAACATAATTGTACGATTGGACACTAGCTTTAGAAAAATAGTCCATTAAATTCTATAAGTGGTGGTTGTAGAATGTCAGTGACCTATCCAGACTTCCTCTTTTCATCCAAATATAGATAAGATTGTCATCCAATTGTTGTATCTTTTTGAGGTATGATTAAGTATGAAAATATTTCACAAAAGTAGTTCTAAATTTGCTGGTATATTAAAAAGTATTTCAAAGTTGTCCTTTATAATTCTAAATTAGCAAACAAGTTGTTTATGAAAGATTTATTGGCTAAATATAACCGATCCAGATACTCGCACTGTTGTTAATTAAAATACTTGTTTCAGTAGCAGCACAAATTAGCATTCAATGCAACATCTAATGCTATTTTCATTATAATCTGTAAAAATGTGGCAAGAAATATGTTGGATAAACCCACCAAGTATCAAAACACACGAACAAACAAATACTTGAGATTAACAACTTTATTGTGTCATCATATTGTCATCAATTTAGTGGTAATTCCTATACTTTATTAGATTTTTGGTACCATGTGGTATTATTAATTTGGAAAGAAAACTTATGTTAAAAAGAAACCACTTAGAATCACAGGCTTTATAAAAAAATGAGTAAATTTCTATACTTGTGTATATGATTAAATATTAAGGTTTTTGTTTGTTCGTTGAATTGGAATTTTTTAACGTAGCTTTACAAAAAATTCAGTCATATCACCAATCTTTCTTTCAAAATCTGTCCAGGAACACATATCTTTTGATAAAGGATGAATTGATTCGACTTATCGGAAAATTTGATCTTTATGCTGCCAAGGCTTCTGAGAATCCCAGATGGAGCTGGCCCGGATATCCGTTAAAAAAGAAACCCAGAAAGAAATAGACTTGATCCTAATATCCGCGACCATATAAGAACGAGAGCTGACTCACGCTCTCGAAATGGAAAAGGCAAGGGTAGGAGTTAGGGTTAATCATAGGGACAACTCCAGTGAGATCCCCGGGGAAAGCAAACAAACACTCATCGACCAGCGCATGGTACATATTGCAGATAAGCGGGAGGTCGTGGGTTCTATCCCCGGCCGAGTCGTACCAAATCATAATACAGGTTACATCATTTTTCATTCGTACTTCCCTAAGATTCAAACCTCAGTCAGCGGGTTACGGCACCCATCGACTTGACAGAACGCACCAGCTATCGTGAATAGAACCACTCATCAAAGCACACATCGCGAAATAAGTACGATACAAAGTCTTTGATATATGCATTTGTGCAAAGTAAACACACCCGCTTATCTACCCAGTAATTAATTTTCATCAAAGCAACTCATTGCTCCGGTATCCTAGTGGTTAGAGCGTCCTCTGCGGAAGCGGGAGGTCGTGGGTTCGATCCCCGGATATATCATAACAAAGACTTACAAAAATGATACTAACAGCTGCCTCACTTGGCGCTCATCATTAAGAGGTTAGAGTTAGGACTGGTCTTTTTAGTGTCAGGATAATGTGACTGAGTGGGACATCATGCAGCATGATGCCCCAGTGCTAGATATCAATATGAACTGCCTCGCTGCAGACATCGTAGCGATATGACTGAAAAATTGTTAAAGCTAGGTTAAAAATCCTAATAATAATTTTAAAAAAACAGAGAAGTATGCCGCGATTTAATGACAAAGACGAGTCCATTGACGATTTTTTTCGTGCAATTTGAGAAACTCGCGACCTCTCAAATTTCGCCATAACATTGGGCGATCAACGTCTCAGCCTGTTTGCAAGGTGCAGCTAACGAAGTTTACCACAACTTTGCTGCCGACACGGCTGATGACTACGATGCGTTCAAGAGGGACCTTCTTTGTCATTATCGGCTGACTGCCGAAACGTACCATAAACGTTTTCGGGACTCGACATCCCACTCAATTCCACACCCGCATTTCGAGGGTTATTTGAGAAGTGAATGACGATGGCCGATGTCGAACGGTCGTACGACGGGCTACGCGAGGTCATACTCAAGGAACATGGCCTGAGTCCGTAACTCCGCGAGTTCACGGTCGTTCTAGGAGAGAGAGAGAGAGAGAGAGAGAGAGAGAGAGAGAGAGAGAGAGAGAGAGAGAGAGAGAGCGAGAGAGAGAGAGAGAGAGAGAGAGAGAGAGAGAGAGAGAGCATCAGAAGCTTGAATAAATCTCTAGATTGGCGCAGAGGTACGAGAAGACACACTCGAAGAGTGGAGTTCTGGGGACGCGAACCAACCCACTGAGTCGTGCCAGGGAAGGGGAAGGAGAACCTGCTGTACGTAACCGTCAGGGCGACGGAAATGTCGGAGGAGGATACTTAGGTAAGGATGCCACCCATAAACCCGGACAGACCTCACCCACGAAAATGTGTTGAATAATTAGCTGTGTTTTTATTTACAATGACAGAATTAAGTACTTGAAAGACCCATTGATTTATATGTTGGCATTTGAAGATTACGTCGGAAGAACATGATGCAATAGCTGGGCAGCAGGTTCAAAAACTTTGTTTGATATTTACTGTGAGTTCAGTCAGAAAGACCCAGAGTTACATATGTGGTCATTTATAAAAGTACATCAAAGTTGTATTGTAGTAGTGTTTAACGCCATTTTTCAACACACGATAGGCTATACATGATGGCTAATAATAATGGCGGAGGAAGAACCCGGCCCCCCCCCCCCCGAAAGAACCACCGACCCACAAGAAGCTACTGGCAAGCTTTCTCACATACCCACATTAGCCGAATCTGAGATTTCGAACCCACCCAGACAGGTGAGATGGTAGTGATCCGTAACGAAGAGCGCTTTAGACCACTCGGGGAACCTAGTACATCAAAGAAACAAGTTTATTGTTTAATTTTAAATTTATATTAAGTTATGAGCATAGCAAAATAAGCATTGCAAGTGACCTCTGAATCTGAATTATTATTACTGCATTTAATAATGCAGTAAATACATTATTTTTAAACTGTAATAATCATGGATTTATTTTTAAAATAGTGGGAACACTCCAGAGTCCTAGTGGTTTGCCTTGCTTGGCATTTAACAATACGCGGTTAGTGTTAGGACTGGTCAACCAGGTGTCAGGAAAATGTGACTGAGTTGGACTTGATGCCCAGTGCTAGACATCACTATAAAATGGCACACTGCAGACATCGTTGTTGTTGTTGGTGGTGGTGTTGTTGTAAGGTTTAACGCCATTTTTCAGCACACGATAGGCTATACATGGCGTCCAAGAGTAATGGTGGAAGAAGAAACCGAGAAAAAAAAAAAAAACGGAAAGAACCACTGACCCACGAAAAGCTACTGGTAAGCTTTCTCACATACCCATATTGGCCACAACTGAGACTCGAACCGACGCAGACAGAGATGAGATGGCAGTTATCCGTAAATAAGAGATCTTTAGTCCACTCGGCGTCCCTGCAGACATCGTAGCGATATTACCGAGAAAGTGTTAAGGCTACGTTAAAACCAAATTAAAACACACACACACACACACACACACACACACACACACACACACACACACACACACATGATAGATGGCGTTATGAAAAAAAAATCGAAAAATTCGATTATCGAGATATTAAAACCGCGATATCGTAGTAAGCCATCATACTGGTCTCTTGAATTTTTTTTTATAAAAACAGTCATCGAAAAGCAATAACGATACTAAATGTAAAATGAACTATTTAGAGAGAAATGTGACTGATAGAAAAGTAAATGAGCTCTTAATAACAGTTTAGGTATATATAATGGTCCTAAATATTATTAAAACAGTGCGATCTTATTTACTAATCCACGAAAACTGATAACGGTAACAAACATATAAGGCGTATACAATGTATGGCTTATTTTCCATTTTAATTTAAAAACTTACCTATTACAAATATAAACGTTTAACGATTTTATAATAACATTTCAAACAACAACATTACTACTACTACTACTACTACTACCTACTACTACTACTACTACTACTACTACTACTCCTCCTCCTCCTCCTCCTCCTCCTCCTCCTCCTCCTACTACTACTACTACTACTACAAACAATAATAATAATTGAAACAATCCACGAAAATTTATAACGCGACCAATGGTATTCTCAATTAAAATGGTAACTAACCATTGCAATATTAAACAAAAGAAAATGTAATTAGTAGTGCTGAAATGAAATGTGAAATTGTTTATTAGTAATGGATAAGTCATAAAGTATATACACTACCAACCGGATAACATAATACTATATTTCTAGTAGAACAAGTTTCATTGGCAAAAGGAACTTTCTTTTAAACCACATTGTCCAATGAAAACCGTCGTTTGTACGAAATTCATTTGCATATCAACTGACAGGTTTTCTTCCAATCTCAAATGTTATTGAAAGTGTTTTCAAAAGATACGAGACAATTACATTCTGTAGATAAAACATTTCAAAAGTGAAGTTTGTAATAGAATCTTTAGTGCAACGATATGATGCGTGACACGAAGATACAATGCGGAGATAAACTATTCAAATGTGAAGTTTGTGATTATATGTTCACGAAAAATGGGAACTTGAAGAGACACATGACAATACATACTGGAGATAAACCATTCACATGTGAAGTTTGTGATAAAATGTTTAGTCAACGTTATCATTTGAAGACACACATGAGGATCCATTCTGAAAATAAACCATTTAAATGTGAAGTTTGTAATAAAATGTTTACTCAACGTTATAATTTGAAGAGACACATGACAATACATTCTGAAAATAAACCATTCAAATGTGAAGTTTGTGATAAAATGTTTAGGCACAGTAGTAATTTGAAGGTCCACATGAAGATACATTCTGGAGATAAAATTTTCAGTTGTGAAGTTTGTGATCAAATGTTTAGGTACAGTAGTAGTTTGAAGGTTCACATGAGGATACATTCTGGAGATAAACCATTTAAATGTGAAGTTTGTAATAAAATGTTCAGGTACAGTAGTTATTTGAAGGTTCACATGAGGATACATTCTGGAGAAAAGCCATTCAAATGTGATATTTGTAATAAAATGTTTCGACAGGATAGTGGTTTAAAGAAGCACATGATGATACATACTGGAGATCGTCTTTTTAAATGCAACGTTTGTCATAAAAGATTTAGTGGAAGTGATGATTGTAAGAAACATATGAGGATACATTCTGGAGATGAACAACTAAAATGTGAAGTTTGTAATAAAGTCTTGAGATGCAGTAGTACTTTGAAAGTCCACATGAAGATACATTCTGCAGATAAACCATTCAAATGTGAAGTTTGCAATAAAAAGTTTAGGCAGAGTCATGTTTTAAAGATGCACATGATGATACATACTGGAGATCAACCATATAAATGTGAAGTTTGTGATAAAATGTTTAGTTCATATCGTGATATGAAGCGCCACATGATGATCCATACTTGAGATAAACCATTCAATTTCAAATCTCTTTGATAAAATGTTTAAATATGAAGCACCACATGATTATCCATACTTGAGATAAACTAGTCATAATGTCTTGGATAAATGCAGAATGGACATGACAATTCATATTGGACATTAGTCATTCAAATTTCAGATGAAATGTGTGGACAGAGTAGCCCTTGAAGAGACACTGGATGCTGGCAGGATGGTGTACTGTAGATAAAGTATTAAAATGTGAAGTTTGTGGTAAAATGTCGGAGCACAATAATAATTTAAAAATGTTCAGCTCAAGAAATAACAATTCAGATTGGTTGTTTGAAGGCACAGTGCAGATAAAACAATGATATTGTAAGTTAGTATTATACGGGCAAAGTCATGTTTTCAAAAGGCATTTAATCATAATCTTGGTGAATAAAGAATTATAAGTGTACTGTTTTTTGGTTATTAGCTGAATATTTATGACATTTTATGTTATATTTGTTTTTGCTGTATTAGTATTGTTTTTCCCCGACTCTGCACTATTACCACTACATCCAACTTCTGCCACATGCAATTTACTACTTTGGGTACTATGCCCACAGACCAGCTTGGCCAACATAAAATATGTTATGAGTCTAGGAAAATAGGTTCTAACACATTGTCCCTTTATATGCACAGCTGTGATGAATTGCTAATCTGTTAAATGTTAATTTAAATTTTAATTATTTGAGCTTGGTATTAAAAAAAATCATGAAAAGGAAAGCAGTTGATATAAAATAAAAACTGGAGAGAACATAAAGATAATGTGTACATGAAGAGAAAACATCTAATCATCAAATTTAAATGGCCACTAACAGGATATTTAAAAGAACTTTGCTAATACATGTACATGTCGTAATAAGAGGCAGAGAAGACTATAACTTTGGATGCATCCTAACATTATTCACAATAATTTTTATATTTATTCCTTAATAAATGAATAATATTCATTTCTTAAGTAAACTAGAGTAGAATATGACCATCAAGGCTTGGGCATGCGTGGATTTTAATAACAAAAGGTTATTTGGTTTGTTCTGTATGTGTGTCATATCCTAAAAGGAATCATTCACATGCCTTGTTCTAAGGTATATCCAGATTTATAGTTCATCCATTGAGAGCATATGAAAAATGGCACACAGCATATTTCTTGGACTAGAACGGAAGTTTGATGGTAAATAAACATACACTTCCTGTTTCTTTTCAAAGCACAAGTTCTTGTCAGTGGGCATAGTTTATTTCTGCCCAAATAAAAATACATGAACCGCTTTTTCCGAGAAAGCATAGCATTTCTTGCTTACTGTACACTCTGAGGGTCAAGGCAAGGTTCATATGAGGCAGAGCAAGCAGTCTGAACTTTCTGAGATTTTTCTACCCCATTTTAGATATTTGCAACAAAATAATATTATGAAATATAAAATGAAGCGTGAAAGGAGTCACAACTCAGAATATCTGCCAAGTCAGTTTTACTATTTGGGCTACAGACTGCATGCATAATGATTTTTGTTTTGTTTTACCATCGGTATCACTGAATGAGCTTTGAATGGCAAATGTGTTTTTTGTTTTACCATCGGTGTCACTGAATGAGCTTTGAATGGCAAATGTGTTTTGTTTTCATGTTTGTGATTTATGTTGAGATAACATGGACCTAAAGTTTAAATTAACTAGCATTAACATCAGTACTGAAATTCATAGAGGAATCAACCATTGATTAATTGATCATGTGATTGGAAAATATAAAAATCTTATACAGTAGAACCTGTCTTAAAAGACCACCCATTCTGCCATGAAAGAATGGTCTCTCAAGACATGTGGTCTCTTATTACAGGTCATAACACTATATAATCAATAAATCTGTGCATTGAGATACTGGTCTCCCAAAACAGGTGGTCTCTCACAGCAGTGGTCTCTCAAGACAGTTTTACTGTAGATAGTAATAGAATGAATGGTCATATGATTGGAATATATAAAAATGCTATGGTTAGTAATAGGAGAAATGATCGTGTCATTGGAAAATATAAAAATGTTATGGTTAGTAATAGAAGAAATGATCGTGTCATTGGAAAATATAAAAATGTTATGCTTAGTAATAGAAGAAATGATCGTGTCATTGGAAAATATAAAAATGTTATGGTTAGTATATAGAAGGAATGATCGTGTCATTGGAAAATATAAAAATGTTATGGTTAGTAATAGAAGAAATGATCGTGTCATTGGAAAATATAAAAATGTTATGGTCAGTAATAGAAGGAATGATCGTGTCATTGGAGAATATAAAAATGTTATGGTTAGTAATATAAAAAATGATCATGTCATTGGAAAATATAAAAATGTTATGGTTAGTAATAGAAGAAATGATCGTGTCATTGGAAAATATAAAAATGTTATGGTTAGTAATAGAAGGAATGATCGTGTCATTGGAAAATATAAAAATGTTATGGTTAGTAATAGAAGGAATGATCATGTGATTTGAAAATATAAAAATGTTATGGTTAGTAATAGAAGAAATGATCATGTGATTTGAAAATATAAAAATGTTATGGTTAGTAATAGAAGGAATGATCGTGTCATTGGAAAATATAAAAATGTTATGGTTAGTAATATAAAAAATGATCGTGTCATTGGAAAATATAAAAATGTTATGATTAATAAAATATTTATATGATTTAATAAATAGTAATGTAGTTATGTGAATTTTGAGTTTTACATTATTTCATTTTTAAATAAATTTGATATTATGTATGTCTTTCACATCTGAGCAATAGCACCACAGACTGAGTCAGTCAGTTGGCAGGGTACATTGTTTCAAGTGCTAAGTAGTTTTCTTCAGGTGGTTGTAGAATTTCAGTGATTTGTCCAGAGTTACACCAAGATATGTTGGTGTTGGTCATGTTTTTTTAGCTGTCCATTGAGGAGAATGCAAATTATAATGGGTTCACATTTGCATTGTTAAGATGGAAGATGCTGGTGACATTGTTGCACTTTGTTTTAGACACCTATCTTTACGAAATCCGTCATAATGTCTAAAGATAAACAAACGATCATTTTGATTTTCAAGGTTCATATTGCATCTACAAAATGTTACATGTGAAACATTTCTGAAACATAAAGTAACACGAAATATAAGAGCATTCATAGTTGGGAAAATGGGTAAGAACTTTCAAGTACTGTTTTTGTAGACTTAGTGTGTGATATATTTTGTTAAATGTCTGTCCCTTATCTTTATTATTATCTTTCACGTTATATTTGATGATTTAGACTTTAATGCCCCACAGTTTTATGAAGAAGTTTAAAATGTTTAAGGTATGCATCATATTACCCATGTAAAATATATCATCTTTTTGCCAGTCCCTCATATCCATTGCTGATTAGTACAAAAATACATGCTAAAAAACCTGAAGGAACATACTCATGTTATATATATATATATATATATATATATATATATATATATATATATATATATATATATATATATATATATATATATATATATATATATATATATATGTTGTGGTTGACCTTTGTCCATAGCTGGGGGTAGAGTTTTGGCCTACTTGAACTATGTCATTGTTTTAAAGTTGTTTACTTCAATTTGAGTTCTAGGAATTACCCTGTTCTGGAAGTGATCTTGTGTAGCATTAGGTGGATAATTCTTTTTTTAAACAAATGGTTGTTTTCTGTAGATGCTGTTGTGTCTTATTTATTTTGTCAATTTGGTGATATGAACTATATATCTAAGGTAGATACAGCAATGCATAGGTCTAGAAAATAACTTTTTGAGTATATGCTTTTTGAAACCAAATGTGTGGCTAATTTTTATTAATACATTTAGTCTTTGATTAGAAGATCTTTACTGCTTGTATTTGATAGACTGTTCACCCTTTTTTACGGTTGCAGTCAATGTATATAAAATTAAAGTATCATTTTGGTACATATATTTTAAAACAGTGATGGCAATGTCATGATTGTTATGTCACATTTTATAAACGTGTTTCAGCATCTATTATATAACGTTCTACATGCTATCATCCAAAGTCACACAGACATGTTGAATATTCTTCATGTTATCTGAAATAACACAAAGATATGTTGAATATTCTTCATATTATCCAAAATCACTTAAAGATATGTTGAATAGTCTTCATGCAATCCAAAATCACACAGACATGTTGATTATTCTTCATGCTATCCGAAATAGCACAAAGAGTTGTTGAATATTTTTCATATTATCTGAAATAACACAAAGCTATGTTGAATATTCTTCATATTATCCAAAATCACTTAAAGATATTTTGAATAGTCTTCATGCAATCCAAAATCACAGAGAGACAAGTTGATTATTCTTCATGCTATCCGAAATAGCACAAAGAGTTGTTGAATATTTTTCATATTATCTGAAATAACACAAAGCTATGTTGAATATTCTTCATATTATCCAAAATCACTTAAAGATATTTTGAATAGTCTTCATGCAATCCAAAATCACACAGAGACATGTTGATTATTCTTCATGCTATCCGAAATAGCACAAAGAGTTGTTGATTATTCTTCATGTTATCTGAAACAACACAAAGCTATGTTGAATATTCTTCATGTTATCTGAAATAACACAAAGCTATGTTGAATGTTCTTCATATTATCTGAAATAATACAAAGCTATGTTGAATATTCTTCATATTATCCAAAATCACTTAAAGATATGTTGAATAGTTTTCATGCAATCCAAAGTCATACAGACATGTTGATTATTCTACATGTTATCTGAAATAACACAAATCTATGTTGAATATTCTTCATATTATCCAAAATCAATTAAAGATATTTTGAATAGTCTTCATGCAATCCAAAATCACACAGAGACATGTTGATTATTCTTCATGCTATCCGAAATAGCACAAAGAGTTGTTGAATATTTTTCGTATTATCTGAAATAACACAAAGAGTTGTTGAATATTCTTCATATTATCCAAAATCACCTAAAGATATTTTGAATAGTCTTCATGCAATCCAAAATCACAGAGAGACAAGTTGATTATTCTTCATGTTATCTGAAACAACACAAAGCTATGTTGAATATTCTTCATGTTATCTGAAATAACACAAAGCTATGTTGAATGTTCTTCATATTATCTGAAATAATACAAAGCTATGTTGAATATTCTTCATATTATCCAAAATCACTTAAAGATATGTTGAATAGTTTTCATGCAATCCAAAGTCACACAGACATGTTGAATATTCTTCATGTTATCTGAAATAACACAAATCTATGTTGAATATTCTTCATATTATCCAAAATCACTTAAAGATATTTTGAAGTCTTCATGCAATCCAAAATCACACAGAGACATGTTGATTATTCTTCATGCTATCCGAAATAGCACAAAGAGTTGTTGAATATTTTTCATATTATCTGAAATAACACAAAGCTATGTTGAATATTCTTCATATTATCCAAAATCACCTAAAGATATGTTGAATAGTCTTCATGCAATCCAAAATCACAGAGAGACAAGTTGATTATTCTTCATGCTATCCGAAATAACACAAAGAGTTGTTGAATATTCTTCATGTTATCTGAAACAACACAAATCTATGTTGAATATTCTTCATGTTATCTGAAATAACACAAAGCTATTTTGAATGTTCTTCATATTATCTGAAATAATACAAAGCTATGTTGAATATTCTTCATATTATCCAAAATCACTTAAAGATATGCTGAATAGTCTTCATGCAATCCAAAGTCACACAGACATGTTGAATATTTTTCATATTATCTGAAATAACACAAAGCTATGTTGAATATTCTTCATATTATCCAAAATCACTTAAAGATATTTTGAATAGTCTTCATGCAATCCAAAATCACACAGAGACATGTTGATTATTCTTCATGCTATCCGAAATAACACAAAGCTATGTTGAATATTCTTCATGTTATCTGAAATAACACAAAGCTTTGTTGAATATTCTTCATATTATCCAAAATAACACAAAGCTATGTTGATTATTCTTCATATTATCCAAAATCACTTAAAGATATTTTGAATAGTCTTCATGCAATCCAAAATCACACAGAGACACGTTGATTATTCTTCATGCTATCTGAAATAACACAAAGCTATGTTGAATATTCTTCATATTATCCAAATCACTTAAAGATATGTTGAATAGTCTTCATGCAATCCAGAATCGCACAGACATGTTGATTATTCTTCATGCTATCCAAAATAACACAAAGAGTTGTTGAATATTTTTCATGTTATCCAAAATCATTTAAAGATATGTTGAATAGTCTTCATGCAATCCAAGATCTCATAGAGACATGTTGAATATTCTTCATGTTATCCAAAATGATATAAAGCTATGTTGAATCTTCATCTTATCCAAAATCAAACAGAGACATGCTGATTAGTTTTCATGCTATCCGAAATAACACAAAGCTATATTGAATATTCTTCATGTTATCCAAAATCACTTAAAGATATGTTGAATAGTCTTCATGCAATCCAAAATCAGACAGACATGCTGATTATTTTTCATGCTATCCGAAATAACACAAAGCTATATTGAATATTCTTCATGTTATCCAAAATCACTTAAAGATATGTTGAATAGTCTTCATGCAATCCAAAATCACACAGAGACATGCTGATTATTTTTCATGCTATCCGAAATAACACAAAGCTATATTGAATATTCTTCATGTTATCCAAAATCACTTAAAGATATGTTGAATAGTCTTCATGCAATCCAAAATCACACAGAGACATGCTGATTTTTTTTCATGCTATCCGAAATAACACAAAGCTATATTGAATATTCTTCATGTTATCCAAAATCACTTAAAGATATGTTGAATAGTCTTCATGCAATCCAAAATCACACAGACATGCTGATTATTTTTCATGCTATCCGAAATAACACAAAGCTATATTGAATATTCTTCATGTTATCCAAAATCACTTAAAGATATGTTGAATAGTCTTCATGCAATCCAAAATCGCATAGAGATATGTTGAATACTCTTCATGTTATCCAAAATCATATAAAGCTATGTTAAATCTTCTTCATGTTATCCAAAATCATAAAAGGCTATATTGAATCTTTTTCATGTTATCCAAAATTACACAGAGACATGTTGAATATTCTTCATGCTATCCAAAATCACTTAGAGAAATGTTGAATATTCTTCATGCTATCCAAAACCAGATAAAGTTATGCTGAATGTCATGTTATCAAAACCATTTAAAGACATGTTGAATATTCTTCATGTGATCCAAAATCACATACAGACATGTTGAATGTTCTTCATACTTTTTATAATCACATACAGACCCATTGATTATTCCTAATGGAATCAAATACGATAAACCAGAATATCATATTGTCAAGCATAATGGTAAAAAATAATTATTTGGGATGATAATGCCTTTGAAACATTTTTGGCAGAAATGGGTCAACAATTTTATGACAAATCATACCACCTATATTAATAATGATGCTTTTAAAAGGTATTATATATTACGTGGCTTGATTCACTGAAATGTCAAAATAAACACAAAGAAGACAATAACATTCTTTCCTTATTTCATCCAAATTCACTTAATATAGATAAGATTATTACACAACTGTTGAATCTTTTGCCATGATCTTACAAGTATGAAATTACTTCACAAAAGCAGTTCTAAAATTGCTTGTAAATTTGTAAATTAAATAAAAATCTCAAAATTCTCTTTTGTTAATCCTAAATTAATAAGGATTTATATATATATATATATATATATATATATATATATATATATATATATATATATATATATATATATATATATATATATATATATATATATGATTAATTAGATAAATATAACCGATTCAGACATTAACACCATTCTTTCATTAATGAAAATACTTATTCAGTAGTGACACTATACAACATCTAATTATATTTACATGATTATATGTTGTTATTTATATTTTGTTCAATTAATATTTAATTTATTTGATTGAGAGTTATTTCTTTTTTATTCCATGACATGCAATTGTAATGTAAATTTGTTATCCTGAAAGAAATCAGTTCGGATATATTTTATCTGTTTTTCGTGACCCTTAATAATATAAACCTTGTATCAAATACTGACCTAGTTCCTGACCTTGATTCGGAAATCTGTGAGAGTTGAAGTAAACAACTTTTACTTTTTTAAAATTAAAATTCGTTGTTAGAGTAAGATTCATAAGGTGAAATCGATGCCATACATGATAAATAGCATACACTAATTAAGTTTTTGTTTCTCCGGATGATAGACCTTATTAGTTGATGTTTGAATGAAGAATAATCACAATGTGCCTTACTATCTGAGAAGTTAAAGGTCTACTAGAGTGTATTACAAATTATCTTTCAGAATGTTCGTTTCTTGCTAAATAATTCAGAAATATGCATTAAAAATGCATTGGTTATACTTGATTTATAACAGAAAACCTTAAAACCATCTACATAAATGAATCTAATATTTACATAAACTAAACTGCTTTTATAAACAAATTATTTATAATTTAATAAAATCTGAACTGAAATTTGACCAATACAAAGCCATTCCAAACGCAAATACAATATAATATAGCAACATACACAATAGCATTCACTGGACATTATAGATCCACTGGCCTGGATCACTAATTTAAGTAACCCCAGGACCAGCCAAGGTTGAGAAGTAGCAGTACACTAGTTAGGGAGGTGTAAAAACCCTGTATCAAAATTATTAAAAAATGAAATTCTAATACACCAAAAATAAACGCACATACCTTGGGGGAAAAACAGAAACATAAAATTTATTAACTTTCTTTAATAGGGGGTCCGCCAAAGGATATTAATCTGAGACGGTCCACACCAATAAGCTTTAAATATTCTAAATGTAACTACTAAAATTTCAAATTAGCTTGACTAGTAAGTAAATAGTGGTGTGCGACCTGCTGTTTTTGGATAGAAAAAACAAGTAATACTCAAAGATCTGAGACCCAAACGTAGTTTTCAAAGAGCCCAGTGCACCAACTGAGACCAAACTAAATCTGCATTTCAGGAAAAATTTATTGGGGGAAGGAGAAAATCAGAAGCTTCTGGCATTTCATACCTTGGGGTGTCAAACACTCGACTTTGGTGAGTTTCCAAAATGCACAAGACAATCAGAAATTCTGATGTCCTTAAAGATCAGAGTCAAAAATATAGAGGCAATAGAAAGTCTACAAAATGCAGGATTAAATAAATTTGTCATATATCCTCAAGACTGGACAACCCACTCCTACCGGAAGAGAAGTTGGAGATAAATGACTTAACAGCCGAAATATTTAGAACATGTCCAAATGTATGAACGGTAGAGGCAAAACGCATAAATGTGTATGAAACAGGCCTTCATCTGAATGTAGATAATCGGGAGATTGTCAATAAAATAGAAAGAAAAATAAGAAAGTTGAGCACCAGAGTTAAAGACCACAAACTGGCTTGTGTATGGGGGTTCAAAGAAGTAATGTCGGGAGTATGCATTATGACTGTAACTAAAAGAAGAGGCCAAAAATTGCCGACCTTTTTCTATGTCATGGGTTTCCTACTAAGAGCATCATACAAAGGCTGCGAGTGGGATCGCAAATGCCCTAGATGAAAAAAGCTGGGTCACGCACCAACGGATTGCAAACATCCGACGGAGGCGCCCACCTATATAAGCAAAGCAGCGGGAGCACCGTCACCGTCACCAAAACGAACACAAAAGGGAATCGAAATAGAAGAAATAGGAGACAAAGAAAAAAGTGTAATAGAAACACATTGGAGAGAAATATTGAGCCAAAATAAGACAGGATATATGGAAACACCTATTGTTGGTGTTGTTATATGGTTTAACGCCATTTTCAGCACAATATAGGCAATACATAGCGACCAGTATCAATGATGGAGGAAGAACCCGAGAAAACCCCAGACAGAACCACCGACCCAAGAGAAGCTACTGGCAAGCTTTCTCACAAATCCACACTGGTTGAATCCTAAACTCGAACCGACGCAGACAGAGGTGAGATGGCAGTGATCCGTAACAGAGAGCGCTCTAGACCACTCTGCCACTTGTGGAAACACCTATACAAACGAAACCAATTAATATAAGCGATACGTTCCATGGGTTGAAAGGGAGGAAGCCCCTGGACGAAAAAGAGGAAGAAGACATCATAAGTGCACTTGGGGTTCGCTCTCTAATATCGACACTAATCCCACAGAATAGACTTCAAAAGAAAAGATGACCATATATGTACAAGTGACTTACAAGATACAGAAATTTCTCGAATTGAACCAGACAATCCCCAAACAATACAAGACAAAGCCAACATACCACACACACACACACACACACACACACACACACACCACAGGGAAGAGGAAACATCAGACAAAGGCGAAAAGACAGGACACAATCTAACAGAAGAAACAACACATGGCTTAACGACAGACAAGGACAACGACACAGACAATTAGGACATGAAGACTCCAATACATCACATGAAAATATAGGGGAGGATTAAATTGCCTACTAAAACAACTATAAAAAGCTTAATCCATTAGGGGAAATACTAAACGAAGCAAAGCATGTCTTAAAAGTATATTAAATTCAGAGAAAAAAATAAATCCATTTTACAATTAGAATGCGACTCCCTGGTGATCAAAAAAATTCGAGTGAACAAACTTTCAGATATCTTCTATAAATGTCAATGGTATAAAGAAATAAAAAGTGCGTAAATTCAATTATTTAAAAAGAAATCATGATATAACATATATACAAAAACACCACAATAAATTAGATAATGAGCTCACAAGACTGAATGAAGAAATTTTAGATAGTGTAGGAAAGTAAATAACATTATAGGAGACGATGTAAGGGGGGGGGGGTAGCTATGTATATTAAGAATAAAAAGGGGTTAACTGGGAACTAATAAAGGACGGAACAAACATTGAAGGAAGAATGCTACATAAAAAAAATAAAAGTCCATTTTATAAATGTTTATGTACCAGCAAATAAATATTAAAAAAAACAACTATAATAGATAATGTAGTATCATTTATTTTCGTTCGGCTCAATTTACGTGGTCTTGTATTAAAAACTATATAAAAAGACATTTTTACTGTTTACTTACATTCGTGGTTTTGCCTGTCAAAGTTTATATATTAGTTGGTATTTGATTTAATGGTTTAACCTCGACAAATACCCAAATAAAGAATACAAAAGTATGCAACTATGCAGACTCAAAATGCGGTTGAAATGAGGCCGTGAAGAAGAATGCTTGTTGCCTGGATACTGCGACCTTGAAAGTCGATTCCAAACGTTCTAAGAAAAGAGGCGTAACTATATGACATGACTTACCCCCACCCCCGAAGAATTAGCCAGGTCTGGATTTATCTACTGGGAAGAAGGAGATAAAATCAAATAATTCAGTTGCTGAATGTCACTTCAAGAGTGGCAGCAGCAAGACTCAGTTTACCTGGAACTTGTTCGATATTCTCTGCACTGTCACTACTTTCCGTTAGTGGGGCTAATTTAAACTCGAATCCACGTAGAGGTGAGATGGCTAATTTAAACTCTAATCCACGTACAGGTGAGATGGCAGTGACCCAGAACGGTGAACGCTTTAGACCAACGTGGAACCCAGACAACTTTTGTGATGTCGTGTGAACCACCATATCTTTTGTGATGTCATCATGTATGGGATGCCATGTGTATCATCATATGTTAGTCATGTAATGTGTATCATCATATATTAGTTATGTTATGTGTATCATCATATGTTAGTCATGTCATGTGTATCATCGTATGTTAGTAATGTCATGTATATCATCATGTATCTGATGTCACGTTTATCATCATTTGTTAGTCATGTCATGTGTATCATCATGTATTACTTATGTCATGAGTATCATCATATGTTAGTCATCTTATGCATATCATCATGTATTAGTCATGGTATATGTTTCTTCATATGTTAATCATGGTATGTGAACCATTATATGTTAGTCATGTCATGTTAATCATCATATGTTAGTCATGTCATGTGTATCATCATGGATAAGTCATTTCATGTGTATCTTATTGTAAATTTCAGGTCGTGTGTATCATCACGTATTAATCATGTGATGTGTATCTTCACATGTTAGTCATGTCATCTGCATCATCATATACATTCATGCCATGTGTATCTTCAAATATTACAAATGTCATGTGAAACATCATGTACTAGTCATGTCATGTGTATCAGCATATATTAGTCATGTCACATGTATCATCATATGTGAGACATTTCATGTGTATCTTCATATGTTAGTAATGTCATATGAACCATCATATGTTAGTCATGTCATATGAATCATCATATATTAGTCATGTCAAGTGTATTATCATCTATAAGTCATGTCATGTGTATCATAATATTTTAGCAATGTGATACGAACCATCGTATGTAGTCATGTCATGTAAATCTTCATGTAACTGATGTCATGTGAATCATCATGTTAGCCATGTCAAATGAATCATCATATGTTAGTTATGTCATGCCTATCATCATGTAATAGTCATGTCATGTGTATTATCATATATTAGTGATGTCATGTGAACCATTATATGTTATTTATGTCAGGTCAATCATCATATATTAGTCATGTCATATGAGCCATGTGAATCCTAATGTATTAGTTATGTCAAGTGTATCATCATATATTAGTCATATCATGTGAATCATCATGTATTAGTCACGTAACGTGTATCATGTATTAGTCATGTCATGTGCATCATGTATCTGTTATTCATGTCCGTTGAATCATCTTTAATTAGCTATATCATGTGTATCATGATATCTTAGTCATATCATATGAACCAATATATGTAAGTCATATCATGTGAATCATCATATGTTAGTCATGTCTTGTGAGTTATCAGGCATTAGTAATTTCATGTGTATCGTCATAAATTATGCATGTCATGTGAATAATCATTTATTTCTCATGTCATGTGTATCATCATGTATTAATTATGCCATGTGTATCATCATATATTAGTTAAATCATGTGGATCATCATGTATTAGTCATGTCATATGTATCATGATCTGTTAGTCAGGTCATGTGAATCATCGAATGCTAGTCATGTCATGTACATCATCATTTAATAGCCATTTCATGTGTATTATGTTGTATTGGTAGAATCAGCATAAGTTAATCATGGCATGTGTATCATCATATATTAGTCGTGAAATATGTATCATTATATCATATTCATGTCATGTGACGCGTCATTTATTAGACATGTCAAATGAATCATCATATCTTATTCATTTCGTTTGAATCATCATATGTTAGTCATGTCATGTGAATCATCATATATTGGTCGTATCATGATAGTCATCATGTATTGATCATGTGAATCTTCATGTATTTGACATGTCATGTGAAAAATCATGTTAGTCATGTCAAGTGTATCATCATGTATTAGTCATGTCAAGTGTATCATCATGTATTAGTCGTATCATGTGAATCATCATGTATTAGTCAGTTCATGTGTATCATCCTGTATTATTCATGTCATGTACATCATCACGTAATAACCATTTAATGTGTATCAACATGTGTTAGTAATGTCATGTGTATCATCGTACGTTTTTCATGTCATGTACATCATCATGTAATAGCCATTTCATGTGTATCATCATGTATTAGTCATGTAATGTGTATCAGCATATATTAGTTATGTCATGCGAATCATCATGTATTAATCATGTCATGAGTATCATCATATTTTATTCATGTCATGTACATCATCACATAATAACCATTATATGTGTATCTTGATGTTAGTCATGTCATGTGTATCTTCATATGTTAGTCATGTCATGTGTTCATCATATGTTAGTCATGTCTTGTGTATAATATATTAGTCATGTTATGTGAATCATTTATTTGTTAGTCATGTCATGTGAATCGTTACATGTTAGTATTGTTGTGTTTATCATCATATGTTGGTGATGTCATGTGTATTTTCATTTTAGGGACGTCATGTGTATCTTCATGTTATACGTATACCGTGTATTACTGTATAAATTGTGCGTTTCAAAAGAAAGTGCAATTTGAGTTCGTTCGTGTTCCTTGGTTGCCAGTTGAGCAAGACCTTTAATATGTTGTTCATGCTTTAAATATTATTATTAGTCAAAGTTCGGTATCAGTGGATACAACGTTTTGCTATTTTCTCTTGAGATATTTTTTGTAATGGACCAAACAATTTCCGTGATTATTTTCCATAAATTTAGTTTTTAAGATTTGGCTACGTTCTTCAAAAGTTGCTGAATCATTGTCTGCGGTAAAAGCAATAATTGAATATTTTGCGGTGCTTAGTTTAACATCACAAATGTTTTTATGTTTGTGTTTCTTTCTCAACCGTTTATTGTTCAAGCGATCATTTCACCATAACATACCGACTTCTGCTTGAAGAGTTAAGTCAACAAAGACACAAACCTGGCATAACAAAACACACAAAAATGCAGATAGAGCAATATTGGTTTTTATTAATAAATTTAGATCACTAAAGCCATGTTTCCAATGTTATGAAAAAAAAACATGCATTCGGTTTTCACAGAACATACCGGTACATAATAATTATCAGCATATATTTATTAACACAATATTAAAAAACACAGAAAGTATCACATAATTTCTTTATAATCGATTTCAGATTTCTATCAAATATGGCATGACTTACTGCTAACTAAAAATTTATAAATATGTACAAAGATTATTGTTCAAAGTCTTGCTAAGCACAGTTTTAAAACATGAACTAAAGTGTATTAACATTAAACTAATGGATTTCAACTATATTGTATTTTACATATTATAAAACATATTAAAAATTGAATTTTCTTTCCTAATCAGTCGAAAGAACAATTTATATACTTATAAGAAACATTGTCAACATGATTGTGTCGCAATTTATTAATAAGTATGATAGTTTGAAAGTCGAACTTTTTCGCCCAATTTTCGGTCATTTAAATCTGCAATAGTATGTTGCAAATTAGTCTTTCCGCTAAGGTAATTGTTTAATAAGTATAAGGAATAATATATACACTTTTTTTAATCTGAACTTGCATGGCTTTGTCAGGCTTTGTTGGGCTTTGCGTGGCTTTGTCAGGCTTTGTTGGGCTTTGCGTGGCTTTGTCAGGCTTTGTCGGGTTTTGTGTGGCTTTGTCAGGTTTTGTCGGGCTTCGTTCGGTTTTATCAGGCTTAGCAGTATATTAGGACTGGCCATATAATAACACACACAAAGAGATAAACCATTCAATGTTATCTTTGTAATGAAATGTTTGGACGAAGAAGTACTTTGATGTGCCACATGAGGATACATCTATAAATCATTTACTTGTGAACTTTGTACAATCTTTGGACAGAAAAGTACTTTCTAGATTCACACGATGTACATATACAGGAGATGAACCATTCAAATGTTACGTTTGTCGATTTGTTTTTAAAATTTCGACATAGTCGCTTGAAGGACCGGATTATGATTCATGTTGGAGATAAACCATTCATATGTTAATTTTTTTGATATAAAATATTTAGAGTAAGGTTGCAAAAAAGCGTTACTTGAGAATACATACTAGAGATAAACTTACGTTTGGAGTTGTGATAAAATGTTTAGTGAAAAAGGTAGTTTAATGAGGCATATGACAGTACATTCTGGAGACAAACCATTCAAATGTGAAGTTTGTGATAAAATATTTAGTGAAAGAGATAGTTTAAAGAGACACATGAGAATACATACTGGAGACAAACCATTCAAATGTGAAGTTTGTAATAAAATGTTTCGTGAAAGAGATACTTTAAAGAGACACATGAGGATACACCCTGGAGATAAACCTTTCAAATGTGATATTTGTAATAAAATCTTTAGTGAAAGAGGTAGTTTAAAGAAACACATGTCAATACATTCTGGAGATAAACCATTCAAATGTGAAGTTTGTGATAAAATGTTTAGGTTAAATAGCAACTTTAAGGTCCACATGAGGATACATACTGGAGAAAAACCATTCAAATGTGATATTTGTAATAAAATGTTTAGTGAAAGAGATAGTTTAAAGAGACACATGAGGATACATACTGGAGACAAACCATTCAAATGTGAAGTATGTAATAAAATGTTTAGTCAAAGAGATAGTTTAAAGAGACACATGAGGATACATACTGGAGATAAACCATTCAAATGTGATAGTTGTAATAAAATGTTTAGTGAAAGAGAGAGTTTAAAGATCCACATGAGGATACATACTGGAGACAAACCATTCAAATGTGAAGCTTGTGATCAAAAGTTTAGTGAAAGAGGTAGTTTAAAGAGACACATGAAAACACATTCTGGAGACAAACCATTCAAATGTGATATTTGTGATAAAATGTTTAGTGAAAGAGTTAATTTAAAGAGACACATGACAATACATTCAGGGGATAAACCTTTCAAATGTGAACTTTGTGATCAAATCTTTAATTTAAGAGGTCACTTGAAGGTCCACATGAGGATACATTCTGGAGATAAACCATTCAAATGTGAAGTTTGCAATAAAATCTTTAGTGTAAGAAGTACTTTGAAGATGCATATGACAATACATTCTGAAAATAAACCATTCAAATGTGAAGTTTGTGATAAAATGTTTAGGCACAATAGTAATTTGAAGGTCCACATGAGGATACATACTGGAGACAAACCATTCAAATGTGATATTTGTGATAAAATGTTTAGTGAAAGAGGTAGTTTAAAGAGACACATAAGGATACATACTGGAGATAAACCATTCAAATGTGAAGTTTGTGATCAAAAGTTTAGTGACAGAGGTAGTTTAAGGAAACACATGAAAACGCATTCTGGAGACAAACCATTCAAATGTGAAGTTTGTGATCAAATATTTAGTGAAAGATATATTTTAAAGAGACACATGACAATACATTCTGGAGATAAACCATTCAAATGTGAATCTTGTGATCAACTCTTTAATTTAAGAGGTAACTTGAAGGTCCACATGAGGATACATACTGGAGACAAACCATTCAAATGTGATATTTGCGATAAAATGTTTAGTGGCAGAGGTAATTTACAGAGACACATGACAATACATTCTGGAGATAAACCATTCAAATGTGTAGTTTGCGATAAAATGTTTAGTGGCAGAGGTAATTTACAGAGACACATGACAATACATTCTGGAGATAAACCTTTCAAATGTGTAGTTTGTGATAAAATGTTTAGTGACAGTAGTAATTTCAAAAAACATATGTTAATCCATAATAGAGATAAACCATTCAAATGTGAAGTTTGTAATAAAATGTTTAGATACAGTGAAAGTTTAAAGGTTCACATGAGGACACATACTGTGATAAAATGTTTAGACAAAGTGCTCATTTGAAGAGTCACATGACAATACATACTGGAGATAAACCATTCAAATGTAAAGTATGTATAAAAATGTTTGCAAAGAATAGTAGTTTAAAGATGCACATGAAAATACATACTAGAGATCAACTATTTTGACATTGTAAATGCTTAGTGAAAGCAGTGATTTGAGTGGTTACATGAGGTTTCATGCTGAAGATAAACCATTCCAATGTGAGGTTTCTAATCAAATATTTAGGCAGAGTGGTGCTTTGAATGTGGACATGATGATACATACTTGAGATAAAGCATTCAGATGTCTTTGATTGAATGTTTAAATGCAGAATGGACATGACAATACATACTGGACATTAATCGTTCATATGTAAAGTTTCAGATGAAATGTTTGGACCGAGTAGCCCTTGAAGAGACACTGGATGGTGTACTGAAGTTAAAGTATTCAATTGTGAAGTTTGTGGCATAGTAATATAAAATTTCCAATTAAAGAAATAACAGCTTAGATTAGTTGTTTGCAGGGACAGTGAAGATAAACCAGTAATATTGTAAGTTAGTCTTACAATATTTTTGGTCAAAGTAGTGTTTTCAAAATCATATAATCATACATTCTGGTGAATAAATAATCTGAGTGTATTGTTATCGGTTTTTAGTTGAATACTTATCACCTTTTATGTTATTTTTTAGTTGCGTTGTGTTCAGTAGTTTTACTTCCAACATTCATTGTTGGTTTTTTTTATGTCTCTGCACAATGGTCACTAAGTAACTAACTCTGTCACAAAAAATTTACTAAATTTAATATTATTCCCAGCCAACATTAAATGTGTTATGAATCTAGCAAAGATTCATACACTTTGTCTTTTTATATTTAGTTGGGATGACTTGCTAATCTGTTAAATGTGTTGATAGTAGTATAGTGGGATATTCTAGCAACAATGGGAAAATACATTATGGACCCCTCCCCCTCCTTGGGAACATCTGGCAACAACGTTTTAAAAATTACCCTGGGAACTGCTGACAGCAAGGGAATTTAATATGGTGAATATTTGGGACTGTCTAGCGACATGGGAAAGTGGAGATTGGTAACAAAGTTACAACAGTGGTAGGAATAGGTGTGCACCAGGTTAACCTCAATGGGGAGTAGAGATATACGCCCAATATTTATAGAGTGATAGAACACATACATACATAAAATAATATACAGGGACAAACATGTCACAATATATTAGTTTGTGGATTGAGGCCAAGAAAGCAAATCTTATCAAGACCTATGAGTGGATTTTAAAAGGGCCATTGAGTTTTATGTTAACATAGAGGGCATCTCACACTCACAGATCTTCTCTTCCTTAATCCATGAGCAGCAGATGGGGTGAATTGGACAACATTATAGAAGCGTCTAATTGGCAAACTAAGGCTTCCTCATAAAGGCTTTATAGAGGCATTTGGCAAATCAGAATTTAAAAAAAGACGCCATGGTTGTTGTCGCGCCACCCTCTGCTGCTATGAGGTAAAAATTCTTTTTACGATGAAAATCATTTTAAGACATTACAAACAGACTAATTTGTAAAACCTCGCCTTGTAAATCAATTAGATTATTGGACTGGTCAGTGAGTTTGAAATTAATTCTCGTTAATGAATCATTATGACATCGCACATAGACTGGATTAGTTGGATCCTCAATTATTAAAAACTCTGGAGGAGCTGTTAGTGAAATTGAATATAAAATATATCCCTGCTGATCTTGATTTGATCGCTCGAGATTTATTTGATAACTGCCTTTGATAACATCATATACTAAATTCAATGGAATCACCGAGGATATATTGACGTTTTGAGGAGCGATATGCCTACCACCACCATCTGGGTCATTATTATGTTTGAGGATAATTGTTTGTGCTTGTGGCAATTTCTTCGATGTGTCGTGAAGTTGTTTAAATTTTTCATCGATGGTGTCATTAAGTTGTTTCTTTAGTGTTGCTGCATCGATTGTGTATCTGGAGAGTTTAAATTGAGATATATTATCTTCTCTCAATGAAAAATCAGTTAAAATTCGTTGTTGTTGTTCCCCTGTGCACTTAATCACCATTTTTAATGTTTGGTTATGAATATAGTTTGTGTTGAATATATTCTGATTTAACACCTTTATGTATTTGATTATATTATAAACTTCTTTATCCCCGGGAATATAAACATTAAATTCATTTTTTAGCTTATTAAGTTGGTTGGTAAATGTTTTATAGATAGTATTAAAATACTCTGTAAAATAGGCATCAGTCATAAAACTAAGATTTTTTCTATTACCTTGTTCATCTATATTAAAAAACCACCAAGTAAGCTCATTTCTGCTACTATTGGTATAAATGGTTTCATTTCTCTTCCATTGGAGGATTTCCATTTATCTATATGAACTTTGGTCATATAATTATATTTCGTTTCTATACCCACCGGGAGGGTTGTAGTATCCTCCTCAGGGTGTAATTGTTCATTTGTGGTAAAATCAGATTTTTTTGGTTCGGGTATATTAACGGTTTCTTGTCCAGGTGTTTTTCAGGCCAACCCAGTATTGTCCTTATAGAACTCTGACAGATATCTACGGGATACCCGGGTGACTTTATCTCAATGGCAGATGATAGCGTCGGCTCATGAACCGTTATAGCAATTTTCGATTCTTTTCCAGTAATGGATTTTATTCTGCATTGTAATTCATTATTGATTTTTTCGATTTGGTATGACCCAGATGGTAATGAAACAACGTTCCAGTCTGGAGTCCCGTCTTGTTTATTCTTACTCGCAAACACCAAGGAATTATTCGGTTGTTGACCGCCAAATGATTTTGATCTGACATTTGGCCACCTGTGATACACTCGTAGTTTTGCTAACGCTATCTCCTTCACGGGAATCGGAGTAGGGAAATTCACACTGAATTCAGGATTGGTTGAGGTTATTGTGATCATTGTGGTTTTCACCGGGTTTGTATTTTCTGCTATTTGTTGAAGTAGTTCTTGCGATGTTGCCATTGTTATTATACTCATGTTGTCGCTCTAATTTTGACATCGTGGAATCATAAACACTTACCATTGCTGAGAACTCACAATCTGATATTAATGTGTCATCGAGTGACGACGATATCATTGAGGATAATTGCGAGTACGTGGTTGATACAACATGGAACTTGATTACGTAATCTTGCAGTTTGTGCTGGCTACACGATATTTTTTTGTTATTATCGAAATAATTCCTGCGATTGTTGTTGCCGCAGATATACAAATTGGAATAGCTATCGGGGCAATCATTGTCACCAAGGAGAATATAATACCGGTTCCGGTGATTACACCACTCACCGAGTACACGGTAACATCAACTGTGGTGATTTTTTGTCGGTACTTTTTTATTTTTGTTTGGTACTACTCTGTGAGGGTTTTGAGTTTAGTTTGAAATTCTCTGACCTGATCATAGCGATATTGCTGTGATGACATTTTATTTTGAAAACACTACTGTTTTTAAATAGATTTCAATGGAAACCGCTAGCGGTTTAATTGTTTACTTAATTCCACTACGAGTTCCACATACCATGTTACTGAAACCCTAGCCAAATTATTATCAGTGGATGCTATTGTGAACTGTTCAGTTGTATCCTTGTTGATATCATGTTGTTGACCCCAGATGAACTCGTTGATGAAATATTAAATTGAGTTGGTGTCACTAGTGTTAATCGATAAATACCTTTGACGGCCGGTGTGATATTTAAAATATTATTTAGTGGTGTCCACGCAAATGATCAGTATTGAATAATCGTGTATACTACATTGTTGGTTCTCTCATGAGGAATTTTTGTTTTTTGAAGTATTTTTTATCATCTTCGGCATATCATCCCGGATTATATCGTTTGTCGATTTAATATCAACATTGATAGCTTCTATTCGCTGATTAATCGCGGTTATTTCATCAAGTTTCGTAATAATATCATCGAGATCTAATTTAATTTCATCTGGTTTTGCATCTTTACCAAAAAATTTATCGACGGCATCATTTGTTAAAGATTTTACGCAAATTACCAAATTGAATTACATGAGCTTCATACTCGGATCGCAATTTTGCTAAATTATCGATAGCGGTTTTTACGTGTATGATATGCAACTCGGATTGCGAACGTGGAACCCCGAATAAATTATTTATCAGGGCTTCGATGTTATCAATTATACTCTGTTGTAATCGACCAACATTAATTATATGATCGTTGTATTCTGATTGTAGTTTTTGTTGGGCATCCACAATATTTGAAACAAGTACACCTGGTTTGAGTTTACCCTGATCGGAAAATACCGCGATAGCATTTTCCGTTACACCGCGTTGTAAAATATAATCAAGGGAAACATTACTAGTTTTCAATTTAACCTGATGATCTTGAAATACAACTATTTCATTGGGATCAACACTTGCTAAGTTCAACATCACCGGTTGCCGATATTCTCGCAGTGCCAACGGCACCGGTATTTTTCAACATTGATAAAGGTCTTCCCCAAATTTCAATCATGTTATTTTATATAATTCCTCTCTAAAAAGCGATTACTGGTATATTCATTTACGACTCGATGAGGTTGTTTTTCCGATGATGAAATAGCAGCAAGGACATTAAATACTTCTATGCCGCATATTGGTGGATCATTCATTTCCTGTGTTGGTAGCTTAGAATACTAGACAGGAGTTTTTAAGTGGTTTATATAACTCATAAATTCTTTAGGCGGCGCTAACCCACATGAATCGAAATAAACAATTACACGCGGATCAATCGCATATGCAACCCAGTGGATTCCAGGTTCGCTGCTGTTATCGAGATTAATGATTCCGGTTTCAACGCTGTTTGGTTGTTGTGGTCATTGATCTCTCATAAAGACACCTGTAAAGATTTTTATCGGTAGATTTTTAGCAGCGTCGAGTTAGTAAACTGTTCCTAGTCTCAGGCCTTTTCCGCTGTACCATGAATACGGAGTTCCTGGTAATCTTAGACCCTTTCCTGATCGTTTATTTTTTTTGTATCCCTGTCCGGTAGCTTTCTTTAGTGCCATCCCTGCCGCTGAACCAACGGCTCATAGAGCGGTGGCTTTTGCTACCGCTGGGGCCGCTGCTGCAAGCAAGACTGGTAACGCAGCGAAATGTGGGAATATACCACCTGATTTTATCATGTTCTTAATTGCGGCCGCAGAGAGAGAGAGAGAGAGACAGAGAGACAGAGACAGACAGAGATATGAACACTTTTTTATCTTTGATGGCATCATTCAAGTGTTTGATCTGACGAGCTGTCAGTGACAATTTATTCTGACCGCCAGACATTTGATTGTGTTTCAGCAATATTGTGGTTCCATATTTTTTTGCTGATTCCGATCGATTGCAATTTTTTAATTTGACCAGGAGTTAACGTAAAACTAACATGACTATATGACATTTTATTAATAACAGATTGATCTAATTGTTACATTAGATATTTTCCACTGGTGCATCAACTACTTTCATTCGTCTACCAATACCTTCGAGTAGCATTGATTTGTCGCTGAGAATTACAGCAACTGCTCTGTACTCGGGGATAAGTGGTGGAGCAATCGGAAGAGTTACACGAGCTCGGAAGTGTATATCAACGACGGATTGTCTGGTTAAGTCAAGATGTTCCAGCGAGAAGTAATAGATGGGATATAATTTTTTAAAATCCCATTGTGATATTTGCAGAGCAGTATCTACATTATTATCGCGTCCCATAAATGATAGCAAACGATGATATGAGCATGCTATTTGGTTTTGATCGCAATTAAGTAAAACATCCTCGGTTGGTTCCTGTTGGCTGTTTACACTCAACGAGACTTCAGAAACACCTAGTTGATCAAATATCATATGGCTGAATGTTTGTGAACCCAATCGCGTCTTATCCTGTAACGTAACAAATTTATGCCGCGGCGCAGAAACACCTTGTTTTGATGCCAGATGCCAAGTAAATATACCATTAACAGTACTATCCATGGTGTCCGTGGCAGTTGTTAGCCAATTTAGTAATGATTTGCCGCCTGTACTCATAAATGATATTAATTGTTGCTCTGCGGTGATTGATGGAGTCATTAATGGCATCCACAGTGATAGTTTTGTTTTATTTACTTTACCATCAGCAACACCAGCACCATGCCAGATTGCATAATTATTATCACCTTTTCGCAATAAGGCTACTGTATGCTTCGCTCTCTATATACCTTTTCTAACATTTCTGCAGAATCCAAATATATGATGTAGTGAAATCGCAACTGAAAAAAATCTACGCTGTCCTTCCAACATTGATACGCATGTTGCAAACCCTAAGTTGTAACGAGTATTATCATTTTTTACAATATAAAAGGTGTCAGGTGGTCTTGGTTCGTATTCACCAACTAATACTGGTTGATCTGCAACTACAGTAGCTACTAGTGTTCGTAATTTAAGATACTTATTGTTATTAGGGTGATCAGTAATATCTTTAGAGAACATATATGGGTCTGCCGATCTTGTATAATCATCGGAGTATCTTGCTAACCCCACTATTGTTGTGGCAACATCAACATCATGTTCTATAGATTCAATATCTTTTCCATCAATCATGTATCTAGCGCTGTTATATAGCGCCATGATACCATTATTGACAAAACCAACTTTGACACCATCTGCATATGGCGGATCATTAGCAGCACGATTATTTTTTCTCCTTCTAGTTCGACAAACGCTTCAGAGGGTAGAAAGTATTTGCTGGTATCCTGGAATTGAAGTTCGATTCTTGATCGACTATTTGGTTGTACTGCATTATAGGAAAAATACTGATAATTAAGTATAGAATCATTCTTGGGTAGTGGGGCGTCCATATCAAATGCTGTATCAGGAACCGGTTTGAACATATTATTGTATATTTCTTGATCTAAATCGTGATTTCTCTCGCGATTTCAAACCACTTCCTGCTATCATATTTGCAGTAATGTTATCCTGGACGCTGCTCAGGGATGCTGTTTTTTGATCCATCGCGTTATTTATTATTTTACTAATACTCGCGGGCATAATTCCGTAGATGGTATTGGTCCTAGTGACTTTGTCATTGGTTCCTTCGCCGCCAAACTGACGCTACTAGTTTTTCTTTAGACGTGGAAAATGCCCTCCCAGCAACATCGCCAACAGCGCTACCTTTATCACGAATGACATCAATAGCTTTTATTGATAATTGTTTTGCGATTGATGTTATTTTGGGAGCCATTCTTGCAAATAACCATGCAATGGTATTGCCGAGACCATCTCCATAGTACGCTCTATAAATAGGCAAGCTTGAGTTTACTACATAGACCATGGTTGGTTTGTTTTGGTTGTAATGCATGATCATCTTTTTTAAATGTTATTTATCTAATCGCGAAATTCGACGAAGTCATCAAATTAATCATTATGGTAACCGTCTGCTAGCTCATCAATAAACTCTTGGTATCCATCAGTATCCATGATATAACCTCGAATAGTCGTCTGCAGATATCAGCTGCCTCATTAATTACTTCCGGTGAGTTATTTCCGGCTCGTTTCCCTCCTACGAGAACTTCTAATTAGGACAATGAACTAGACCACTACATGAAAACCCTCTTGGGTATCCATCTCCATTTTTTTCAATTGTACCAGTTGAACCTTGCTCGCGAGATAATTCATCCAGTGATCTGTCCATTCTTTCTAAATCATCATCTTCGAGTTGGTCAAGTGATGTATCCCATTGAAGTAATTCTTGTTTTTTTTGTCTTCGTGTATGTCTCCGTGTTGGTGTTTGTCGTTTTCTTTCTTGTTGTCGTTCTTCTATTTCCATTTGTCGTTCTTCTATTTGTTGTTTATCATAATTACTAATTCATTTCTTAAATTCTTTATACCCCATCTCCTTCCTATCTAAACGATCAATCCCCTTCTTTATTTTATACAACCAATCAAACCAGTCATCGCATTTTATTCCACAATATTTATAATCACCTTTTCAAAATTCCTTTTTTGAATAACTGTTAGCAGCAAAATTACCAAAAGCGTGATAATCCTTTTGTTTTAAGAATTGAAATCGTTTTATTAGTATTTTAGCCTCTTCAGTAAACTTATCAACTAAAGAAACACTCTTTGTTTTACTAACATCACCCTGTTTATCTTCAGCTATCTGTTTTAATAACTTTTTCAGTAGTTGAAGTGACGGGTTTAAATAATTGTTCAGTGTCTGTTGCAAAATCACTTTGAAATTCCTGTCTCATTTGGAGTTTATTTCGAACGGATTCACGAACTGGAATAAATTTCATAATCGAAGCTAAACGTTAACATGCTAATTTAGTTGTTGGTTTATAAATTAATGTACGATTTAAATTGTTAGTAAAAAAACAGCCCCCAAAAATTCTTTTATGTGTTATACTTCCGCGTAGTGATAAATCACCTGTCTGTACAAATTCGTTCTAAGTTAGTAAGCGCATACCTGTATTACTCATGTATTATGGTGTGTTCAGAGTGTCAATTGTTGAGGCAATCAAAGGGGAATTTCATTTTGGCGGATAATCTCTTTTATTGTTTTGATTTTCGAGTTAATTGTGCGTTTGATTTCATATTGTTTCCCCAATTCACTTCTGACCTTTTCGACAGCAGTGAATAATGGGACGAACTTATTGATGTCGTTACAGAATGGGAGTGAGTCATAAATAGCGTGTTGAATTGTCTTTATAAAAGAATAGGATTTCGATAACAATTTACCTTTTAATCCGAGAGCTATCATGAATATCTTGAAATTCAGAAAGAATCTGATTACAATCTAATTTATCTAACAATTAAATTCCTTGATTTTTCAAATTTGAAATCTCGTTAATAATGACCTTCATATTTTTGAAATTCATATATGAATAATATATTTAATATGAAATAAAAAATATAGGGATCAATTTTGACCCGTTTTTTCGTAACTCCATTCGCAATAAGGTGTATTCACATCTTATTGCGCCTATAGATATTATGCAAGTTATATATGATTATATATGATGAACTCCATTCGCAATAAGGTGTATTCACATCTTATTGCACCTAGAGATATATATGATGCTGAACTCCATTCGCAATAACTGTTATTCACATCTTATTACGCCTAGAGATATACATGAAAAACCCTATTTGGAACCCCTCAGGTGTTATTCACATCTGACCGGGCCCAGAGGTACAACGAAACATAGTCTCGAAGAGGAGATCTAACTCGTCAAATAACGGGTTAGAACTCCAAGAAGATATATTTCGTGAATCAACGTCACATTTACACACACACACACACACACACACACACATATATATATATATATATATATATATATATATATATATATATATATATATATATATATATATATATATATATATATATATATATATATATATATATATATATATATACAATGATATTTACAAGTATATCCATAACGGTATTTACAATGAAATGAAATGATAGGTATGGTATATACAATGAAATGATAGGTATGGCATATACAGTGAAATGATATGCACACATCCAGACACACACGGGGGCTGTTCTACATTCAAACTGAAACCACCATATCCCCAACAAAATCACCCTGGGTTGAATGTAAAAACACATTCACACCGTGTGACGGTGTGTGGCGTATGATGGTTTCACAGTTTGAATTTCTAATGGCTTAAAGCCCCAATTATATAGAAAAACCTTCTTATCGGTACCGTGGACAATAATGCCTGCCACGAGATTCGAACGATGGGCCTCAGGACGAGATTCCATCTGTTTACACAATACACTAGTGTTCGTAATCTACAAATCTATAATTTTGAATACGATATATTTGTGTCATGTGAAGGGTTTAATGATGACAACAAAAGATTGCATTATGCGGGAATTCTACCTGTTGAAACATTAAACCTAATAATAAAAGCCATTACGTTACTACAACAAAGGAGTTATCGTTATTTCAAAACTACACACAAGCCCACACGATTTATTCCCCTTGGTGTTAGAACACATAGTACAAAACATAATTCAGAATTATGTAAATTGAATTCTATATCCGGTTCGCTTTTAAATCGCAGATCGATATATTTGTTCTGCTACTCTTCGTCCTGAGGCTCTACAAATATCGAAATACTTTCCAACTTCATTTTTTTTTAAAAATTCTCGTCGTTATTTTCTGTATTAAATTCTTTTATAGGTTTCTCATTTTTTAATTTTTTTTCTAGTACCTCCTCGTTTGGTGTTTTCACTTTGTGATATAGCCTGCAGATTATCTAAAGAATTATAAGTTTTTATACCATTTATGTGATCAATAACGAGACCGTCCATGATCAATCCGTTAAATACCTCATAGACGATTCTGTGATTAAGATGACTTTTCCCTCCAGAATTAAATATAAGATATCCTTGATTATTCACAACACCAACTGAGTTCTTCAGTCTGCGGTTTCTGACAATACCGTCACGAGATGCTTCATTATTGGTAATCACGGGATGTGGTTGAAATTCATGGTTCATTTATATACTAAATACTATTTTTTCTAATTCGTTATTTGGTTTAATTATTACTTGAGAATCTATCAATGTAGTCTTGAGGTGTTGTTATGATTTTATTCTTGACAGAGTCAAGGACGCTGACACAGTCAGGGTCATTGATGGAGTCCTTGACCCGTTTATCATAATAGCGCTTTAGCTCTCTGTATCGCTTACCACCACAATTGAGACATAACTGTGACTTGCCACTAACACCTACTTCACATCGTATGCAAGATCAGGGCCCTAAGCTTCCACGACTTACGCTATGCAAATGATATCCACAGAATTAATTTCTGCATGATTTTTACCAGCGGTTACTGATCCTCTCATAAGCCATTTGCAATGGTTCATTATATAATAATTCTTTATTTAAATACTTGTTTTAATTATAATATGGAGGAGTTCGAGAGATTATCGCAAATTACACCTTGGAGAAATGTTGAATTCAATCTCGATAGAGTCTCCACTGATGTACCAAAGAGTCTAATAAGTGATAGAAGCATGTTGGGTAAAATCCGTGATTGTTTTAAAGAATTCAAGCTCGATTAAGCATCTCACTGTTGATCAACATTTCGAATTGATGGTAGTGTTGATGCTACCATGAACGACGAAAGAGCAGCAGTGATAATCTCACATCTTGACAAGATAAAGTATTTTTTTAGAGTGAAATTCATTATCCGCTCAGAAACGGGGAATTGGATTATACGCGACAAATTTGAACCCATCCTGAAAAATAAAAGAACCGTCACAGTGAGTCAAGATTCCAAACCAGGAATTCTGACTGGACTGGAATTGACAAACCGTATTACGAGAGATCCTATCCTGTAACAGCAGTTGTTTATGGAATCTATCCGATAAATAATAAACTGAGTATTGAAAAATTAAAACCCATGCAATTGTCGTCGCTGACTTTGTCAGGGAGAATAAATTGTGTAGCAGAACCAATAATAGAACATTTTACAAATGCGTTGCGTGGAAACACAAACAAAAAAAAAACCAATGGGGAGAAACAGTGAAGGACAGCGGAGCAACAGTTCAAGATATAACCAAATTAGAAACATCATTTAGATTCCCAATAACCGTAATGACGATGACAGGATAGATATTACACGAATCGAAATATAAATGAAAAGGAGGTCGAATCAAAATTATTGACCATAATGAACACGCTTGGACACCTGCGGTAACAATATTTCCGCGGGATAGAACCGTAAAATATTACAGGGGACATTTATTTTCTTTACGAGTTAAGTAAAAACGATCCTGTGTCAGTGTGGTTACTTCACAGTTTTGAATATGAAGATGGTAAATTCGATCAATTTGTAAGACTCAATGGCGAATTATACCGTATTGAAGCCCTTCATGACGAGATGAAAAAACTAGCTAGTGGTTTTTCAACGGATTAGGACGAACAATTATTAACACACTATATTACAATACCGTCAGTTGCAGCTCATTTCAGGAGAAAGATAAATTTATGGAAACCACCACGCGCAGCATTTCTCTCAGATATCTAATCAAGCTGTATGGCATATGGCCATGGTGGATTATGGAATACAATATATGACCCCAAAAGTATTATTTTGGTTGATATGATTGCGTGTTATCCAGGGAGTTTTCTTGGGTACGGAGTGTTCTAAGTACTTCAAAAGATTTGGACATCCAACACACGAGATGACTTCATCCGTGTTGTTATGTTTGGTTTGGTAGACACATCTCTGAAAAACACTGGATGCCAATAGTGTTATTACGGTATATAATTGATTCTAAAATGCTGATATCGCTGATTGTCAGTGAAGCAATTATATCATATCGAAAACAAACTGAAGTCTGGTTATAACAACCCAATAGTCTAGATAGTATAATCAGCGAAAACAAGGGGTATATCTAGGGGTATATACGTCGATCGTAAAGACGCTTTCTTATCCGATGGAACCCAATTGTGTACAATTGTTACTTACACAGATGTAGAAAATCCTCAACATACGTACTTAAGGTCGTATATGCTCGTTTATGCTTCTATTAATTTACTTTCGATGATAAATAGATTTCTTGACACCGTGGTTAGAGTAGCTACTGATTCATTTTATATAGACGTAAAATATAAAGCGGCTGTGGCTGAATTCACTAATTCAGACAAGAGTTGGGGATCATGGAGAATTGAAAAGGAAATACTGCGTGATTACTCCAAATCAGCTACAATTAAAAACAATTACTTGAAAAATAATCAGATATCAGAACTATCAAATACACCGTCGTGTTCCGATCCAATATGTAAATATAAAACCAGTTATTTGAACGGCTGTGGTGGGTCAGGAAAGACGACTCGTGCGATTGAATTTTTTCGAGGGAAATCAAATATTATTATGTTGACACCAACACACAGACTTGCAAGAGAGATGAAACAACGAGGAATTAATGCTTGGACTTATCACAGTTTCTTTCGATGGCATAGTGTCGAATGGACTCCTGATCGAATGAGCAAGAAATATATTCCTGAAATCATCATTTGGGATGAGATATGCACAGTGTCGTTAGATGTATTACAAAGGTTTCTTGATTGGCTATTGGTAGCGAATACAAAAGTGATAATGTGTGGCTATCATGGTCAACCACCACTATTTGTCGGTTTGTCTCCACATGATTGGCTAAAGAATTTTGTAGACTATTATGAAGAAATTAATACCGATCATAGAGCACTTGATAATGAATTATGCGAGTTCAAGAAACTAATCAGATTACAACCGGATAGAATCCAGTGTGAAGTAGCGCGTGAAATAATTTCAGAAAACCCATTAAAAATCTCGTTGGTTATAAACAACAGGACAAAAAAGAACAGAAAATTTGACATTGATGCTGAATTTATAATCACATTGAAAAATACAGAATAATCACTGTGCGAGTTGTAATTGTATAATGCGTTGATGTTTGTCAGATCAAGACCCCTGCCAATTTACCGTAGACAGAAAGAATAACAGTAGTGGTCATACCAGAGATAATGTGATGCTGACTTAACGTGAGTGCAACAGACGCAGAGGTGTTAGTTAAGACCACGACGCGGTAATTGAATATCCTCGGGTTTCACTTGTAGCTGTTGACGAGTAAATCCTCACTGAGGAACAGTTGAATCCATCCTATAGACTGGAGGTGTTCCCGTAGATCTCGTTATACTAGATATTTTATGTGAGGTGTTACTCCAAATAAGATCAGTAGCTCTTTTGTTTGCCACCTTCGAGCTCTCCTGGTTCATATAAACATCTAACAGTGACATTGACGAGTATTGGTTGTTTTAAAAATCATTTTGCAGTTTTACAGGTATATACTTTTTTAAAATCGCGTTGTTAGGTTTCATATTAATTGTTCGAGTAATCTCATTATTGAGTGCGGTAATTACGCCTTTTAATCTCTTGACAAATTCCCGAGATCGTTTATCCTGAATAATTCCTTCGCGTATTGATATCCAAATAACCGCTCAGCAAGTGTGCGATGAAATCGTTCAACAATTGCCTGATCGCGATGTAATGCAGTATGTCCTCGTCTGATGGTGACATTATGATGCTTCATTGTTGACAACACTGCACCCTGAAATTCGTTGCCAAGATCATCTTGGAATAGATTTGTCCAATGCAGAGGACCCCTTCGATAAATCCTTTCAAACGCAGAAGCCACTTCAGTTGATGATTTAGTTTTTAGAGGTTTTGCTTTCTTGTTTCTACTCGCAACATTAACTACGGTTAGCGCGCATTTGTAAACATCATCAAGCGGCAGAAATAATATATCAGCCTGATGAACCTCATGAGGTGCGCTGACATTAAAATGCGAGTAGTTAATTTGTTTAGGCGGCGGTAGATAAATTTGCCATATCGCCAGTTTGGATAACCAATCTGCTGCATTGGTATTTTCACCATTGCGGCGCTAGCGAGTTTACTGATTGCTGATTTACCCCTCCATTATACACTTGGAGAATAATAAATAGATCCTTGATGTTTTTAATTACCAGCACCCAACATCAATTTGCTTTTCATCGCCCATTTTATCAACCATGAAGCCAATTTTTCTTTGAAGGATTTATCAGTGATAGAATTCAACGCATGAATTAATTTCACATCTGCTATATGTCTACGTTGCAGATTACTGCTTTTATCAGCAACATCATGAGCATGACACGCCTTATCAATGGTGTTTATTGGGTTTTCACCGGGTCGGGGTTGGTTTTGAACATCGAGTCTGATATCGAGTCTGGTCCCGGGTCCACAATAACTATATCCTGGAAGGTGTGTTTCTCCAAGATATTTTGCCCATGGTGTTCCTGGGAGTTTTACTAACTTGGCTGAAATATCACCTCCTCGATTTTTTTAATACATCTCCAGACTTCATAGAAACAAATCTAAATTTTTTGGTACCACATTCTGCACATTTACCAGAAAGTGCAGATCTGTTATTTTTAGTTGTAATCGTTGTCAAGCCTTTTGTGCTAGTACGCTTCTTACATTTCACACAATATAGATCAATAATTTATTTATAATAACATGAATGTAATTGATTTTCTGGCGACACAAAGACGAGAACCAGTTAAGCATCATGCAGCGCTATCAAATTCTATTCGCATGATTATAATAGGACCATCTGGAAGTGGGAAGACCGAACTGCTTCTTAATTTGATAACAAGATGGATGAAATGGGACGAATTGTATTTAATAGCCCCTAGTGTAGATGATTAGCGATGTTACGAGGTGTTAAAGGATTTTGACGAGAAAGCAAAATCGGAAATCGATGAAGATATTATTGAGTTTATAGCCTATATCGAGGAAGCACCGATCATTGATGATATTGATGGAAGTATTAACAATTTAGTTGTATATGATGATGTCATGTTAGACAATAAAAAGAATCCCGCTAGGATATTTTCCAGAGGTAGGCATAAAAATACCGATATGATATATGTCACTAAACGATAGACTCAATTACCAAAAGTGATCAGAGATAACTGCAATATTCTTGCTGTATTCAACGGAGTAGACACACATACGCTACGAAATATTTGGCAAACTTGGTGCGGCGGTGATATTGATTATAATCTCTTTAGAAATCTCTTTAGTCACGCTCTGTCAATCCCACATGGATTTGTAACGATCAATTTGCATGATCCTAGATCAAAGATATTGTGTCGGACTTGATAAAATATTCAGTTGAAATCGTAAAAAGATTTTTACCCCCTTAGCAGCAGAAAGACCGCGAAAACGACTTTGCGTCTCCAAAGGAAACTTTTTTTCGATTTTGGAGAAAGCCTTGGTTTGCCAAATAGCCGCTTTTATACGATTTTGGAGGAAGCCTTGGTTTGCCAAATAGACACTTCTATAAGGTTGTCCTATTCGCCCTCCCTGCTGCTATTATTTCTTCCTCATGACACAGTTAAAGGACGTGTTTACAAATATGCGTTGCTGATAGTTAATGTAGCAAGTAGATACAAAGAAGCTGAACCCTTATTAACAAAATCATCATCTGAAGTTGCCTCCGCGTTTAAAAATATTTATCGTTGAGGTCTTCTGCGGCGGCCAAATGTTCTTCATGTTGATCCAGGTAAAGAATTTCAAGGTGAGGTATCATCAACCAACGATGAAGCAACATAACACTGTAATTCGATGAGGACACACTGCAATGGATCGTGACCCACAATCGTTGAACTAATTAATAGAACACTTGGGGATAAACTATTCCATTATCAGTACGCAAAATAATTCATCGATGATAAACGATCTTGTGAATGGGTTAAAGATTACCAGAAGTGGTTTCAGCTATCAACAACGAGGTCACCAGAAACATAAATATGAAACCAGCTATTGCAATAACAACAAAATATATAATAATCCCTAAAATCAAGGATTTTCCATCAGCGGTCTTACCTAGTAGTGTCACAGTGGGATATTTATATGAACCTGGTGAGCTTGAAGGTGGTACTAAAATGTCAACTGATCCGATATAGAGTATCACCACACGTAAAATGTTTTACACGAGAACATCTAAAAGGAGGCCGGTGCTATATAAACTATATCCAACCGCACCACAACGAAGTTTTACCCGGGAACATTTACAGGAAAGTCCAGATGACACTCAATTACAACCAACTAGTCTTAATTGGTACAATGATTTCGATTACGTTCCAGACATTTCAATGTTACATTATCTCGGGTATGACCACGACTATTATCTTTTAGATCTGCGGGAAATTGTTGTGGAGATTTTCCTGACCATATCATGATACAATTACAGCTAGCACAATGATTATTTTGTTGTTGTCTCAGAGTTAATATAACAATTTACATCAAGGTCAAATCCTGTGCTATTGTCTTTTGTCTTGGTGCTTATATTCGGCTAGTTTTTTTCTTATCATGGTATCACCGGTTACGTCAGTAATATTTTTTTCGTTGTTGAGATCAACATATACTCGTCGAAGTTCATTTATTTTCCGTACTTGTGACACAGCAAGATAAATTAAATTTGACCACTCTATGAAGTCATCGATGATCCACATAATAGTATCAGTGATAGCCAATCCTTATGATGAGTGTATCGTCATCGCGTATCCTAGCGCCCACGGAGAATTATCCGCGTTTATATCAAGATATCAACCAACACAATATCAGTCAACACAAGTTGTTGTTGTTCAGATCTCCCAGGAATGTCAAAGAGGATGTTTTGTCGGCGTGTATCCTTGGGTCGGTAACATAGCGGAACAGATTTAATCAGGAATATTCTTCGTGGAGATAAAACAATTTCATCTGGAGAATCTTTTTTTTCTGCTCTCAACAATTAAATTTGATGGTTTCCACATATCCCAGAAATGATTAATGGATGTCGCAGGAATCACGTGCTATTTCGCATTGTACTCTATTTGATTGTAACCTTATTGCTGATTTCAATGATTTAAATTCTTCATCGAGTGATTGATAACCTGTGTTGATTTATTCGTAGTATCCCGCAAAATTCTTTAACCAACAATGAGGAGATAATCTTGTAAATGGTGGTGGTTAAACGTAATCGTCACACATTATCACTGCGGTATTTTTTTAAAAAACTAATCAAGAAATATTTTTAACACTTCTAATGTTACTGTACACACTTCATCCCACATACTTATCCTGGGAATATACTTCGTTCCCATTCGATCCGGAGTCCACTTATCTCCGTTCCATCGAAGGAAACTGATACGTACACACGTTATCTACTCGGGATTTCATCTCACGTGCATGACAATGAGTTGGAGTCAGCACGATCATGTCAGAATTCTTCCCAAATAAATCAATTACCCTAGTTGACTTTCCACATCCTCCTGGACCACTCAAATAAACCGTTGTATATCTAATTATTTGATCATACACAGAAAGATATGGTGATATATCATCGTTGATATCTTCGCGGTAATTATCTTCAATGAGAACTTCTGCAGATTCACAGTACTCGTGTAACGTTTCCTGTTTTACTCGACATGTTCCCTAATCACCTTCCATCGTAGCATACTACTCTACGAGGTTTCGATATTTTTTCAATATAAAATGAATCTGTGGCAACTCTAACCGCGATGTCAGGAAATCTATTGATCATCGATAATAAATTCATCGAAACATAACTGAGCATAGATGATCTCAGACGAGTATACTGCGTTGATTCCCCTAGGAAGTTTTCAACAATAGTTCCAAGTTTTTCCCTGTTGGATAAATATGCGGTACTTCTCGAAGTAAATATATCTTTGTTGGTTGTATCCGCGATGATAAAATCTAATTCTACATCATCGAAAACCAATCTAGTACACTTACGTTTATGATCACATGATCCACCCTGGGTAAACTTCCCGATTATTTTTCTTCCTAGATCTTTTGCTTGTCGTTCTAGATATCTGTTCATGTCCCAATCATCATAATTTTTCTGGTTCTGGTAACCAAACATCTTTTTGTGCCCTATATGAAATTATTGCTGTGGATACAGTCAATCACGTCAACATCTATTTTATCTAACATGAATCTCAATAGTGGTATTGGAGCCCATTTTTCCACAGAGAAGTGTTGTCCGAACCAGAGATACGTCACCGTATTGAAATTATCTGCTAGTTTAAATGATGTCACCTTGGCAATTCTAGTCAGGTCAAAATCGGGTAATGGGCCATTAAGCGATACTCTCGTCATTTCGTGTGTTGGGTGGCCAAATAGTTTAAAGTATTTGTGACATTCTCCGTCCCCTAAAAAACGTCCTGGGTAATATGCTGTCATATTAACAGGTATTATATCCCGTATATCATTTTTTGTATTCCACAGACTACCATGACCATATTCTATACAACTATCCCGAACGTCTTTGAGAAAATCAACGCGGGTTGATTTCCACGAATTTTTTTCTTTGGCAAAATGAGCTGCAACCGAGAGTACGGTAAAACAATTTTTAAAAAAAATTTCATCGATGTGTTCTGTATACTTCGCGGCAAGTTTATTCATTTCCGTTTGAAGGGGTTCTGTTCAATATAAATCTCCGTTTGTCTTGACAAATTGATCGTATTCTCCTTGTTCATCACTCTTAAATAACCACACTGAAACAGGATCGGTTTTACTTATTTCGTGAATACAATCAAATATACAACCATGATAATATTTTATTGTTCGTGATGCTGGAAATATTTTTACGGAATTACTCCATGCGTGATAATTATGATCAACGATTTCGATTGGAGCACCATTTTTTATATTTTCTCGCGTATAAAACCTCTCTTGTGATCGTTATTACCGTAATTGGAAATCTTAATTTTTTTCCCAACGTTGCAACATCGCTTATTTATGCTCCGGTTTGTACTAGATTTACCCGACTCAGACATTTTAGATTTTCTTAACTCGGTTAATCCGTTACCTCGTTTGGTGTTTTAAAATGTTTTATGACTCGTTCTTCAAACAATTCAGCACAGTTGAAACCTTTATAAGGGATAATTTGTTTATATCTGGGGTATTCATTGAAAAGACTCCATATATTGCTGCCTTAAATGGATACAATTGATTATAATATTGGCTATCAATTCCGACCAATGTACCTGATTTGGTGCTATCGGCTAAAATTAAAGGTTTTCCCACTGAATCAAGTACGCGTTTACGATGATCAAATACTTTCCATGTTTGTTGACCTTCTCGTTGAAATTTTGTGTACTTGACCAACATGAAGTATTTGTTATTATTGCAGCCCGTTTCATCGTCATAGTTTTATCATCATATGATGACGTTCGGTACGTTGAAAGGGTGAAAAAATTGTGAAAAATTCATATTTTGCTGCTTTGACACTATTTATGATTCTTGATTTCCATCGTCGTGGTTCTTTTATATCATCAAGGTCTAATCGCCTTCTTTGTCGTGGTTATATTTCGATGACATCAATATCATTTATGTTATATATATATATATATATATATATAATATATATATATATATATATATATATATATATATATATATATATATATATATATATATATATATATATATATATATATATATATATATATATATATATATATATATATATATATATGTATATATCAAGCAAAATATATCTTCAATAAAATTTTACATTGTTATATGTGTAATACAGCAATGGCGAAAAATCATTGTAAATGGGTATATAAAGCAAATAATGGCGTATGCGATCGAAGATGTGATGGGGAGTACTGCGTGTTTCATAATCAACAAATCAAAAATGGTTCTAGTGAACTCGTGAAATGTATCAAATGTGGATTTGGATAACGAGGAAAGACTAAATTATGTCTTGATTGCGGTGGAACAAGATTTAGAGAACTAGCTAGATACTATGTATAAAAAATAAATATTGTAATCAGTGAAATGGATTATATTACCGGAGAATATCATAAAAAAATTAAATACCTATTTTACCTAGGAAATATCTGGATCGGATTGAATTCACTCCTCATCCGATTTATAGCAGTTACGAAGCATCCAGATGCGCCGACGATTAAAGAAAAATTTGTTCGATTAATAAACATGGATATATGGCAACTGTTGTTTGGAATCATGGAAAAAAAATTAAAAAATCTCACAGATTTATTTGGGAATGTTACAATGATAAAATCGCAAATGGTTTTGTTATTGACCACATTAACAGAAATCCCTTCGATGATCGAATATAAAATCGTCGTGTGGTGACCCCAATAATCTGAATTCTGCTCCGAGGATTAAATCATAGCTAAGAAGGCCTGTTAAGCTATCATGGATAATACAACGCAATATTATCCATCAATAAATTCTGCTGGTAAATACTAATATATTAATAGACGATCTATACAACGAGTTGCTGATGATATACAACTAGCTGCGTATTCAAAAAGATTTTATTGTTGGGTTTCTCCACCTCGATGAAGGCTTCACATGGCAAGAAATATTTGGATGTATCATCAAATCGAAGTTCAAGTCGTGGTCTAACATTTGGGTCTACCGCGTTATATGAAAAAATATTGATAATCGCGTTCAGAATCATTTTTTCGTACAGGAGCATCATATCAAAGGCTTCATCTATCTGATGTTTAAACATTTTATCATATAGTCCTCGATCTAAATCATAATCTTCTAAGACCAGAACCAGCAATCAAATTTGTATCATCACGTATAAGTCATGTCATGTGTATCAACATGTACTAGTCATGCCATGTGTATCATCATGTATTAGTCATGCCATCTGTGTCTTCATGTGTTAGTTATGTCATGTGTATCACCAGATGTTTGTCATGTCTAGTGTATCATCAAACATCAGTCATGTCTTGTGCATCATCATGTATTAGTCATGAATGTGTATCATCAAGTATTAGTCAAGTCATGTGTATCATCATATGGCTGTCACGACATATGGATCATCATATGTAAGTCATGTCATTTGGATCATCATGTATTGGTCATGTTATGTGTAATATCATATATTAGCCATGTAATGTGTATCTTCATATATTAATAATGTCATGTGAACCATTATATCTTAGTCATGTCATGTGAATCATCATAGCTTACTCATACCATTTGTATCATTATGTATTAGTCATGTCATGTGTATCATCATATGTTAACCATGTCATGTGAATCATGTACTAGTAATGTCACGTGTATCATCTTATGTTACTCATGTCATGTACATCATCATATGTTATTCATGCCATGTGTATCTTCATATGTTAGCCATGTCATGTGAACCATCATATGTTAGCTATGTCATGTGAACCATCATATATTAATCATGTCATATGAATCATCATATGTTAGTCATGTCATATGAATCATCATAAGTTCGTCATGTCATGTGTATCATCATGTACTAGTCATGTCATGTGTATCTTCATATGTTAGTCATATCATGAGAATCAACATAAGTTAGTCATGTCATGTGTATCATCATATATTAGACATGTCATGTGAATCATCATATGTTAGAAATGTAATGTACTTCGTCATATGTTAATCATGTGATAGGAATCATTATATCGTAGTCATGTCATATGACTCATCATATGTTAGTCATGTCAGCGACCTACTCATGTTTTGTATCTTATATAGTTTCAGCATGTTCTTTTGTTTTCCAATTTCATTGGTTTTTTTTCATTTGTTGTTCTGTACTGTAGTCATATCATTATTGATGGTGTAAATCGCTTAGAGCTTTTAAAGATTAGGCGCTACACAAAGTTCTCATTATTATATTATTATTATGTTTCATGTGGATAATCATGTGTTAGTCAAGTCATGTGTATCGTCATATGTTAGTCATGTCATGTGAACCATCATATGTTAATCACGTCATAGGAATCATCATATCTTAGTCATGTCATATTTATCACCATATGTTAGTCATGTCATATTTATCATCATGTATTAGTCATGTCTTGTGTATCTTCATATGTTAGTAATGTCATGTGAACCATTATATGTTAGTAATGTCATGTGAATCATCATATATTAGACATGTCATGGGAATCATCATATGTTAGTCATGACATATGAATTATCATATGTTAGTCATGTCATTTGCGTCATCTTGAATTAGTCATGTCATGTCAATCATTATATGTTAGTTATGTCATGTTAATCATCATATGTTAGTCATGCAAATTGTATCATCATGTCCTAATCATGTCATGTGTATCATGATGTATTTGTCATGCCATCTGAATCATGATGTATTAGTCAAATATGTCTCATAATAAGTTAGTCATGTCATGTGCTCCAATATATGTTAGTCATGTCATGTGAATCATCATGTATTAGTCATTTTATGTGAATCATCATTTGCTAGTCATGTCTTATGAATCATCATATGTTAGTCATGTCATGTGTATCATGATGTGTTAGTCATATCATGTGTATCATAATGTATTAATCATGCCATGTGTATCTTCATACGTTGGTAATGTTATGTGTATCTTCATGTTAGTGATGTCATGTGTATCATCATGTAATAGTCATGTCATTTGTATCATCATATGTTAGTCATGTCATGTTTATCATGATATTTTAGTCATGTAATGTACATCATCATGTATTAGTCATGTCATGTGTATCTTCACTCGTTAGTAATGTGATGTGTATCTTCACTCGTTAGTAATGTGATGTGTATCTTCACTCGTTAGTAATGTGATGTGTATCTTCACTCGTTAGTAATGTTATGTGTATCTTCATGTTAGTGATGTCATGTGTATCATCATGTAATAGTCATGTCATGTGTATCATTTTTTGTTAGTGATGTCATGTGAATCATGATATGTTAATGATGTCATGTGTATCATGATATGTTAATGATGTCATGTGTATCATGATATGTTAATGATGTCATGTGTATCATGATATGTTAATGATGTCATGTGTATCATGATATGTTAATGATGTCATGTTTATTTTCATTTTAGTGATGTCATGTGTATCTTCACGTCATACGTATACCGTTTTTTACTGTATTTATTGTACGTTGAACTTATGAAAAGAAAGTGCAATTTCTTTAATATATGCTAATCAAACAAAGCCAGACAAAGTCATACAAAGCCTAACAAATCCTCAGAAGGTCTTGCAGAGTCTTTTTAAACATGTGTATTTATATTGTAAATTATATTAACGAATAAATTAACCAAATTGAAAGGTTAGTTTTCAACACAATTATGCCGAATTAAATAACCAATACAAATTGGTGGTAAAGTTCAAATTGGAATAATTAAAAGATTGCATGAAAATGTTCATTGTAGTTTTAACCACATTTATATCCTTGTACTGAGTTAAATAGATAATTAAAAAATTATGATCATTAACAAAGCAAACTTTTTTCTAATACTGTTATATTTATTGATATAAGTATTGTATCAACACTATATATTATGGCATATTATAAATAATTGCCGTGTATTTGTCCGTCGTGATCCTGTCGTCTCTTTCTCTCTAAACACTTAACCTAATTAAATACTTGTATAAACTGACCCGAGGATGATTCATAGTCAAACAAAAGGAGAAAGAATGGAATTAATATTTTTAAAAAAATCAACTTCCATTCTTGGAAGATAATTGTATAAACTTACACAAACCGTAATGCAATATTTTTAGAATGTTACAATACTGTACAAATAATAATAAGTAAATGTTTGAGAAATGCATAATATAATATATAACGTAAGTAACAATAGTTACATATGTCTTTGTCCGTCTTTTCTGCGCTTAGTAGGACCGATACGTCTTAAGGATAAAGCTGATTGGTCGCGACACTGCCCATAGCCGAAGAAACAATGCGATACTAATTACAGCTGGTAACAGCGAAATGTTTTATAAATGGGTATACCAAAACAAAATATTATATCCTTGGTATTATTTGGAGAAAAATAAGTTATCTTGAGAAAAAAAGATAAATAATTATCTATCCCTGGGCGCACGTAGAGACTGCACTAAACTCTTAAGGGGAGGCAGAGTGATAACGAGAATAGCACAAGAAGTAGCGGACTACAAGTAGTATAATAGTATAAGAAGCGCCACAGGAATAGGCAAGCATGGAAAGAGGTGGGAGTAAAGGAAAAATCACATATTCTCAACTATTCCCATGTGTTGAATTGAATATATAATAAACAGGAAATAATGATTATAGACAAAGCAAACATTTTCTAATTATTTGTTTCTTTGTTTTGGCTTTCTTTGACAATTTTGGGGCTTTCAACACAGTGTACATGCCATCTGAGGACGTGAACGCTGTTGTTAATTTAGGATCGTATTTTTTTTTCTCCAAAAATGTCATGAATATATGGTCTTTTTCTTCCTAAGATTTGTAATTCCACGATAATTTACTTATTTTACATCGCGAGAATTTTGTGTTGAGGATATAGTTGCCACTCCCATTAAAAAGATCGGGGATAGTCGTTTATGTTTTCAACGAGTTCGTTCGTGTTCCTTGGTTGTCAGTTGAGCAAGACCTTTAATATGTTGTTCATGCTTTAAATATTATTATTAGTCCAAAGTTCAGTATCACTGGATACAACGTTTTGCTATTTTCTCTTGAGGTATCTTTCGTAATCAATTTCCGTGATTATTTTCAGTAAAATTAGTTTTCAGGATCTGGCTACGTTCTTCAAAAGTTGCTGAATCATTGTCTGTCGTAAAACCAATAATTGAATATTATGCGGTGCTTAGTTTAAGATCACAAATGTTTTGCGTTTATGTTTCTTTCTCAACTGTTGATTGTTCAAGCGATCATTTCACCATAACATACCGACTTCTGCTTGAAGAGTTAAGTCAACAAAGACACAAACCTGGCATAACAAAAGACACAAAAAAGCAGATAGAGCAATATTGGTTTTTATTAATAAATTTAGATCACTAAAGACATGTTTCCAATATTATGAAAAACACACATGCATTCGGTTTTCAATGAACATACGGTACATAATAATTATCAGCATATGTTTATTAACACAATATTAAAAAACACAGAAAGTATCACATAATTTCTTTATAATCGATTTCAGATTTCTATCAAATATGGCATGGCTTAATGCTAACTAAAAATTTATAAATATGTACAAAGATTATTGTTCAAAGTCTTGCTAAGCACAGTTTTAAAACATGAACTAAAGTGTATTAACATTAAACTAATGAATTTCAACTATATTGTATTTTGCATATTATAAAACATATTAAAAATTGAATTTTCTTTCCTAATCAGTCGAAAGAACAATTTATATAACAATTTATATACTTATAAGAAACATTGTCAACATGATTGTGTCGCAATTTATTAATACGTATGATAGTTTAAAAGTCGAACTTTTTCGCCCAATTTTCGGTCATTTAAATCTGCAATAATATATTGCAAATTAGTCTTTCCGCTAAGGTAATTGTTTAATACGTATAAGGAATAATATATACACTCTTTTTAATCTGAACTTGCATGGCTCAGTCAGGATTTGTTGGGCTTTGTGTGGCTTTGTCAGGCTTTGCGTGGCTTTGTCAGGCTTTGTTGGGCTTTGAGTGGCTTTGTCAGGCTTTGTCGGGCTTTGTGCGGCTTTGTCAGGCTTGGCAGTATATTAGGACTGGCCATATAATAACACACACGAAGAGATAAACCATTCAATGTGACCTTGGTAAAAAAATGTTTGGACGAAGAAGTAGTTTGATGTGCCACATGAGGAAACATCTATAAATCATTTTACTTGTGAACTTTGTATAATCTTTGGACAGAAGTACATTCTAGAATCACAACATGTACATGTACAGGAATGAACCATTCAAAGGTTACGTTTGTCGATTTGTTTTTAAAATTTCGACGTCGCTTGTAAGACCGGATTATGATTCATGTTGGAGATAAACCATTCAGATGTGAATTTTTTTTAATATAAAATATTTACAGTAAGGGATGAAATAGAGCGTCACTTGAGAATACATACTGGAGATAAACTTAGGTGTTGAGTTTGTGATAAAATGTTTAGTGAAAGAGGTAGTTTAATGAGGCACATAACAGTACATTCTGGAGATAAACCATTTAGATGTGAAGTTTGTTATAAAATGTTTAGGTTCAATAGCAACTTGAAGGTCCACATGAGGATACATACTGGAGACAAACCATTCACATGTGATATTTGTGATAAAATGTTTAGTGAAAGAGGTAGTTTAAAGAGACATATGACAATACATTCTGCAGATAAACCATTCAAATGTGAAGTTTGTGATAAAATGTTTAGGCTCAATAGCTACATGAAGGACCACATGAGGATACATACTGGAGATAAACGATTCAAATGTGATATTTGTAATAAAATGTTTAGTGAAAGAGGTAGTTTAAAGAGACACATGACAATACATTCTGGAGATAAACCATTCAAATGTGAAGTTTGTGATAAAATGTTTAGGTTCCATAGCAACTTTAAGGTCCACATGAGGATACATACTGGAGATCAACCATTCAAATGTCAAGTTTGTTATCAAATGTTTAGTGAAAGAGGTAGTTTAAAGAGACACATGACAATACATTCTGCAGATAAACCATTCAAATGTGAAGTTTGCAATAAAATGTTTAGTGTAAGAGGTAATTTTAAGAGACACATGAGAATACATTCTGGATATACACAATTCAAATGTGATGTTTGCAATAAAATGTTTGGTGAAAGAGGTAATTTTAAGAGGCACATGACAATACATACTGGAGATAAACCTTTCAAATGTGATGTTTGCAATAAAATGTTTAGTGAAAGAGGTAATTTTAAGAGGCACATGACAATACATACTGGAGATAAACCTTTCAAATGTGAAGTATGTGACAAAATGTTTAGGTCCAGTAGTAATTTGAGGACACACATGTCAATACATACTGGAGATAAACCATTCAAATGTAAAGTATGTGTCAAAATGTTTGCAAACAATAGTAGTTTTAAGATGCACATGAAAATACATATTAGAGATCAACCATTTTGACATTGTAAATGCTTTGTGAAAGCAGTGATTTGAAGGGCTACATGAGGTTTCATGCTGAAGATAAACCATTCCAATGTGAGGTTTCTAATCAAATATTTAGGCAGAGTGGTGCTTTAAAGGTGGACATGATACATACTTGAGATAAAGCACTCAGATGTCTTTGATAGAATGTTTAAATGCAGAATAGACATGATGATACATACGTGAGATAAAGCATTCAGATGTCTTTGATTAGAATATTTAAATGCAGAATGGATGTGATGATACAAACTTGAGATAAAGCATTCAGATGTCTTTGATTAGAATGTTTAAATGCAGAATAGACATGATGATACATACTTGATATAAAGTATTCAGATGTCTTTGATTAGAATGTTTAAATGCAGAATAAACATGATGATACATACTCGAGATAAAGCATTCAAATGTCTTTGATTAGAATATTTAAATGTAGAGTGGACGTGACAATACATACTGGACATTAGTCATGCATATGTAAAGTTTCAGATGAAATGTGTGTACTGAGTAGCCCTTGAAGAACCACTGGATGGTGTACTGTAGATAAAGTAATCAAATGTGAAGTTTGTGGTAAAGTATCTGAGCACATAGTAATATAAAATTTCGAATTAAAGAAATAACAGTTTAGATTGGTTGTTTGAAGGGACAGTGCAGATAAACCAGTAATATTGTAAGTTAGTCTTAAAATATATTGGTCAAAGTAGTGTTTTCAAAATCATATAATCATATATTCTGGTGAATAAACAATTTAAGTGTATTGTTATCGGTTTTTAGTTGAATATTTATCACCTTTTATGTTATATTTTTAGTTGCATTGTGTTCAGTAGTTTTACTTCCAACATTCATTGGTGGTTTTTTTCTGTCTCTGCACAATGTCACTAAGTAACTAACTCTGTCACACACAATTTACTAATTTAAATATTATTCCCAGCCAACATTAAATATGTTATGAATCTAGCAAAGATTCATACACTTTGTCTTTTTATATTTAGTTGGGGTGACTTGCTAATCTGTTAAATTTGTTGATAGTAGTATAGTGGGATATTCTAGCAACAATGGGAAAATACATTATGGACCCCTCCCCCTCCTTGGGAACATCTGGCAACAATGTTTTAAAAATTACCCTGGGAACTGCTGACAGCAAGGGAATTTAATATGGTGAATATTTGGGACTGTCTAGCGACAAGGGAAAGTGGAGATTGGTAACAAAGTTACAACACTGGTATGAATAGGTGTGCACTGGGTTAACCTCAATGGGGAGTAGAGATATACGCCCAATATTTATAGAGTGATAGAACACATACATACATACATAAAATAATATACAGGGACAAACATGTCACAATATATTAGTTTGTGGATTGAGGCCAAGAAAGCAAATCTTTTCAAGACCTATGAGTGGAATTTAAAAGGGCCATTGAGTTTTATGTTAACATCATTATGTTAACATAGAGGGCATCTCACACTCACAGATCTTCTCTTCCTTAATCCATGTGATGTTGATTGAGTTCCACTAAAGAAATTTCTAAATTGGTTATAATCGAAATCACCACAACACCAGGTATGGCAAATATTTCGTAGTGTATGCTTCAACCTTTTAAATACCGCTAACATGTTGCAATTGTTTCTGATCACTTCTGGAATTTGAGTGTATCGTTGAGTTACATATACCACGTTAGTATTTTTGTGTCTACCTCGGGAAAATATTTGAGCTGGATTCTTTTGTTGCTCCAACATTGTATCATCGTATACGACCAAATTGTTAATGTTCCCATCGAGATCTTCCATGGATGTAGCTTCATCGATATCTGTGATAAACTCAATGATAACCTCCCCTGTGATTTCTGTGGTGCTATCATTATAATCATTTAGCACCTGATAACAATGTTGATCATCTACACTCGGAGCAACTAAATACAATTTGTACCATTTCATCCATTTCATGATTAAATTGAGCAACAGTTGTGTTTTACCGCTGCCTGAGGGACCAATAATAACCATTTTGATGGAATCTGGCAACATTGGATGATGTTTTACAGGTGTTCGTTTTTTTCATGCTGAGAAATCTGTGATTTCCATTAGATATAACTTAACTAATATTATAGATTTATGTTGTGTGAAATGCATGGCACGTACACCAACAATTGACCCAACAACTATCATGACAAAGAATAACAGAGAAGCTATCACTGGCAAGTGTGAACGATGTGGTACAAAAAAATTCAGATTTGTTTTTAAAAAAGCGGCGATGATATCGCCTCCAAGCTAGCAAAACTTCCAGGAGCACCGTGGGTGAAGTATCTAGTTATTGTGGACCGGTAACACGATTAGATATCAGACTTATAGTAATATATGAAACAGCTGCTGATTGGTTATCCAAACAAGCTATATGGCAAATTTATCTACCGTGTCCAAAATAGATTCAATATGCGTCGTTTGATGTTAATACCTCAAATGAGGTTCATCAGGCCGATATATTATAGCAGTATGGAGGGCGAATCGGACAACTTTATAGAAGCATCTATTTGGCAAACCAAGGCTTCCTAAAAGATCGTAAAAAAAGTTTCCTTTGGAGATGCAAAGTCGTTGTCGCGCCCCCTCTGCTGCTATGGGGGTAAAAATCTTTTTACGATTTCACAAACAGACTACGGTAGTTTCTAAAACCTCACCTCGTAAATCAATCAGATTATTTGACTGGTCAGTGAGTTTAAAATTAATTCTCGTTAACAAATCATTATGACATCGCATATACACTGGATTAGTTGGATCCTCAATGATTAGAAACCCCGGAGGAGCCGTTGGTGCAAATGAGTATAAAATATATCCTTGTTGAGCTTGATTTGATCTTTCGAGATTTATTTGATAACTTTCTTCGATGACATCACATACTAAATTCACTGCAATCACCGAGGATATATTGACGTTTTGAGGAGCAATTTGTCGCCCGCATCCATCTGGATCATTATTATGTTTTAGGATTGTTGAACCCTTGTGTTGTTGTCTCCATGCGGCGAGTATTGGGGGGAAGTACTCATCGAGTAGGTCATTGGTTGATTTTTTTTAATTCGTCTACATTATTCCCGGGAAACTTGAATACTGAAATATCTTCTATGCGTATATTACGTATACTTGCAAATACTATTCTCACAGAATCGTTCACGGCATCTAATACTCCCTGAATTAGTTGTATGTTAAACAATTCAATATCGTGTACAATTTGATTTAATATTTCCGTGTATTTGATAATTGAGGTGTTCGACGATAAATCAACAATATGTTCTTGAAAACTCTGCCGTAATTTATTACAAATAAAATAATTCTTATGTTCTTTCCTAAGAGAATTAAAAATTTGCAACTTATTATCTGGATCCGATTCGATCCAACCGTGCCCTCGTCTCCCAATGTGCCATGTCTCATTATAGTAACTAACAGGATCTGTTAAAACTCCGTACAATAAGGATCGATTATTTCAGGGATGAATTCATGATATGATTTATTGTCTGTGGTAAAATCGGATTTTTTCAGTTCAGGGGGAGGTGTTTTTTCAGGCCATCCTAGTATTGTTCTTATCGAACTCTGATAGATGTCTACGGTATATCCGGGCGAGTTTATCCCAATGGAAGATGATAGTTTTTGGTTCATGAACCGTTATAGCGATTTTCGATTCTTTTCCAGTAATGGATTTTATTCTGCGTTGTAATTCATTATTGATCTGTTCGATTTGATAAGACCCAGATCTTAGCGAAACAATGTCTGGAGTCCCGTGTGGTTTATTCTTATTCGCAAACACCAGGGAATTATTCGGTTACTGACCACCAAATTGCACTGATCTAATGTTAGGCCAACTATGGTATACTCGTAATTTTGCTAGTGCTATTTCCTTACATTGTGCTCAAGACTGAACGAACTGGGAATTCATTCATCATTTCTTAAATGTAACGGAAGCGAAAAAAGAAACGTTCTTTCAAAGCTGGCCATCGTAGAACAGGAAGGATTCCAGTTATCTCCCTTTCGTCTGTAACGGATAAACAACTTAAAAATTCTGCTGTTAATTTTAATAACCTGGTTCAAATTCCTCTTAAATCGTCAACTGTCTCAGGGATACCACTACGTATTGCATTATTCAACGCTCAATCAGTAGGATCACTGGAAAAGCGCATAGAATTGTTAATTTTATCAACGACCAGAATATTGACATCTTCTTCCTGACAGAAACTTGGTTACATTCTGCAGGTGATGAAAGTAAGTGTGCGGATTTAAACCCAGCGATTACTACATCAAGTCGTTCCCCAGCAACTCTCGCAGAGGTGGAATTGCTGTAATTACAAAGAATTCCATTATCAAATGCCTCAAGTGCAACATAACCTTCAACTTCTGCCACACATCGTTTGAACTAGTCCAAACAACGCTCTCACTGGAACAAAGGTCAGTCCATTTTTTTCTGTCTCTACCGACCTCCTTCTAGTAGAAAAAACAAGCTGACTGAATCAATCTTTTTGGAGCAGTTTCCAAATCTTCTAGAGTATGGAAATTCGATAGGTGGCAACCTAATTATTCTTGTAGATTTCAACTTTCACTATGACCGTCCTGCTAAACCAAACACGTCAAAACTCCTAGATTGCATTCATGTTTTCAATCTTAAACAGCCAGTTAACCAACCTACCCATAAACTTGGTCATATTTTAGACTGGTTTCTTTATTGACCTGATGATAATATTCTGCAATCAACCTTTGTATCCCACGAACTTGCATCGGATCACCTCTGCATTGTATGCCATCTCGAAGTATCAGTCCCTAACCGTCCACCTTTATTTGCTACTAAGAGAAACCTCCGTATGATAAATAGCACCAAATTCATGCATGACATCCAAGAAAACCTAACAACTTTCTTACATCCAACAGCGGAACAACTTGATAACTGCCTGCGTTCATTGCTTGAAAAACATGCCCCAGCCACCAAATGCAGAGTATCAATAAAAAAGGTGTTCTCCTTGGTATAGCAGTGTTAGGACCAGCTTTGCACTGCTAAAAGACATCGCCGAAAAGCAGAGAGGCTTTGGCTTTCCACCGGACTCACTATTCATTAACAAATCTACGAAGCCGCTAAGAAGAACGTCACAAACATAGTCCATTTAGCCAAATCATCCCACTACAGTACTAAGATCACGGAGAGTTCCAGCTGCAAAGAGCTCTGTGAGATAACTAACAAACTAATGTCAAGGAACAAATGTACACCACTTCCAACGATCTTCTCTCCAATCGAGCTACCAGACCAATTTCCAAATTTCTTCAATGACAAAGTTAAAACCATTAGAGATTCGCTTGACAGCACAATTTCAATTGATACAGATATGATGCAGAATTTCAGCGACAACCGTTAGGAGCATTTGAACCAGTTTCTATAGATTTAGTTCGTTCAATCGTGATGAAAAGTGCACCAAAGTCTTGTGAACTTGATCCAATTCCGACATCACTGCTGCTTGAGTGTTAGAACCAATATTGCCTTCACTAACTGATGTTATTAATATCTCTCTCTCATCAGGGGAATTCCCATCATTTTTCAAAACTGCCATCGTAAAGCCACTGCTGAAAAAACCATCCCTGGACCATAACAATTTAAAGAACTACCGCCCAGTTTCTAATCTCCCTTTCATATAAAAAATCTTAGAAAAGGTTGTTCTAACTCAACTTGTATATCATTTGAATTCAAACAGTCTCTTTAGTAATGTACAGTCTGCATATCGCCCTCGCCACAGTACGGAAACTACTCTTCAGAAAGTATTTAGTGGCATTCTCTCTGCTTTGGATAGTGGAAAGATTACATTCCCCACTCTCCTGGATTTATCTGCAGCATTTGACACAATATATCATGATATATTACTTCACCGTCTCCTGCATGTATTTGGCATTCAGAATATAGCCGTACAGTGGTTCAAGTCCTAATTAGTCAACAGGACACAAATTATATCTGCAAATGGAATACACTCCAGCCCAGTTAACATATGTTGTGGTGTTCCACAGGGATCTGTTCTTGGACCTGTTCTCTTCATTCTGTACACTCAGCCGCTCTCAGGTGTCATAAATTGTCACCCAGTGTCGCACCAATTGTACGCTGATGACACCCAAATATACAAGTCTAGCCACCAAAAGTACTCCCGTTTATCATCAGTGACACCCAAAAGGGTTTTATGAAAGGGAGATTCATTGGTGAAAATACAAGATTGTTGTATGACTTGATGCAATACCTTGAGGAAAAAAATGAATTTGGTCTTCTCCTACTGATAGACTTTGAAAAAGCGTTTGACTCAGTTGAATGGGACTTTCTAGAAGCTGCTCTGAAGTCTTTTAACTTTGGAGAATCAATTTGTCACTGGTTCAGGCTATTTTGCAATAAATCAAAAAGTTGTGTTATTAATAATGGACATTTATCCCCATTCTTTAATTTGGAGAGAGGTTGTCGCCAGGGAGACCCCTTATCACCCTATTTTTTCATAATAGGAATTGAACTTCTTGCAACAGAACTAAAGAAAAACACAGATGTTACAGGCATTTTTTATAATGAAATGGAGTTTAAAATAGGGCAGTACGCTGATGATGCTTTTCTATTATTAGATGGTTCTCAGTTGTCCTTGAGGACAACCATGCAGATTTTAAATGATTTTGCTTTGGTGTCAGGTCTGCACTGCAATGTTTTGAAATCGAAAGCAATTTGGATTGGAAACAAAAAATATTCTAATGAAAAAATATGTCCAGAAATTGATATTAACTGGTCAATGTCTAATTTTAGATTGCTGGGAGTATATTTCTCTTTGAACTTGGAGGATATGGTAGAGCTTAATTATTCGATGAAGTTAAAGGAAGTTAAGAAACTGCTTGGCTGGTGGAGTAGAAGAAATTTATCCATTATTGGAAAAATTACTTTGATAAAGTCCTTGCTTTTGCCTAAATTCATTCATCTTTTTGCAGCTTTGCCAAATCCTCCACCCCATATAGAAAAGGAACTGAATACATTATTTTTCCAGTTTATTTGGGGCAGTAAAACTGAGAGAGTTAAACGAGACACACTTATTGCTTCTTTTGAGGAAGGGGGGTTAAATATGATTCACTTGCACTCATTTGTGTGTTATATAAAACTTACCTGGATTAGGCGCCTCTTAATAAACGAAAATGGCTTATGGCAAAAACTGGTTTCTGAACAAATATTTGGAAAATTTGGAGGTATGCTGTTACTTTCATTAGGAAAAACTTAACTAAAAGTAATCTCTAAATTAATTAAAAATATTTTTTGGCGTGATGTTATTTATGCGTTATCTCAATGGAAAAATGAACCATCTACTGTCAATGAATACTTGTCTCAAGATATTCTTAATTTAGTGACTGTAGATAATTTTAAATCATACACAAGGTGGAGAACAAATGGTATTATAATTATTAAACATCTTTTTGATGCACAAGGGTCTCTATTAAGTTTTGATGAAATAAAACAAAAAACAAAAACAAATAATTTCATACAGTACTTTGCTCTTATTTCAAAGATCTCTGTGATGTGGAAAAAGAAAATTAAAACTTTCTATGAAAGTGGAAATAGTTTTCTTGTAGCTTTGGACAAAACATCTCTCCTTAGGGTAAGAGCAAAGAATAAATTTATCTATAAAGACCTGATAAGAACCAAAATAATAAAGCCAAATGGTAAACAGGAAACTTGGTCCAGACAGCTAGAGTGTGCGATTGGTACAAATGAATGGACCAACTCTTTTGTTTCGGCTAGATTTTGTACAAAAGACACAAAACTGATTAGCTTTAACTTTAGATTTCTCCACAGAAATATTACCACAAACCAGTTTCTAAAAAAGATTAATTTAAGTGATAATGATAAATGTACCTTTTGTAATGAGGGAATAGAAGAAATTGAGCACTTATTTTATGACTGTTTAGTTACTGAAAACTTTTGGAAACTGTTGGTAGAATGGATACAAACTTATGACCCAAATTTTCGAATTACACGAAAAGATGTCTTTATAGGAAATAACAACTTTGACGATCTTATTAACTTCCTAATTTTGCTTGCAAAATATGTTATATACAGATCACGTTGTGCATCAAAAAGCCCAAATCTTGCCTATTATAAAAATTGTGTTTTATCATATAAAACGCTGGAAAAATATGTCGCCAAAGTGAATAACAGCAGTGACGAGTTTAAAAGAAAGTGGACCCTATTATCAACTTTTGGTACATGAATTATTATTATTATTATTACTATTTTTACTTTTAAAATTTACATATTTATTATTATTATTATTATTATTATTATTATTATTATTATTATTATTATTATTATTATTTTTAAATGCAATTTCATGCATCTTGGGGTTTGTATGCGAGTATGACTTTGTGTACAATAATTGTGATTGTAAGTAAGTGTCTGTGTGTGTATGTGTGTGTGTGTTGTGTAGGGAACACATGTAGAGATCAGGACACAAAAGAATTTAAGATCATGCCCCATACGCCAGGTCAGGTGGTGATGTAGGGGAATATGTAAAATCCTGATACCTTGTGTTCAATAAAAAAAAAAAAAAAAAAAAAAAAAAAAAAAAAAAAAAAGTCTAGCCACCAAACTGAAGCTGATGCTACCATCCATGGAGTAGAGAAGTGCATTTCGGATGTGAAATCATGGATGACATGTAACAAGTTGCAGACGAATGATGATAAAACTGAGGCTATTCTGATCACAACACAAAGACTTTCTCATTCACAACCTTTACCTCAGACAATAAATATCAGCAACACCAACATTAAATTCTCACAGTCAGTTCGAAATCTAGGTGTTACTCTAGCAGTATTCTCACATTGCACCAACATGTCATGAACATCTGCAAGGCTGCATATCTTGAATTGAGATGCATCAGTTCCATTAGTAAATATCTTTCAGTTGATGCCACGAAAGCACTTGTGTGTTCATTAGTACTTTCAAGACTGGACTATTGTAACTCAATTCTGTCTGGTTCATCACAATATTTACTCCAGAAACTTCAAAAAGTTAAAAACACAGCTGCACGGATCATCTTTAGAGTACCTCAATCAGAGCATACCTCACCACTGCACAATACCCTACACTGGCTATCAATTCAATACAGAATCAAACACAAAATTTGTTCTTTGTGCTATATTTCAATGACAGACTCCAGCCCAACATACCTATCCAGCCTCACCCATGTGTATACACCAGCTAGATCCTTGCGCTCTTCTTCTGATAATCGTATACTCATTGTTCCCATGTGAAAACAAAGTCATATGGACAACGTTCGTTTGCATACCAGGGCCCGGCGACGTGGAACGAATTGCCCATTGAAATTAGACACAAAGACACAGTAGTCTCTTTTAAGAGTGCTCTCAAGACTCACCTGTTTCTACTTAAGGGACAAACTTAGCGACCTAATCGTAGTTTGTATCTTATATATTTTCAGCATGTTTTTATGTTTTCCAATTTCATTGTTTTAGTCATTTGTTGTTCTGTAGTGTAGTCATATCATTATTGATGGTGTAAAGCGCTTAGAGCTTTGAAAGATTAGGCGCTATACAAAGTCCTCATTATTATTATTATGATTAACAGAAATCTCAGTAGGGAAATTCTCACTGAATTCAGGGTTGGTTGAGGTTATTGATATCATGGTGGTTTTCACTGGGGTCGTGTTTTCCACTATTCGTTGAAGTAATTATTGCGATGTTGCCATTGGTATTATACTCATGTTGTTTTTCTAATTTTGACATCGCGGAATCATAAACACGTACCATCTCTGAAAACTAGCAGCAGAGGGGGCGAATCGGACATTTGCTCCAGACATCATTTGCTCTAAATCTAACAAACATCTCGAGAGAATTAATTCGAATTCTTCTTTTTCAACCAAAAAAAAAGATTACTTGCTCGAAACATAAGTTTCGCAAGTCATACTCCAAGACCGTTTTCATCGTTTAGTCAAAATACGGTCTCGTCGTGATGTCATCGCCCCCCCCCCCCCCCCTGCTGCTATGGGTTAATAATTTATTTCAACCAAATATTTGATCGAGTCCGATACGATATCGTGCCCGAGGATCATGTAAATTTATTGTTATAAATCCATGCGGGGTTGACTGAGCTTTACTAAAGAAATTTTTAAATTGATTGAAGTCCATATCGGAACACCATGTCTGCCAAATATTTCGTAACGTATGTGTATCAACGCCGTTAAACACAGCAAGAATATTACAGTTATCTCTGATCACTTTTGGAATCTGAGTGTAGCGTTGAGTGACATATATCACGTCGGTGTTTTTATGCCTGCCTCGGGAAAATATTCTAGCTGGTTTTTTTTAATGGTCTAACATCACATCGTCGTATAGGACTAAATTGTTAATGCTCCCATCAAGATCATCCACGGATGGTTCCTCGTCAATATCAGTTATAAATTCAATGACGTTCTCACCCTTAATTTCTGATGCATTCTCGTTAAAATCCTTTAACACTTCATATCATCGTTGATCATCTACGCTAGGAGCAACTAAATATAACTTATTCCACTTCATCCATCTCACTATTAAATTGAGCAACAATTGCGTCTTGCCGGATCCAGATGGCCCGATTATAATTGCGCGGATAGAGTTTGGTAGCGCTGCATGATGCTTAACTGGTTCTCTTGTTTTAGTCGCTGAGAAATCAATTATATTCATATCTCTATACATAAATTATAGATCTATATTGTGTGAAGTGTAAAACGCGTACTAGCACAAATGATGTGACGACGATTACAACTAAAAATAACAGATCTGCACTAACTGGTAGATGTGCAACATGTGGTATAAAAAAGTTTAGATTTGTTTCTATCAAATCTGGAGATGCTTTAAAAAAAAACGAGGAGGTGATATTGCAGCCAAGTTAGTAAAACTCCCTGGAACGCCGTGGGCAAAGTATCCAGGAGAAAAGCACCTTCCAGGATATAGCTATTGTGGCCCAGGAACACGATTAGATATCAGACTTGATGATCAAAATCAGCCCCGACCCGGCGAGTATCCGATAAACGCTATTGATAAGGCGTGTCATGCTCATGATGTTGCATATGAAAGCAGCAATCTGCAACATAGACATCTCGCGGATGTGAAATTAATTCATGCGTTAAATGCTATTCCTAATAAATCTTTCAAAGAAAAATTGGCTTCGTGGTTGGTAAAATCAGCTATGAAAGGCAAATTGATGATGGGCGCTGGTAATTAATAATATGGAACCTATTTATTATTCTCCAAAAGGATACTGGACGGGTAACGCTGCAATCAATAAACTCGCCAACGCCGCAAAAGTGAAAAAGGCTACTGCGGCTAATTGGTTATCCAAACAGGCTATATGGCAAATTTATCATACTCTTCCTAAACAAATCAATTTCTCGCATTTTGATGTTACCGGACCCAATGAAGTTCATCAAGCTGATTTATTGTTTTTACCACATGATAACGGTTACAAATACGCGCTAACCGTAGTTGACGTTGCGAGTCGATACAAACAAGCAGAACCGCTAAAAACAAAATCATCACCTGAAGTTGCTTCTGCATTTGAAAGGATTTATCGACGAAGCCCACTACGCTGGCCAAATCTGTTACAAGTTGATCCTGGCAAGGAATTTCAAGGCGCTGTTTTATCAGCGATGAAAGATCACAATGTCACCATCCGACGGGGGCATACTGCACTACATCGCGATCAGGCAATTGTAGAACGATTTAATCGGACTCTTGCTGCGCGGTTATTTGAATATCAATACGCAAAAGAATTCATCCAAGAAAAGCGATCCCGTGAATGGGTCAAAAGGTTACCAGGGGTAGTTGCAGCGCTAAATACCGAGATTACCAGAGCAATCAATATGAAACCTAACAACGCAATAAAAAAGTATATACCACAACCACAGTGGGATAGCGTTTCTCAGCCAATTCTCAGCAATGTCACCGTGAGATATTTATATGAACCAGGAGAACTCGAAGGTGGTAAAAAAAGGGCTACTGATCCTATTTGGAGTGTCACTACGCATAGCATATCTACTATAACACGATCAACTGGTAGACCTCCAATCTATAAATTGGATTCAACTGCCCCTCAGCGGGGTTTTACACGCGAACAATTACAAGTGATTCCTGATGATACTCAATTGCCACCGCGCGGCCTTAACTAGCGCCGTTGCGTCTGTTGCACTCAAGACAAGTCAACATCACATTGTTTCTGACATGACCGAGACTGTTATTTTTTCTGTCTACGGTAAATTGGCGAGGATCTTTATCCGAATACTGCCAACGCATTATACAATTGCAACTCGCGCAGTGATTATTCTGTTGTTGCTTCAGCGTAATTATTAATTCAGCATCAATATCAAATTCTCGTTGTTTTTTTTTGTCTTGTTGTTTGTAACCGGAGAGTTTTTTTTATTAATGATGCTAACATCAATATCATCCATTGTGGTGTCGTCATCGAAAACAATTCTTCGAAGTTGATTTATTCGCCGTACTCTAGACACTGCAAGATAGACTAAATTTGACCACTCAATGCGATTATCGACTATCCAAACAATTGTATCCGCGATGGTTAATCCCTGCGAGGAATGTATTGTTGTTACGTAACCCAGTGTCCATGGCGATTTATTAGCACGCAATGCATCTTCGACAACACTGATATCAACCAGCGCCAATATCATTTAACAATAATGTTTGTCTTTCGCGCTGTCCTGGAATTTCAACTTCAATATTCTGTCGCCGTGTGTCAGCGGGTCTAGAACACAATGGAACTTTTATCAAGGGATATTTTTCTTTGTGAAGTTCAAACAACTTTTTCTGAAGTCTGTCTCTGGCTATTTTTCTGCTAGCAACTACAACATCATTTGGTCTCCATGTGTTATAAAATTCCTCCACTGGAGTTTCAGAAATTATTTCCCTGATTATTTCACATTGGATTCTGTCGGGTTTCAGTCTAATTAATTTTTTAACCTCACTTAATTGTTCATCAAGTGCCCTATAATCGCTATCAATTTCTTCATAATAATCCACGAATTCTTTCAGCCACTTATGTGGACCCGCGCCGACAAATGGTGGTGGCTGTCCATGATCTCCGCACATTATCACCGCTGTATTCTTTTGCAGCAGCCAATCCAAGAACATCTTTAATATTTCTGTTGATACTGTGCATACTTCATCCCAGATTATAACCTCGGGGGTGAATTTATCTCCCATTCGTTCAGGTGTCCATTTGTCACCACTGTATCTGAAAAAGCTATGATACGTACACGCGGAAACGCCTCGTTGTTTTATCTCTCTCACTTATCTATGTGTTGGCGTCAGCACAATCATGTTTACGCGTCCTCGATATAACTCGATTGCACGCGTCGTCTTTCCTGACCCGCCACAGCCGTTTAAATAAACTGTTTTATATCTACAAATTGGATCTGATATCGATGGTGCATTAGAACGCTCTGATAAATTATCACTGCGTAAGTAATTACTTTTAATTTTAACATCTGCTGATTCAGAATAATCACGCAGCATTTCTTTTTTAATTCTCCATGATCCCCAACTTTCATCCGAATTAGTGAATTCAGCAACTGCGCAACTGTACTTGCTGTTAATGTAAAATGAATCAACGGCAACTCTAACCGCAGTGTCAGGAAATCTTTTTATCATTGAAAATAAATTAATACAAGCATAACCCAGCATCGACGACCTCAAATGTGTATACGGGGAGTTGTAATCGTCGCTATAAGTAACAACTGTACCCAATTTTGTTCCATCGGACAAAAAAGCATCTTTACGATCAACATATATGTTTTTAGATACTGCATCCGCGATTACAAAGTCGTATTCGATGTTATCCATAATCAGCCGTGAACAATATCGTTTATAGTCGCATTTTTTTCCTCCCTGAGTGAATTTTCCGATTATTCTTCTGCCGAGATCTTTTGCTTCGATGTTTCGTTGATTAAATATCCGTTTGGACCACTCAATGATATATTCTTGACCGGCATCAATATGTTTTCTGGATTCCTCAATTATACTATCAAGACGTTCTCGTGTTGGTAACCAGACATTGATTTGTTTCCGATATGATATAATTGCTTCACTGACTGTCAGCGAAATTAACATTTTTGTATCAATCATCAATCGTAATAGCGCTATTGGCAGCCACTTCTTTTCAGACATGTGTCTACCAATCCAAATATAACAACAGCGATGAAGTCCTGCTGCGAACTCAAATGATACTACACGAGCGAATCCAGTTAAATCAAAATCAGGCAGCGGCCCATTAATTGCAACACGAGTCATTTCATGTACGGGGTGTCCAAATCGTTTAAAATACTCAGTACACTCTCCTTAACCAAGAAAACTCGCTGGATAACAAGCAACCATATCAACTGAAATGATAGTATCACTGTCGTATGTTATTCCATAAACCGCCATGATTAAATTCTAAACAACTAGCCTCAATGTCTGGCAAGAATTTTACGCGTGTTGGTTTCCATGCGTTTTTTATTCTTGCAAAATGAGCTGCAACCGACGGGATTGTAAAACAGTTTGTCAATAATTGTTCGTCGTTGATGATTTCATCGGTGGCTTCGCCACACGCCGTTAAAAACCCACTAGCTGTTTTTTTCATTTTGTTGTGAAATGCTTCAGTGCGGTATAATTCACCGTTTGGTCTTACAAACTGGTCAAACGTATCCGGGTCGTTTTCAGTGCTGCGAAGTAACCACACCGACACGGGGTCGTTTTTACTCAAATACGCAATAGCATCGAATAGTTTCTTTTCAGCGAGAAAACCGTCCCTGGAAAATTCTTCTCGGAAGAATTCGTCGGGTATATACTTTATTGTTCTGTTTCGTGGAAATATTGTGACCGCGGACGTCCACGCGTGTTCGTTATAATCAATAATTTTAATTGGGGCTCCCTTTGATTTATATTTTGATTCGTATAAAACTTCTCCGGTTATCTTTGTAACAGTTATTGAAAATCTCAGCGACGTTTCTAATTTTGCTATATCGCTAATAGTCGCTCCGCGGTCTTTCACCGTTAACTCCCATTGAGCTATTTTGCTACGCCGTAGATCGGTAAGTTTGTTCCCTCGGGATGCATTTGTAAAATGTTCTGTTATTCGTGCTGCTACACAATTGAGTGGCAAAGCCACTGACGACGAAGTCGCCGGCGACGACTGTTTCATTGGTTTAAGTTTTCTTATATCGGGTTTTTCATTTAACGGATATATCCCATACACAACTGCTGTTTCAGGATATGCTCATTCATAGTATGGTTTGTCAATTCCAGTTAACAGACCCGGCTTAGAATCACGGCTAACAACGACTGTTTTCTTGTCTTTGAGAATCGGTTCAAATTTGTCTCGTATAATCCAACCGCCTGATTCTACACGGATAATGAATTTCACTCTAAAAAAATACTTTTTGTTACCAAGTTGTGATAACATCAACGCTGCGTTGCTATCGTTAATGATGGCATCAACAACGCCATCAATTCGAAATGTTGACCAGCTATGAGATGCACCGTCGTGCTTGAATTCATTAATACAATCGCGTATTTTATTTATGAGGGTTCTATCAGTTATTTTCCGTTTTGGCACATCTTTGAGTGTTCTATCGAGATTGAATTTAACGTTTTTGAAAGGCTTAATTGATGATAATCTCTCGAATTCGTCATTCATATAATTAAAACAAGAATTTAAATAGAAAAATATAGTATAATGAATCACTGCAAGTGGCTAATGATTGGATCAACAACCCCGTGTAACAAATCATGCAGAAGCGAATTCTGTGGGTATCATTTACAAAGTGTTCAGCGAGGAAGTTTTGGCCCCCTTCCGTGCCTCCAATGTGGGGTGGGGGTAAGGGGAAAATCTCAGTTGTGTCTCAGTTGTGGCGGCAAACGATACAGAGAACTAAAACGCTATTATGACAAACGAATAAAAAATGCAGTCATTGATCCTACCGATTACTCCGTCAGCGACAAAATCATAAAAACCCCTCAAGACTACATTGATAGATTTATAATTAAAGCAAATAATAATTTAGACAAATAGTATTATTATACAAATGAGCCAAGATTTCAGACCTCATCCAGTGCTTGCTAATTATGAAGCATCCCGTGATGGTGTTGTTAGAAATTGAAGACTAAAGAAGCCGGTTGGACGGGTAAATAATATGGGATACTTGATGTTTACAGCTGGGAAGAGGAAATATCTCTGTCATAGAATTATTTTTGAAGCATTTTTCGGATTAATCAAAGACGGCCTTGCTATTGATCACATAAATGGCGTGAAGACTGATAATTGTCTTGAGAATCTTCAAGCCGTCTCACAAAGTCAGAATGCAAAACGGGGCAGGATAGGGACTTGTAAGTCAGTTGGAAAGAGATCCGTCAAATCATTTGATACATCAACTGACGAGGAGAAAATATTTCAGTCGATGAATGAAGCTAGTAGATATTTCGATATTTGTATGCCTTCAGTACAAAGAGTAGCAGAAAATATAACTAAATCAGCTCTGTCAAAGAAAAACACACACAGGATACAATTTTAATATATCGAGGGAGATAAATCATACAATAATAAAGTCGCATGACAGAGTTACGTCCCTTGATGTCCAATTACTACTACGTACACACAGGATACTATGTTCATATATCAAGGGAGATAAATCGTACAATAATAAAGTCGCATGACAGTTACGCCCCTTGAAGTCCAATTAATATTACGATTAATTAATCATTTTACGATGAAAAACTAATGAAATACACGCTGTTATCTAACAACTGTATTCTTTTGTTTAGTGTTTTATTCAAATATTTTGTCTCATTTAAATGTTGTGAAACAGCATTAATAAGTAATTCAAGGAAATAAAATAACACACCCGTGAATCAACGCTGCTGTATTAGTCACCTTATATATGTCATGAGTCGTAATAAGCTTGGGGCTTTTGAAAGTCGATTCCGACCAATCAAAACTAACCCACGCCATCTAACTCGGGCGTGTGGTCTTTTGTCAATCATGCAAACGGGTTAATTTAATTGGGTTGCTTTTGATTGGTTGGATTGGCCGTAGAAAATCCGCCCCGTCGTTTCATGTTTGTGCTGTTTTGTGCCGTCCCACATCATTACATGTACATCACAAATTCCATCATCGTTTCATTGAATATATCAATCCTTAATTAAGTTAATTAAGTATATGTTATGCCTAAAATCTGCCACAACACTCGAGTGGAGATTTACGGCATTGCACTGTCCATTAATTAAGTTAATTAAGTATATGTTATGCCTAAAATCTGCCACAACACTCGAGTGGAGATATACGGCATTGTACTGTGCATTAATTAAGTATATGTTATGCCTAAAATCTGCCACAACACTCGAGTGGAGATATACGGCATTGTACTGTCCATAAAACAAAACGGGTCAAAAACGACCCCCAATATTTTTTAATAATTAGAGGTAAAATATATTATATTATATTTTTATAAATAATGGATATCAAAGATGTAAATGCAATAATTGCTGAAATTTCAAATTTAAAAAATCGAGGGATAGTATTATCTGAAGGTCTCGACTGTGACAAGATTACCTCGGAATATGAAGAAATTGAGTATCAGTCTAGTAAGGGTCGTTATGTTTTACCGAAGATGTACAGGCTCGTGAAAGTAATTCAAAAGTCCATCAATGCTTGTTTGTACGGTAACGACATTAATGTATTTATAACGCTATTTAGCACCGTTGAAGCAATACGTCAAAAGCTCGGCCAAGAGTATCAAAAACGAGATGAAATTAGTTCTAAGGTTCGTGATCTTAGAAAAATATTAAACGACGAAAAACCAGTATCCTAACCACGTGAGCGTTACTATAAAAAATAGGCTTTCAGTAAATTTTCAGTAAAAAATTATTTTTTTTTTGCGTTTTTTGTACACTCACATAGGATTTTCTCCTGAAAGAATACTCAACAGTTTGGGCTTGCTCATGCAGTTATGTGCGTACTGGATGATCTGGCTGTGGTAGCAAGTAATCACCGCGACGCCTCCATTTTCACGTAGTTGTTGTTGTTGGCGCGTCGTTAACAAAAATCGTTCATCGCCGTTCTCAGATATTACAATTTTGAAACCCCCAGCGATGTTATTTCTGAAACATTCGCGGATAGCGTCGTACAGTTTAACCTTGTCGAAGATGGATACGTTAGCTTGATAGTACATTATTTAATAACTCAGCTTTTAATTGTTATAGTTTCACATTTGAAAACTCAGTTCACAAACAATATATGGTAGGTGAATCGCTTACAACTAAATTAGCCCGAGAGCGGTTTTCAGCAATTAAAAAGTTTATACCGGACAGACAGACTTCGCGAGAAACTTCAACAACGACAACAAGCGCAGACTGACTTTTCTGTGTCAAGTGAACAACTGTTTACTCCGATAACAAGTGCAACCAAAGATGTGAAAAAGTTAACTGAAGCAGCGATATACGGAGATATTCCTGAAAAAGAACGAGCAACGAAGGCGCCGCTGCTTGATACACTTGAAAAGATAGCAGCAGAGACCGAACAAACGCGCGCAGGGATACAACAGCTATCCAGTGATATAAAAACTCAACGCGAAATTGAAGAACTCGAAGAAGAACAACAAGGTGCAGCTGGAGGAAAAGACTTCACCTGAGAATATATTTACAGTCGCAGCATTAAATGAAATTAGAAGAATCCGTACGGATTAAGAATTAGCTAATTTTGCTAGAGACAATTTTCTAAAGGGCAAAAGAGAGAATTTATTAAAAGACGAGTTTAAAAGTTTTATAAAAAACAAAGACACTTGGACATCAAAATTATATTTAGTGAAACGCGGCGGGAATAAAATCTCGGCGTTGCAGCACCCTGGTTATGATGACTTTCTAGCTGCGGTTAAAGGCGGTCCACAACTACCACGTTATACGGAGGATCCAATCCCGGAAGAAATAGACATAAAAGCAGAAGCCGGTTCTAAGAAAACAAGCGGAAAAGGATATTCAATTAAAAATCCTTTGGATTTCAACGCAGCCGTGACATATCCTGGTAACATCCTAAGTGATATATCACGGTTAGAAGTACTTATGGGTGGAAAGCGAGCCTCAAGCAACTCCATCGAGATAATTAATGAAGCAGCTGATATCTGTAGACGATTATTTGCCGGCGGTATCATGGACATTGATGTATATCGAGAACTCATTGCTGAATTGTTCAAAATCACAGAGACGCCCATGGTTATGATGAAAATCCTATGGATCTTAGCGATTGATCACTAATTGAAAAACTACTAGTTTTATAACAAGATGATCATACACTACAACCATGATAAACCCGTAAGCGTCTACGTGGTGAACTCACGATTGCCTGTTTATAGAGCATATTACGGAGATGGTTTCGGCAATACCATTGCGGGGTTATTTACAAGAATGGCTCCCAAGATGGCGCCGTTAGCTAAACAATTATCAATGAAGGCCATTTATATTATTCGTGATAAGGGAATCAGCGCTGTTGGAAATCTTGCCGGAAAGGCATTTTCTGCCGCGAAAGATAAAATAGCATCATTGGTGCGACGACGAGAAAAGCAACCAGTTGTACTGCCATCTACAACAGTGATGCCTGCAAGTGTCAGCAAAGCAATAAATAGCGCAGTGGAAGAAAAATTAGCGTCGTTGGCTGCTTCGGTGACTCTGTCATCCGTGGCTGCGCCGCTGGCAAACAGTAACCAAGATGATATCGCAAACATGATAGCAGGAAGTGGTTTGAAACGAAAACAAAAACGACGATGATTACAAAGAATTTCACAATTGAAAATTCTGATGTGAATAATAATAATAATGTTCAAAAGAACAGCTGATCCAGCGTTAGATATGGAAGCCCCAGTACCCAAGGACAATTCCGTCCGCGATTATCAATTTTATTCCTATCATGCAATACAAGCAGATATTCGATCGCGAATTGAACTTCAAGTCCATGATACCAGCAAATATTTTCTACCCGCTGAAGCGTTTATCGAAGTAGAAGGAGAACTTGTACGACTTACTGATACTCCTGCTGTACCCGCACCGTATCCAGATGGTACCAAAGTCGGCTTAGTCAATAATGGTATCATGGCGCTATTTGAATCCGCGAGATATCTCATTGACGGAAAAGAGATTGAGTCTATAGAACGTGATGTTGATGTGGCTACAACAATAATTGGGTTAGCAAGATATTCTGACGATTATACAAGATCAGCAGGCCCGTCTATGATGTTTGCAAAAGATAATAAAAACACTGCTGGGCACACTCAGTTTATTGTACGACGACCAAATGATCGTGCTGGTCCTCCCACCCCTGCTGCTATCGAGGATATGATTATAAATACTGATCCCCAGTACAATCTAGGAGCTGCAACACGAATAGCAATGTTGGCAGGACAGCGTAGATCGTTTTCATGTGCGATTCCGTTGCATCATATATTTGGATTCTGCAGAAATGTACGAAAAGTTATTTATGGAGCGAAGCATACAGTAGTACTCGTGCGAAAGGGTAGTGACAATGATGCAGTCTGGAGAATTCCAGCGGATCCTGCAAATCCAGATGCTGACGCTGGTAAAGTCATTTTAACTAAATTGGTCTTGTGGATGCCAGTAATGACCCCATCAATTACCACAGAACAGCGACTACTATCATTTATGGATGCGGGTGGCAAATCATTGCTAAGTTGGCTAACAACAACAACTGATGTTAAGCAATCAAATATCAATGGTACTTTTACATGGAACTTGGCATCACAACAAGGTGTTTCAGCTCCACGTCATATATTTATCACGTTACAGGATATGACAAGAGTGGAATCACAATTACACAGTCATATGATATTTGATCAATTAGGAGTTACTGAGGTCTCGTTGAGAATAAATGGCCAGCAGGAACCATCCGAAGACATACAACTTAATTTCGGTCAAAACCATATTGCGCGCGTGTACCATCGTATGCTGTCATATATGGGCCGTGATCAAAATGTTGATACTGGTTTGCAAATATCGCAATATGATCTTAAGAACTTTTATCCGATCAACTACTTTTCGCTGGAACATCTTGATTTAACAAGACAATCCGTCGTTGATATACACTTCAGAGCCAATGTCATTCGTGGCACTATTGCTAATTATAGAGCAGTTGCTGTCATTCTCAGCGACAAATCAATGCTACTTGAAGGTGTTGGTGGACGAATGAGAATTGTTGATGCACCAGTGGAAAATATGTAAATAAAACTTGAAGAGTTTCCAATTAGGTCAATTGAAAGTATAAATGTGTTTTACAATAAAATGACATATAGTGATGGTAGTGTCAAGCTGACTGATGGTCAGGTCAAGAAATTGCGACCAAAATCCGCTAAAGAATGTGGAACCACAATAACGTTAAAACCAGCGCAGATGTCCGGCGGTACACATAAAATATCATTGACGGATCGTCAACTAAAACATTTCAATGATGCGCTAAAGAATAAGAGAGGGGTTCAAATTGTATTTTCAAAGGCTGCAGTCGCCAACATGATAAAATCAGGTGGTATATTTCCATTGTTAGCCGCAATACCAGCATTGATTGCAGCGGCTGCCCCAGCGGTGGCGAAGGCGGCTGCGTTGGGAGCCGTTGGGACCGCGGCAGGGATGGCGTTGAAAAAGGCAACTGGGAAAGGATATAAAAAAGGGTAAGGGGTTGTACCTACCAGGAAACCCGTATTCATGGTACAGCGGAAAGGGTCTAAGAATACCAGGAACGGTTTATTAGTTGAAAGCCGAATTCTCCCTATGTCCAATTTTGATTTAATTGATGCTGCTAAAAAACTAGCGATAAAAAACTTCAGAGGGGTTTTTATGAGAGATCAATTACCGAGAAAACCTAAACGCGTTGTAACCGGTATCATCAATCTTGATAACAGCAGCGGATCGGGAACTCACTGGGTTGCATACGCGATTGATCCACGTGGGATTGTCTATTTTGATTCATATGGGTTAGCTCCGCCAAGCGAGTTTATGCGGTATATAAATTCTTCGATGAAACTCAAAGAGTTTCCGATTTTTTATTTCACGCTGCCAACACAACAATTAAATGATCCACCGATATGCGGCCGTGAAGTATTAAATGTCCTCGCGGAGATTTCTTCGTCACAGAAACCACCTCATCTGGTTGTAAATAAATACACGAGTGGGAAATTACAAGGTAATTTTAGAGAATCAATAAATTGAAAATACAAGTTGCGCTAACAATAATGATTGATATTTGGGGACGATCTCTGTCAATGTTGAAACCCACCGTGGAAACATCTGCGGCTTCTATCGAGGATGTAAAAAAAATAATTGAAGATGAAATCGCTGAGACGTTAAATTTAGCAAGTGTTGACCTGAACGAAATAGTTGTATTTCAAGATCGCCAGGGTAAATTGAAAAGCAGTAATATATCCGCGGATGACATTTTGATACGGCAGAGCGATACCGCTGAAAACTCTATTGCGCTGTATTCCAGCGGTGGACGACTTAAACCAGGCGCAATTGTGTCTATGATCACCGACGCGATTGCCGCCCACGGCCGTGAGCTGGATGATTATATACGAGGTTATAATAGTTTTCGCAAAAATGTCGTACATAAATTCTTTGGAACCTCGCTTGTGGTTGGCATGACTCGCTGAAATTAAAAACTTTCTATCTTTTTTCTTTTTTAACAAGGAGGCGGGAAGTATAATGAATGAAAATGAAATCAAGGCAAATTATCTCGATATTTACACGGATATTTCTAAAATAATAGAAAATCTTGAAAAGGTACAAAAACCCACTAACGACGTCGTTGATAAGTTTTTTGGAACGCCACTTGTGGCAGGCATGACTCTCGCTGAAATTAGCGAGTTTATTGGCAAGGATACTCTCAATACCTACGTCGTTAATAGTTTCTTTGGTGTCCCAGCTACATCTACGATGACTCTCAAGGATATTAATATGTTTATGGTGAGACAAACAACACTTAATACCATCGTGGATAAATTTTTAGGGAGAACACCTGTGTCTGAAACCACATCTCTGACAGGCCCAACCCTCCCTGAAGTTAAAAAAGCTATTGACGAACAAAAGCTCACCAGCGAAATTGTTAATAAGTTCTTTGAGGGCAGTAAACCCCAAGATATCACGACGAAATTTTCTAACATCGACCAGCATATTAAAAACCAAGCACGGCTTGGAATCGACGGCCTTCTGATTTCATTCTTTTTTAGCAAGAGGGATGGGAGGATGATGGTTTCTAACGAAATCAAAGTAAATTATCTCGAAATGTACAATGATATTCTTAAACTAAAAGCTCTCGAAGAAATTAAAATCCTTCTGGTTTCATTCTTTTATAACAGGGAGGCGGGGAGGATGATGGTTTCTAACGAAATCAAGGCAAATTATCTCGATATTTACACGGATATTTTTAAACTAAAAGAAGATTTTACAAAAATGATCGAACGACTCGATAAAGTAAAAATTCCATACCGCGTAAAAACCGTTGATAACATCGTATACACAGTTGCCAGTGGAACCTTTGATTGGATCCAAGGAAATGAAAATAGTTTATATTTTCATAGCAAATATGGTAGTATACCGGGCTGTTATCGATTTACAATAAAACATCGCCGTAAATTTGATTTGAGAGTCGGTCCGGGACCATCATATATAACAGGCGTTAACACAGTAACATATATAAACGATATGATACCCGACGCGCCCGACCGAATAAGATACCCTATCCGAATTGATATAACTACATCCGACGGGTCAGCGGCAGGGGTTAGGGAGTCGCTACCCTGGACGCTAGAATTCGTATCCGGTATTCCCCCCACCGACCATGAATCCAAGTACACAATCGAATAATTGAAAACACTAGCGGGTTTAAAATAGTAATGACATCGATGAAATCAATTGAACCGATAATAGTCCCAGAGGTATCACAATCGCATCGATATCGATATGAAAAAATACCGACGCAGTGTAGCAATCATCGACATCACCGTGTACTCGGTGTCCGGTGTGATGTCCAGCGCCGGGGTTATTTTGTCGACGGTGACCATGATGGCTCCGATTGCAGTTCCAATTGCTATCTCCGCGGCAACAACAATTGCGGAAGTCGCCACCGCGATAACTAAAAAGTTATCGTGTTCTCAGAAAAAACTCAGTGATTATACAGCTCGGTACCGGGTGGTATTTGACGCGTACTCGAAATTATCCGAGTTGATCTCACTGTCGATAGATAATTCCTTCATATCCGATGTTTAATTTTCCACGATGACCCAGTTGTATAACTCCGCGATGTTGAAATTGGAAATTGAAGATAGCGTTAACAATAATGTCACTCGAACTGCTTCAACGAATTGTGGAGAATACCACTCCGATACGAACAAGCATGATATCAATAACATCAACAAACCCTGAATTCAACGTGAACTTCCCTTCTTCGATTCCAGTGCGCGAGATCGCGCTGGCAAATTTACGAGTATATCATAGCTGGCCTAATATCAGATCGGTTGCTTTTGGCGGTCAGCAGCCCAATAACGCACTGGTGTTCTCGTATAAGAATAAACCCGATGGTACTCCAGCGTGGGAAACTGTTTCGTTACCAACTGGGTCGTACCAAATTGAGCAAATTAATTCTGAAATTCAGCGTAGAATAAAATCAATCACTGGAAAAGAATAAAAAATAGCTATTAATCTTCATGAACCGACGCTCTCGTCGTCGATCGAAATAAGCACAGAGGGATACATTGTAGATATCTATAACAGCTCGTTAAGAACGGTGCTAGGATGGCCTGAAAAACCACCCGGAGCCGCCGCCGACTTAACCACGGATGTACAATCATATCATGAAATAAATCCCAGATATCGAGATAGTTTATCTGATATAAGAAAAGTAAAAATCGCCGATAGATTTATATTTACCAACAAAAACACATTGCAATGGGATTTTATCATTAAAAGAACAGCCGACTCATCTGTTACTATTTCATTTACGCTAACTGACATCACTGATTATTTTAATGAAATTAATCAGTTACATAAAACATAACTAGAACAACTACGGCAAACAAAATCGCAAAAACACGTTGAAATACTAAATCAGCTTATATCTGACATGGAATATATCAATGAACTAATTATTCAAACAATAACCAATGACAACAGCGACAGTAAACAACAATTCCTAACCGGTTACAATATCACAGAAGCCGATCTGCGTAATTTCAAGTTTCCCGGATACAACGCTGAGGAACTAAAATAATCTGTTAGGAATATTAGCAAGGTATTACAAGTACAAGATTCAACTGTCCTCCTCAAATTTAATAATGATCCAGATGGTGGCGGTAGGCATATTGCCCAGCACAATGTGAATATTTCAACGGTGATTGCACTCAACTTAACATGTGACGCAATTGAAGGAAGCTATCAAATTAATCTCGAGCAATCAAATCAAGCTCAGCAAGGATATATTCTTTATTCGTTTGCACCAACAGCTCCTCCAGGATTCCTAATTATTGAAAACCCAATTAATCCTGTCTACATGCGATGTCATAATAATTCGCTAACGAGAATTAATTTCCGACTCACCGACCAGTCAAATAATTTGATTGATCTACAAGACGAGGTGTTAGCGATTAGTTTGTTTGTGAAATCATAAATGATTTTCGTCCTAAAGACTTGATCAAGTATTCGGTTAACCCATAGCAGCGGAGGGGGGAGGGGGGGCGATGACATCACGACGAGACCGTATTTTGACTAAACGATGAAAACGGTCTTGGAGTATGACTTGCGAAAAACTTATGTTTCGAGCAAGTAATCTTTTTTTTTGGTTGAAAAAGAATAATTCGAATTAATTCTCTCGAGATGTTTGTTAGATTTAGAGCAAATGATGTCTGGAGCAAATGTCCGATTCGCCCCCTCTGCTGCTAAACTCACATCGGATATTAATGTGTCATCGAGTGATGACGATATCATCGAGGATAATTGTGAGTACGCGGTTGACACAACATGGAACTTAACTACGTAGTCTTGTAGTTTGCGCTGCCTGCATGAGGATATTTTTTTGTTATAATCGAAATTATTCCCGCGATTGTTGTCGCCACTGATATACAAATTGGAACAGCTATCGGGGCAATCATTGTTACCTTAGAGAGTATTATAACAGATCCGGTGATTACACCTGATAACGAGCACACGGTAACATCAACTGCGGTAATTCTTCGTCGGTATTTTTTAATTTTTACTTCATACTCCTATGTGAGTGTTTTGAGTTTAGTTTGAAATTTTCTGACCTGATCATAGAAATACTGCTGTGATGACATTTTATTTATTACAACCGAATTCAATTCAGTTGTTTACTTAAATCCGCTACGAATCCCACGTACCATGTTACTGATGTCCTAACCAACCTATTATATGTGGTTGTTATCGTGAATTGTTCAGTTTGTATCCTTATCGATGATCGTTGATATCATATTGTTGCCGCCAGATGAACTCGTTGATGAAATATTATATTGAGTCGGTGATATTAGTGTTAATCGATAAATACCTTTGACGGTTGCAGTGATACTTAGCGTGTTAATCTGTGGTGTCCACGCAAATGATCCGTGTTGAATCGTATATGCCGAGTTCATATTTTTCTCATGAGGGATTTTTATTCTTTCAACTATGGCTATCATCCTAGATGAATCATCTTTGATGGCCTCGTTAGTCCTTTTGAAATCATCGATGGATATTTTTACATCTAAGAGTTTTATGTTTACTTTATCTAATAAGGTTCCAAAGAATTTCTCAATGAGAAAGCTTCTCAACATGATCTTCATACCTAGATTGTAGTGGTGCAAATTCTATGATTGCGGTTTTTATTTCTGTGAGCTTTGGTGTGGTCACTGGTTTGAGTTTACCATCGGAAAACACGGCAATATCATCATCTGGTGCGTCGCGTTGTTTAACTAAAATATCATCAAGGGAAACATTACTAGTTTTCAATTTACCATGACGATCTTGAAATACAACTATTTCATTGGGATCAACACTTGCGAGATTTAACATCTCAGCTATTTCATCTTCGATTATTTTTTTACATCACCGGTTGCAGATATTTCCGCGGTGGGTTTTTTCAGGCTTGATAAAGATCTCCCCCAAATATCAATCATTATGCTCTAAGATCTCTCTAAAAAGCGATTACTCATATATTCATGTACGGTTTTATGGGGTGATTTTCCCGATGATGAAATAGCGTCGAGGACATTTAATACTTCTATGCCGCATATTCGTGAGTCATTCATTTTCTGTGTTGGTAGCGTAGATAGGAGTTTATAAGCGGTTTATATAACTCATAAATTCTTTAGGCGGCGGTAACCCATATGAATCTAAATAAACAATTGCACGCGGATCAATCGCATATGCAACCCAGTGGTTTCCAGGTCCGCTGATGTTATCGAGATTAATGATACCGGTTTCAACGCTGTTTGCTTGTTGTGGTAATTGATCTCTCATAAAGACACCTCTAAAGTTTTGTTGTCGCTAGTTTTGTAGCAGCGTCGAGTAAATCAAAATTTGACATGGGAACTATAGGTTCTCGAGTTAATAAACTGTTCCAGTCTAAGGCCTTTTCCGCTGTACCATGAATACGGAGTTACTGGTAATCATAGACCCTTTCCTGATCGTTTTTTTGTATCCCTGTCCGGTAGCTTTCTTTAGTGCAATCCCTGCCGCTGCACCAACGGCTCCTGGAGCGGCGGCTTTTACTACGGCTGGGGCCGCTGCTGCAATCAATGCTGGTAACGCAGCGAAATGTGGGAATATACCACCTGATTTTATCATGTTCTTAATTGCGGCCGCAGAGAGAGTGATCTGAACACCTTTTTTTTATCTTTGATGGCATCATTGAAGTGTTTTATCTGACGATCTGTCAGTGCAAATTTATTCTGACCGCCAGACATCTGATTGTGTTTCAGCGATATTGTGGTTCCACATATTTTAGCTGATTCCGATTGCAATTTTTTTAATTTGACCAGGAGTTAACGTAACACTAACATGACTATATTACATTTTATTAGTAACAGATTGATCTAATTGTTACATTATATATTTTCCAATGGTGCATCAACTACTTTCATTCGTCCACCAACACCTTAAGTAGCATTGATATGTCGATTAGAATTACAGCAACTGCTCTGTACTCGGGGATAAGTGGTGGAGCAATCGGAAGAGATACACGAGCTCGGAAGTGTATATCAACGACGGATTGTCTGGTTCAGTCAATATGTTCCAGCGAGAAGTAATAGATGTGATATAGTTTTTTAAAATCCCATTGTGATATTTGCAGACCGGTATCTACATTATTATCGCGTCCCATAAATGATAGCAAACAATGATACGCGCATGCTATTTGGTTTTGATCGTAATTAAGTAAAACATCCTCGGTTGGTTCCTGTTGGCCGTTTACACTCAACGAGACTTCAGAAACACCTAGTTGATCAAATATCATATGGCTGCGTGTTTGTGAACCCAATCGCGTCTTATCCTGTAACGCAACAAATTTATGCCGCGGCGCAGAAACACCTTGTTTTGATGCCAGGTGCCAAGTAAATATACCATTAACAGTACTATCCTTGGTATCCGTGGCAGTTGTTAGCCAACTTAGTAATGATTTGCCGCTTGTACTCATAAATGATAGTAATTTTTGCTCTGCGGTGCTTGATGAAGTCATTACTGGCATCCACAGTGAAAGTTTTGTTTTATTTACTTTACCATCAGCAACATCAGCACCATGCCAGACTGCATCATTATCATCATCTTTTCGCACTAAGGTATGCTTCGCTCCATAGATAACTTTTCTAACATTTCTGCAGAATCGAAATATATGATGTAGTGAAATAGCGCAGGAAAATAATCTACGCCGTCCTTGCAACATTGATACGCGTGTTGCAAACCCTAAGTTGTAACGAATATTATCATTTTTTACAATATCAAAGGGGTAAGCTGATCTTGGTTCGTATTCACCAACTACTTCTGGTTGATCAGCAACTCCAGTAGCTACTAGTGTCCGTAATTTAAAATATTTATTGTTATCAGGGTGATCAGTAATATCTTTAGAGAACATCATAGATGGACCTGCCGATCTTGTATAATCATCGGAGTATCTTGCTAACCCCACTATTGTTGTGGCAATATCAAGATCATGTTCTATAGATTCAATCTCTTTTCCATCAATCATGTATCTAGCGTTGTTAAATAGCGCCATGATACCGTTATTGACAAAACAAACTTTGACACCATCTGCATATGGCGGATCATTAGCAGCACGATTATTTGTTACAATTTCTCCTTCTAGTTCGACAAACGCTTCAGAGGGTAGAAAGTATTTGCTGGTATCCTGGACTTGAAGATTCTTGATCGACTTCTTGGTTGTACTGCATTATAGGAAAAATACTGATAATTAAGTATAGAATCATTCTTGGGTACTGGGGCGTCCATATCAAATGCTGTATCAGGAGCCGATTTGAACATATTATTATATATTTCTTGATCTAAATCGTGATCTTGCTCGCCATTTCAAACCTCTTCCCGCTATCATATTTGCAGTAATATTATCCTGGACGCTGCTCAGTGATGCTATTTTTTGATCCACCGCGTTATTTATTATTTTACTAATACTCGCGTGCATAATTTCCGTAGATGGTAGTGGTGCTAGTGACTTTGCCATCTGTTTCTTTCGCCGCCCAACTAACGCTTCTAGTTTTTCTTTAGGCGCGGAAAAATTCCCTCCCGGCAACATCACCAACAGCGCTAATACCTTTATAACGGATTACATCAATAGCTTTCATTGATAATTGTTTTGCGATTGGTGCTATTTTGGGAGCCATTCTTGCAAATAACCCTGCAATGGTATTGCCGAGACCATCTCCATAGTATGCTCTATAAATAGGCAAGCTTGGGTTTACTACATAGACCATGGATGGTTTATTTTGGTTGTAATGCATGATCATCTTATTAAAATGCTATTTATCTAATCGCGAAATTCGACGAAGTCATTAAATTAATCACTATGGTAACCGTCTGCTAGCTCATCAATAAACTCTTTGTATACATCAATATCCACGATAACACCCTCAAATAGTCGTCTGCAGATATCAGCTGCCTCATTAATTACTTCCGGTAAGTAATTTCCGGCTCGTTTCCCTGCTACGAGGACTTCTAATCGTGATATATCCCTAAGAATACTATTAGGAGAATGAACTAGACCATTACACGAAAACCCTCTTGGATATCCATCTCCGTTTTTTTCACTTGAACCAGTTGAACCTTGCTCGCAAGATAATTCATCCAGTGATCTGTCCATTCTTTCTAAATCATCATCTTCGAGTTGGTTAAGTGATGTATCCCACTGAAGTTCTTTTTCTTGTTTTTTTTTTTGTCTTCGTGTTTGTCTCTGTGTTGGTGTTTAACGTTTTCTTTCTTGTTGTCGTTCTTCTATTTCCATATGTCGTTCTTCTATTTGTTGTTTATCATAATTACCAATTCGTTTTTAAATTCTGTATACCCCATCTCCTTCCTGTCTAAACGATCAATCCCCTTCTTTATTTTATACAACCAATCAAACCAGTCATCGCGTTTTATTCCACTATTTTATAATCACCTTTTAAAAATTCCTTTTTTGAATGATAAATGTTAGCAGCAAAATTACCAAAAGCGTGATAATCCTTTTGTTTAACTAATTGAAATCGTTTGTTTTTTTAGTGTTTTTGCCTCTTCAGTAAACTTATCAGCTAAAGAAACACTCTTCGTTTTACTATCATCACCCTTTTTATCTCCAGCTATATGTTTTTAACAACGGGAGTATACCCTTTTTTTCTATCTTCTTTCTCGATAGTTTCTCCCAATATAACTTTTTCAGTAGTTGAAGTGACGGGTTTAAATAATTGTTCAGTGTCTTTTGCAAAATCGCTTTGAAATTCCTGTCTCGTTTGGAGTTTATTTCGAACGGAATCACGAACTGGAATAAATTTCTTGATCGAAGCTAATCCTTCACGTGCTAATTTAGTTGTTTGTGCTTCATTTACCATTATAAATTAATGTACGATTTATATTGTAAGTAAAAAAACTCGACCCAAAAATTCTTTTGTGTTATACTTCCGCATAGTGATAAATCACCTGTCTATACAAATTCGTTCTAGGTTAGTAAGCGCATGCCTGTATTACTCATGTATTATGGTGTGTTCAGAGTGTCAATTGTTGAGGCAATCATAGAGGAATTTTCATTTTGGCGGATAATCTTTTATTGTTTTGATTTTCGAGTTAAGTGTGCGTTTGATTTCATATTGTTTCCCCAATTCACTTATGACCTTTTCGACAGAAGTGAATAACAGGACGAACTTATTGATGTCGTTACAGAATGCGAGGGAGTCATTAATAGCGTGTTGAATTCTCTTTATAAAAGAATAGGAGTTCGATAACACATATCTATTATTCCTAGCGCTATCATCAATATCTTGAAATTCAGAAAGAATCTGATTACAATCTAATTTATCTAACAATTGAATTCCTTGATTTTTCAAATTTGAAATCTCGTTAATAATGACCTTCATATTTTCGAAATTCATATATGAATTATTATATATTTAAGATGAAATTAAAAACAATTAGGGATCAATTTTGACCCGTTTTTTCATAACTCCATTCGCAATAAGGTGTATTCACATCTCATTGCGCCTAGAGATATTATGCAAGTTATATATGATTATATTTGATGAACTCCATTCGCAATAAGGTGTATTCACATCTTATTACGCCTAGAGATATATATGATGATGAACTCCATTCGCAATAAGGTGTATTCACATCTAATTTCGCCTAGAGATATACATGAAAATCCCCATTTGGAACCCCTCAGGTGTTATTCACATCTGACCGGGCCCAAAGGTACCACGAAACATAGTCTCCAAGAGGAGATCTAACTCGTCAAATAACGGGTTAGAACTCCAAGAAGATATATTTCGTGAATGGACGTCATATTTACATATATATATATATATATATATATATATATATATATATATATATATATATATATATATATATATATATATATATATATATATATATATATATACATATATATATATATATATATATATATATATGGTATTTACATAATAGTATTTACAATGAAATTATATATACAGTGACATTTACAAGTATATGCATAATGGTATTTACAATGAAATCAAATGGTATTTACAATGAAATGAAATGGTTTATTCAATGAAATGATATGTAGGGTATATACAATGAAATTATATGCACACATGCATACACACACGGGGGCTGTTCTACATTGAAACTGAAACCACCATACACCCAACAAAATCACCCCAGGTTGAATGTAAAAACACATTCACACTGTGTGACGGTGTATGGCGTATGATGGTTTCAAGGTTTGAATTTCGAATGGCTTAAAACCCCAAATTTTATATAAAAACCTTCCGATCGGTACCGTCGACAATAATGCCTGCCACCAGATTCGACCAATTTGCCCCAGGACGATATTCCATCTGCGTATACAATACACTAGTGGTCGTAATCTATAATCGTAATACGACATATGTGTATCATGAAGGGTTTAATGATGACAACAAGAAATTGCATTATGCGGAACTTCTACCTGGTGAAACATTAAACCACACAAGAAAACCATTACGTGACTACAACAAAGGACTTATCGTTGTTTCAAAACTACACACACACAAGCGCACACGAGTTATTCCTCTTGGTGTTATAACACATAGTAAAAAACAGAATTCAGACATATGTACATTGAAGTCTATTTCCGGTTCGCTTTGAAATCGCAGATCGATATATTTGATTTGCTACTCTTCGTACTGAGGCTCTACAAATATCGAAATATTTTCCGGCTTCATTTATTAATTGAAATACTCTTTCGTCGTTATGTTCTGTATTAAATGATTTTTATAGGTTTCGCATTTTTCAATTTTTTTCCAGTCCCTTCTAGTTTGGTGTTTTCACTTTGTGAAATAGCCTGCAAATTATCTAAAGAATTATCAGTTTTTATACCATTTATGTGATCGATAACAAGACCATCCTTGACCAATCCGTTAAATACCACATAGACAATTCTGTGATTCAGATAACTTTTCCCTCCAGAACTAAATATAAGATATCCTTGATTTTTCACAACACCAACTGGGTTTTTCAGTCTGCGGTTTCTGACAATACCACCAAGATGCTTCATAATTGGTAATCACGGGATGTGGTTTAAATTCTTGGTTCATTTATATACCAAATACTATTTGTATAATTCATTATTTGGTTTAATTATTACTTTAGAATCTATCAATGTAGTCTTGATGTGTTCTTATGATTTTATCCTTGACAGAGTCAAGGACGGTAAAACGGTCAGGGTCATTGATGGAGTCATTGACTTGTTTATTATAATAGTGCTTTAGCTTTCTGTATCGCTTACCACCACAAGTGAGACATAACTGTGACTTACCACGCACACCTACTCCACATCATATGCAAGGTAAGGGCCCTAAGCTTCCACGACGTACGCTTTGCAAATGATATCCACATAATTCATTACTGCATGATTTGTTAGAAGCAGTTACTGATCCTATCATAAGCCATTTGCATTGGTTCATTATATAATAATTCTTTATTTAAATACTTGTTTTAATTATAATATGGAAGAGTTCGAGAGATTATCGAAAATTACACCTTGGAAAAATGTTGAATTCAATCTCGATAGAGTCTCCACTGATGTACCAAAGGGTCTAATAAATGATAGAAGCATGATAGGTAAAATCCGTGATTGTTTTAATGAATTCAAGCTCGATGAAGCATCTCACTGTTGGTCAACATTACGAATTGATGGTAGTGTTGATGCTACCATGAACGACGAAAGAGCAGCAGTGATAATCTCACATCTTGACAAGAAAAAGTATTTTTTTAGAGTGAAATTCATTATCCGCGCAGATACGGGGAATTGGATTATACGCGACAAATTTGAACCCATCCTGAAAAATAAAAGAACCGTCACAGTGAGTCAGGAGTCCAAACCAGGAATTCTGACTGGGACTGACAAACCGTATTACGAGAGAACATATCCTGTGAAAGCAGTTGTTTATGGAATCTATCCGATAAATGATAAACCGAGTATTGAAAAATTAAAACCCATGAAATTGTCGCCGCTGACTTTGTCAGGGTCAATAAATTGTGTAGCATAACGATTAAAAGAACATTTTACAAATGCGTTGCGTGGAAACAAATTGACGGATCTAAGACACACACACACAAAAAGAATGAGGATTAACAGTGAAGGAGAGCAGAGCAACAATTCAAAATATAACGAAATTAGCAACATCATTAAGATTCCCAATAACCGTAATGACGATAACAGGAGGGACAATACACGAATCGAAATATAAAGGAAAAGGAGCTCCAATCAAAATTATTGACCTTAATGAACACGCTTTGACACCTGTGGTAACAATATTTCCGTGGGATAGAACCGTAAAATATTATTTTATTTACGAGTTAAGTATATACGATCCTGTGTCAGTGTGGTTACTTCACAGTTTTGAAGACGAAGAGGGTAAATTCGATCAATTTGTAAGATCCAATGGCGAATTATACCGTACTGAAGCCATTCGTGGCGAGATGAAAAAACTAGCTAGTTGTTTTTCAACGGATTACGACGAACAATTATTAACAAACTGTTTTACGATACCGCCAGTTGCAGCTCATTTCAGGAGAAAGATAAATCTATGGAAAACACCACGCGCAGAATTTCTCTCAGATATCGAATCAAGCTGTATGGCATATGGCCATGGTGGATTATGTAATACAAAATACGACCCCAATAGTATTATTTCGATTGATATGATTGCGTGTTATCCAGGGAGTTTTCTTGGGTACGGAGAGTGTTCTGAGTACTTCAAAATATTTGGACATCCAACACACGAGATGACCCGTGTTGCGATTAATGGACCACTGCCCGATTTTGATTTAACGGGATTCGCTCGTGTGGTATCATTTGAGTTGGCTAAAGGACTTCATCCGTGTTGTTATGTTTGGTTTGTTAGACACATCTCTGAAAAGCAATGGATGCCAATAATTTTCTTACGGTATATGATTGATTCTAAAATGCTGATATCGATGATTGTCAGTGAAGCAATTATATCATATCGAAAACAAACTGAAGTCTGCTTACCACAACCCGATAGTCTCGATAGTATGATCAGCGAAAACAAGAAACAATTCCCGATCTCGACGAAGAATATATCGTGAAATGGTCCAAAGAAATCTTTCAAGCTAGAAATAAACACGCAAAAGATTTCGGTAGACGAATAATTGGTAAGTTCAAACATGGTGGAAAATACGACCAAAAACGATAATCTTCCCGTTTGATTATAGATGATGCCGAATACGACTTTATAATCGCAGATGTAACATCTAGGGATATATACGTCGATCGTAAAGACTCTTTCTTATCCGATGAACCAAATTGGGTACAATTATTACTTACACAGATGGAGAGAATTCTCAATATACGTACTTAAGGTCGTATATGCTGGCTTATCTTCTATTAATTTACTTTCGATGATAAATAGATTTCTTGACACCGCGGTTAGGGTAGCCACTTATTCATTTTATATAGACGTAAAATATAAAGACGCTGAGGCTGAATTCACTAATTCAGACGAGAGATGGGGATCATGAGAATTAAAAAGGAAATACTGCGTGATTACTCCAAATCAGCAGATGTTACAATTGAAAACAATAACTTGAAAAAAAAATCAGATATCAGAACTATTCAATGCACCGTCGTGTTTCGATCCAATATGTAGATATAAAATCAGTTATTTACACGGCTGCGGTGGGTCAAGGAAGACGACTCGTGCGATTGAATTATTTCGAGGGCAATCAGATATGATTGTGCTAACACCAACACACAGACTTGCAAGAGAGATAAAACAACGAGGAATTAATGCTTGCACTTATCATAGTTTCTTTCGATGAAAAGGTGACGAATGGACTCCTGATCGAATGCGCGACAAATATATTCGTGAAATCATCATTTGAGATGAGTTATGCAGTGTCGTTAGATGTATTACAAAGGTTCCTTGATTGGCTATTGTTAGCGAATACGAAAGTGATAATGTTTGGCGGTCATGATCAACCACCACCATTTGTCGGTTTGTCTCCACATGATTGGCTAAAGAATTTTGCAGACTATTATTAAGAAATTAATACCGATCATAGAGCACTTGATAATGAATTACGCGAGTTCAAGAAACTTATCAGATTACAACCGGATAGAATCCAGTGTGAAATAGCGCGTGGAATAATTACGGAAACCCCATTAAATGATTTCTGTGAAGCGTGGAGACCAAATGATTTGATAGTGGCAAGTAGAAAGATAGTCAGACACATACTTCAGATGAAGTTATTTAACACGCATGAAGAAAAATTTGCAACACTTCCATTGCCGCTGTGTTATAGACCTACGGATACACGAAGACAAAATATTGAAGTTGATATTCCAGGCCTGACAGAAAAGCAGATTCTAGTGTTAAATGATATTTTGTTAGTTGATATCAATGTCATAGAACATGCATTGCGTGCTGAAAAATCTCCATGGAAGCTAGGATACGCAGCGACGATACATTCTTCGCAGGTGTTGACTATATCCGATACAATTGTTTGGATCATTGAGAATCGCATCGAGTGGTCGAATTTAGTTTTTTTTCAGTGTCCAGAGTACGAAGAATAAATCAATTTCGATGAGTTGTTTTAAACTATAATGACACTAAAATAAGTGATATTGTTAGCGATGATATAATCAGAAAAAAACTCTGTTTATAAACAACAGGACAAAAAAAACAGATAATTTTACATTGATGCTGAATTTATAATCACACTGAAACAACAACAGAATAATCACTGCGCGAGTTGTAATTGTATAATGCGTTGGTGTTGGTCGGATAAAGACCCCTGCCAATTTACCGTAGACAGAAAGAATAACAGTATTGGTCATACCAGGTCATACCAGAGATAATGTGATGCTGACTTGTCTTGAGTGCAACAGACGCAGAGGTGCTAGATAAGACCACGCGGCGTTAACTGAGTATCCTCGAGTATCACTTGTTGTTGCTCACGAGTAAATCCTCACTGAGGAACAGTTGAATCCAACCTTTAGACTGGCGGTCTACCCATAGATCTCGTTATCCTAGATATTTTATGTGAGGTGATACTCCAAATAGGGTCAGTAGCTCTTTTTTGTGCCACCTTCGAGCTCTCCTGGTTCATATAAATATCTAACAGTGACATTGACGAGTATTGGTTGTTTAAAAAAATCATTTTGCGCTTTTACAGGTATGTATGTTTTAAATCGCGTTGTTAGGTTTCATATTAATTTTTCGAGTAATTTCATTATTCAGCGCGGTCATTACGCCTGGTAATCTCTTGACCCATTCACGAGATCGTTTATCCTGAATAAATTCCTTCGCGTATTGATATCCAAATAACCGCTCAGCAAGTGTGCGATTAAATCGTTCAACAATTGCCTGATCGCGATATAATGCAGTATGTCCTCGTCTGATGGTGACCCTATGATGTATCATTATTGATAATACTACACCCTGAAATTCCTTGCCAGGATCAACTTGTAATAGATTTGGCCAATGCAGAGGACCCCTTCGATAAATCCTTTCAAACGCGGAAGCCACTTTAGTTGAAGATTTTCTTTTTAGAGTTTCTGCTTGTTTGTATCTACTCTCAACATCAACTACGGTTAGCGTGTATTTGTAAACACCATCATGCAGCAGAAATAATATATCAGCCTGATGAATCTCATTAGGCGCGCTGACAACAAAATGCGAGTAGTTAATTTGTATAGGCGGTGGTAGATTAATTTGCCATATCGCCTGTTTGGATATCCAATCCACTGCAGTGGTATTTGTCACCTTTGCGGCGCTAGCGAGTTTACTGATTGCTGATTTACCCCTCCAGTATCTTCTTGGAGAATAATAAATAGATTCCATGATGTTATTAATTACCAGCACCCAACATCAATTTACTTTTCATCGCCGATTTTATCAACCATGAAGCCAATTTTTCTTTGAAAGATTTATCAGTGATAGAATTCAACGCATGAATTAATTTCACATCTGCGATATGTGTCTGTTGCAGATTACTACTTTTATAAGCAACATCATGAGCACGACACGCCTTATCAATGGCGTTTATTGGGTTTTCACCGGGTCGGGGTTGGTTTTGATCATCGAGTCTGATATCGAGTCTGGCCCCGGGTCCACAATAACTATATCCTGGAAGGTGCTTTTCTCCGGTATAATTTGCCCATGGTGTTCCTGGGAGTTTCACTAACTTGGCTGCAATATCACCTCGTTTTAAAAAAAAAACATCTCCAGATTTCATAGAAACAAATCTAAATTTTTTGGTACCACATTCTACACACTTACCGCCAAGTGCTAATCTGTTATTTTTAGTTGTAATCGTCGTCAAGTCGTTTGTGTTAGTACGCTTCTTACATTTCACACAATATAGATCCATAATGTATTTATGATAACGTGAATGTAATTGATTTTTCGGCGACAAAAACACGAGAACCAGTTAAGCATCATGCAGCGCTACCAAATTCTATTCGCATGATATTAATCGGACCATCTGGAAATGGCAAGACACAACTGCTACTTAATTTGATAATAAGATGGATGAAATGGGAAAAATTGTATTTAATAGCCCCTAGTGTAGACGATCAGCGATGTTACGAGGTGTTAAAGAATTTTAACGAGAAAGCAAAATCGGAAATCGATGAAGATATTATTGAGTTTATAACCGATATCGAGGAAGTACCGAGCATTGATAATATTGATTTAAGTATTGACAATTTAGTCGTATATGATGATGTCATGTTAGACCATCAAAAAATCCCGCTAGGATATTTTCCAGAGATAGGTATAAAAATACCGATGTGATATATGTCACTCAACGATACACTCAAATACCAAAAGTGATGAGAGATGACTGCAATATAATTGCTGTATTCAACAGAGTAGACAGTCATACGCTACGAAATATTTGGCAAACTTGGTGCGGCGGTGATATGGATTATAATCTCATTAGAAATCTCTTTAGTCACGCTTAGTCAATCTCACATGGATTTGTAACGATAAATTTGAATGATCCTAGATCAAGATATTGTGTCGGACTTGATAAAATATTCGGTTGAAATCGTAATTTTTTTTTACCCCTATAGCAGGAGAGAGGACGCGACAACGACTTTGCGACTCCAAAGGAATTTATTTTTCGATTTTGGAGAAAGCCTTGGATTGACAAATAGACGCTTTTTTACGACTTTGGAGGAAGCCTTGGTTTGCCAAATAGACGCTTCTATAAAGTTGTCCGATTCGCCCTCCCTGATGCTATTATTTCTGCCGCATGATATAGTTAAAAGATGTGTTTACAAATATGCGATGATGGTAGTTGATGTAGCAAGCAGATACAAAGAAGCTGATCAGTTATGTAAAAAATCATCATCTGAAGTTCCCTCCGCGTTTAAAAATCTTTATCATCGAGTTCCTCTGCCGTGGCCAAATGTTCTTCAGGTTGATGCAGGTAATGAATTTCAAGGTGAGGTATCATCAACGATGAAGCAACATAACACTGTAATTCGATGACGACACACTGCAACGGATCGTGACCATGCAATCGTTGAACGATTTAATAGAACACTCGGGGATAAATTATTTCATTATCAGTACGCAAAAGAGTTCATCGATGATAAACGATCTTGTGAATGGATTAAAGATTACCAGAAGTGGTTTCAGCTATCAGCAACGAGATCACCAGAAACACAAATATGGAACCAGCCATTACAATAAAAACAAAATATATAACAATCCCTAAAATCAAGGATTTCCATCAGATGTCCTATCTAGTAGTGTCACAGTGAGATATTTATGCGAACCTGGTGAGCTTTAAGGTGGTACTAATGTGTCAACTGATCCGATATGGAGTATCACCACACATAAAACCGCACCACAACGAAATTTTACCCTTTAATTTCAGATGACACTCAATTACCACCGACTAGTCTTAATTGGTACAATGATTTCGATTACATTCCAGACATGTCGATGTTACATTATCTCGGTTATGACCACGACTGTTATCTTTTCTATCTGCGGTAAATTTTTGTGGAGATTTTCCTGACCATATCATGATACAATTACAGCTAGCACACTGATTATTTTGTTGTTGTCTCAGCGTTAATATAAAATTGACAACAAGATCAAATCCTGTGATATTGTTTTTGTTTAGTTGCTTATATCCAGCTAGTTTTTTTCTTTTCATGGTATCACCGGTTACGTCAGTAATATTTTTTTCGTTGCTGAGATCAACATATACTCGTCGATGTTGATTTATATTCCGTACTCGTGACACAGCAAAATAAATTAAATTTGACCACTCTTTGAAGTCATCGATAATCCACATAATAGTATCAGTGATAGTCAATCCTTGCGATTAGTGTATCGTCATCGCGTATCCTAGCGCCCACGGAGAATTATCCGCGTTTATATCAAGATATCAACCAACACAATATCATTCAACACAAATTCTTGTTGTTCAGATCTCCCAGGAATGACAACGAGGATGTTTTGTCGGCGTGTATCCTTGGGTCGGTAACATAGCGGAACAGGTTACATCGGGAATTTTCTTCGTGGACATAAAACAATTTCGTCTTTTTTTTCTGCTCGCAACAATTAAATCTGATGGTTTCCACATATCCCAGAAATCATTAATGGATGTCGCAGGAATCACCTACGTGCTATTTCGCATTGTGCTCTGTTTGATTGTAACCTTATCGCTGATTTCAACGATTTCAATTCTTCATCGAGTGATCGATGATCTGTGTTGATTTCTTCGTATTATCCCACATTATCACTGCGGTATATTTTGTTAACAACAAATCAAGAAACATTTCTAACACTTCATCCCACATACTTATCCTGGGAATATACTTCGTTCGTCCACTTATCTCAGTTCCATCGAAAGAAACTGTGATACGTACACACATTAACTCCATCTTACGTGCAAGACGATGAGTTGGAGTCAGCACGATTATGTCAGAATTCTTCCCAAATAAATCAATTACCCGAGTTGTCTTTCCACATCCTCCTAGACCACTCAAATAAACCGTTGTATGTCTAGTTATTTGATCATACACAGAAGGATATGGTGATATATCATAGTTGATATCTTCGCGGTAATTATCTTCGATGGGAACGTCTGCAGATTCACATTACTCGCGTAACGTTTCCTGTTTTACTCGCTTGTCGTTCTAGATATCTGTTCATGTCCCAATCATCACACTTTTTCTGGTTCTGGTAACCAAACATCTTTTGTTCCCGATATGAAATTATTGCTGTGGATACAGTCAACCACGTCAACGTCTTTTTATCTAAGATGAATCTCAATAGTGGTATTGGAGCCCATTTTTCCACCGAGAAGTGTTGTTCGAACCAGAAATAAGTCACTGGATTGAAATTATCTGCTAGATTAAATGATGTCACCTTGGCAATTCTAGTCAGGTCAAAATCGGGTAATGGGCCATTAATCGATACTCTCATCATTTCGTGTGTTGAGTGGCCAAATCGTTTAAAGTATTTGTGACATTCTCCGTACCCTAGAAAATTTCCTGGGTAACATGCTGTCATATCAACAGATATCATATCCCGTATATCATATTTTGTATTCCATAGACCACCATGACCAATGTGACAAATTAATATCCCCGTATGAGCTTATATCTGTGATACGATCAGGTCTTTCAGGTTCTCGTGGTAAATCTTTTATGTCAAGTGTTCCTGGTTGGTATTCGTGCGTTCCTAGTGTGGTTCTAATTGAGCTGTTATATATGTCTACGGCGTAGTCAGATGAATTTATCTCAATGGTTGTTGACAACAAAACGGTTCATGTCCAAGTATCTCGATGGGGGAAACCTCGTCTCATTGTGTCGTATTTTTTCCCGTTATTAATTCTATTCTATTTTTAATCTCAGTCTTCATATCTTCGATGTCATAAGCACCTCGTGGAAGATATATTGTTTGCCAATCAGGAGTTCCATGAAGGTTATTCTTGTACGCGAATACAAAACTATTATTGGGTGGTTTTTTTTATTAAATGATGTTGATCTAATATTAGGCCAGCTGTAATAACATCTAAGTTGAGTTAATGCGATTTATTTTGCTGGAATCGGAGTTGAAAATTCAATGCTGAAATTTGGGTTTCTAGATGTTATTGATATCCACTCGGTTTTCACCGGGGCTGTATTTTCCGCTATTCGTTAAAGTAGTTATTGAGACGATGACGTTGTCATTGCTATCTTCTATATGTTTTTCTAATTTCGACATCGCGGAATGATAAACGTGGACTATCTTTGAGAATTCATCATTGAATATTAATGTGTCGTCGCGGGATGCGAATACTCGTTTGATACAGTAAGAAATTTGATCCTATAATCTTGTAGTTTGCGCTGACTACACGATATTTGTTTTGTTATTATTGTTATTACTCCCTCAATTGTTGTCACCGCTGATATACAAATTTGAACAGCTATCGGAACTACCATTGTCAACGAAGAGAGTATGATACCAGCTCCCGTAATTACACCTGAAACCAAGTACACGGTAACGTCAACGACGGTAATCCTTCGCCGATATTTTTTAATCTTTGTTTGGTATTCCTCGGTGAGTGCTTTGAGTTTTTGTTGAAATTTGCGGACATGATCATAGCGATACTGCTGTGACGATTACATCGGCATTGTTGAAGACAAAGTTTTTGTTGACAATTTATTTACAATAACATATTTCAATTAAGTTGTTTACTGAAATCTGCTACAAATTCTACGTACCATGTTATTGAAACCATAACCATGTTATTATCGGTGGATATTATCGTGAATCGTTCAGTTGTTCCTTTGTCAATGATCGTTCATATTGTATTGTTGACCCCGGTTGAACTCGTCGATGAAATATTAAATTGGGTCGGTGACACTAATGTCAGTCGATAAATACCTTTGACAGTAGCTGCGATCTAATACGTTATTTTGTGGCGTCCACGCAAATGATTCATGTTGAATCGTGTATACCACGTTGATGGTTTTCTCATGATTAATTTTTGTTTTTTTCAAGTGTGGTTATCATCCTTGGGAAATCATCCTTGATGGCCTTGTGAGTCTTTTTGATGTTTTCGGATGTTTTAATATCTGGGAGTTTTATGTCGATGTTATCTATTGGACCTCTAAATAATTTATTAACGATGTTTTTACGAAAATTTCCGAATTGTTTTACATGACCTTTATATGCTTATTGAAGTGCTACTAATTCGTTGATAGCGGCTATTATCTCTGAGCTTCGGTGTGGTCACCGGTGGTAGCCCCAAAAAAATTAGCAACATGGAGTTGAACCTAAGTAACATACTTTTTTACTCCTGCAAATTGATTTACTTGAGCGCTTAATTTGTCAGTGAGCGTTTTTAATGATTTCGCTGATATAAAATTGACACGTAGCGCTGTTAATCTATATGTGATCGCCCTCGATATAAGATTATTTATTTGTTCGTGAGGAACCCCTCCTTTTTGTTGTTTTATACGCGGTAATGATCTTACACAAATATCTACCATTGTTATGTTATAGACGTTTCTTTAAAAAGTTATTACTGGTTTAATTCGTGAACGGCCTTATGAGGTAGTTAAGGAGATGTTGATATAGAAGTTAACACGTTAAGAACCTCTCGACCACATATAGGATGATCAGTTAATGTTTGCGTGGGCAACGTTGAATACCAAATAGGAACTTTTAATTGCGATATATATTTAAGAATTCTTTCGGTGGGTCTAGCCCATACAAGTCAAAATAAACAATTGATTTAGGATGTATCGCGTACGCAAAACAATGAGTTCCAGGTCCAGTGTTATCATCGAGATTAATTATATCAGTTTCTGACATTGATGGCTGTTTTGGTAATTGATCTTTCATGAATACACCTCTGAAATGTTTCACGGGGAGTTGTTTTGCCGCGTTGATTAAACCAAATTTGACATTTGAACCTCATGTTCTGGTGTTACATTACCATCATTGCGATCGACCAGTCGGATATATAAAATCTCCGTGTTGAGTTCCGTATTGTCTTGTGAATCGGCTCCCTGGTAGTCTCAAACCCTATCCCTTTTTTACATCCTTGACCAAGAATTTTATTCATACCAGCGGATCCAATTGCACCAACAGCACCCAATCCAACTGCTTTGGCAATGGAGGGAGCTGCTGCGGAGATAAGCGGAATGAGAGGTAATATTCCGCCAGTTTTGGCCATGTTGGAACTTGCCACAGATGAAAAATGCAACTGAATTGACGTACCTGCAATTTTAGCTTTATTGAAACGATTAAGTTGACATTTTGTCAGTGATAGTTTATTTGGTCCACCTGTCATCTGTTTACGCTTCAACGTTATCTTTGCACCATTTGTACTAGAATTTTTGTTCTAATTGTTCCATTACATATTTTCTATAGGTGCATCAATTATTCTCATCTGTCCACCACCACCCTCGAGTGTCATCGATTTATCACTAAGAAGAACAACAAGTACTCTTAAGTCCTTCAGCGGGAGGATCTCTTATACGAGCTTGAAATTTTACGTCGACGACGGAATGAATAGACAAATCGAGATGTTGCAATGAAAAATAGTAGCTGAGATACAAATTTTGGAAATCCAATTGTGATATTTGTAGCCCAGTATCAATATTTTGATCACAACCTATGATAGACCATACACGATAATACACACAACCTAGTTGATTGTTATCATAGTCGACAATAAGATTTTGTGCGGTTTCTTGCTGATTGCTTACTCGCAATGATACCTTGCTGATACCCATCTTATCAAATATCATATGACTACGTTCTTGTTTATTAACTCCTTCTACTTTGTTTTTGTTTTGCAACGCAATGAGGATATGTCTTGTCGCAGAAACATTTTTTGTTAGCGCGACCTGCCAAGTAAAAGTACCACCAACAGTATTTGATTTGGTATCTGTTGTAACATCCACGACAACAATGATTTTCCTCCATGATCCATAAAAGATAACTATCGTGTTTCTACGGATAACGATGGAGTCATAACTGGCATCCAGAGAGCTAGTTTTTATAGTCTTACACTACCCTTAGCAATACCAGCAATACCAGCAGAGCGCCAAAGAGCATCATGAAATCATCTGATTTTCTCATTAAAACTACAGTATGACTAGCTCCAAAGATAACGTTTCTTACATCTCTACAAAATTCAAATGTGTGTGAGAGAGGAATCGTACATGAAAATCTACCATTGATATTTAACATATGTTTTCGCGCTGCAAATCCTAGATTGTAATTATCATATTTTTTTAACAATAACAGTTTCAAGATCAGCATCATTAGCAGCAGTTGAAACAAATTTAGGTCGTCTTTCATCAAATTGAATATGATTTGCGCTATCAGTAAAATCCTTCGCAAACATCATTGAATGACCTGCAGACCTAATAAAATCATCTGAATATTTAGCTAGACCCAGTATTGTGGTTGCAACATCAACATTGTTATCGATGGATTCTATCCTAATAGAAATAATTATATACTGCGAACCACTAAATAGCGCCATTATACCGTTGTTGACATACCAGATTTGGAGTGTTTCAAGGTTAGCATATGGTGTACCATTATCTTGTACTAGTTTCCCCTCCACCTCGTTATATGAAAATTATTGATAATCGCGTTCATAATCATTTTTTCGTACAAGAGCATCCATATCGAAGGCTTCATCTATCTGATGTTTAAATATTTTATCATATAGTACTCGATCTAAATCATAATCTACTAAGACCAAAATCAGCAATTAAATTTGTATCATCATGTATTAGTCATGTCATGTGTATGATCATGTACTAGTTATGTCATGTGTATCATCATATACTAGTCGTATGAAGTGTATCATCATGTATTAGTCATGCCATCTGTATCTTCATGTGTTAGTTATGTCATGTGTATCATCATATATTTGTCATGTCTTGTGTATCATCATACGTAAGTCTTGTCTTGCCCATCATTATGTATTAGTCATAAAATGTGTATCATCAAGTATTAGCCAAGTCATGTGTATCATCATATGTTAGTCACGACATGTGGATCATCGTGTATTGGTTATGTCATGTGTATTATCATATGTAAGTCATATGACTAATCATATGTAAGTCATGTCATATGATTCATCATAAGTTATTTATGTCATGTGTATCATGATGTACTAGTCATGTCATGTGTATCTTTATTTGTTAGTAATGTCATGTGTACCATCATATGTTAGTCATGTCATGTGAATCATATCTTAGTCATGTCATATGAATCATCATATCTTAGTCATGTCATGTGAATCATCATATGTTAATCATGTCATATTGATCGTCATGTATTAGTCTTGTCATGTGTATCTTCATATGTTAGTTATGTCATCTGAATCAAAATGTATTAGTCATGTAATATGTCTCATAATTAGTCATGTCATGTGAATCAACATGTATTAGTCAAGTTATGTGAATCATCATATGTTAGTCATGTCATGTTTATCTTCATACGTTAGTAAGGTAATGTGTATCTTCATGTTAGTGATGTCATGTGTATCATCACGTAATAGTCATGTCATGTGTATCATTTATTTGTTAGTCATGTCATGTGAATCATTATATGTTAGTAATGTCATCTGTATCATGATATGTTAGTAATGTCATGTGTATTTTCATTTTAGTGATGTTATATGTATCTTCATGTCATACGTATATCGATTTTTACTGTATAAATGGTACGTTGAACTTATGAAAAGAAAGTGCAATTTCTTTAATATATACTAATCACACAAAGCCAGACAAAGTCATACATAGCCTAAAACGTCCTCAGAAGGTATGACAGAATCATCAAAGTCTTTTTAGACATGAGTATTTATGTTGTAAATTGTATTAACGAATAAATGAACCAAATTGAAAGGTTAGTTTTAAACATAATTATGCCGAATTAAATAACCAATAAAAATTTACTATTGTTTTAGATTTTATATTTCTTAACGGAATTGCCTATGGAAACCTTGTTGACGCACACAAAATGGTCAACAGGTATTGGTTACCTGACTTGGTCTTTGGCAAGGGACCTACATAATCTACCATAATTCTACTAAATGGTTCGTCAAAGGCAGGAATAGGTTGTAGATGATACCTTCTGATTGATCCAAACAAGAAGTAAAAGTTACCTCATCGAAAGCCTGACCTATACACGTGTCAGCTAAAGGAATACTGACTTCATCAACATCATTCTTAAGAGCTTTCTTTGCCATAGCTGTGGTAACTGCACAATCTTGAAATATATCAGGGAATTCTTTTTCAACTGGATCATCTTTCTGATCCAAATCAGGCTTGTCAGTTACAAGTGGATTAACCACAACCTTGTCTCCAGCTAAGTCGTTGCCTAGCAATAAATGAATGCCCTCAACGGGTAAAACCGAGACTGTTCCGACTGTCACAGGTCCTGATACTAAGTCTGAAGACAAATGTACACAATGGAGAGGAACATTAACAAAGCCTCACTCTACTCCCTGAATAAGAACACTTTCATTAGAAGAATACTTCTTAGAGAAAGGCAAAGTTCCGGACAATAAAAGACTCTGAGAAGCTCCTGTGTCCCTTTAAATTTTAATAGGGGTTGGATTGGCTGAATCACCCAAGAGTGATATAAAACTCTTCGATATGAATGGTTCATAATTCTCCATTATAAAATTAGACTGAGATTTATTAGACCCAACAAATGTATTGCTTTCAATACATGACCGTGATCTTGAAATCGTAGAAATAAGAGCATTTGGAACAGGTCTGTCTTGATTCTGATGCCTATTTATCAATTTGTAGCAATCAGAAATAACGTATCCTATTTTCTTGCAATAGTTACACGTCGGAAGAGACAAGGATCTAGAATCAAGCTTCTATGATGTTTGATTTTGAACGTTGTGCTAGTTTGAGATTTTAAAGGGCTGGTATTAGGCTGAAATACTTTTCTGACAGAAGACTGTTGAGTAGAAATCTTATTAACAAAATTAACTTTATGTGTCAAAGAATATTCGTCAGCAGCTCGAGCAGCATTCTCCAAGGTTTCAATCCTATGCTCATCGAGATAAGTTTTAATGTCACTATGGACACAGTTTTTGAACTCTTCAATTAATATCATTTGCTTGAGATTTTGATCATCTTGTTCGACTTTCTTGGCTAAGCACCATCTATTAAACAACTGGTCTTTTTCTCTAGCAAATTCGACATGAGATTGTCCAGCTTCTTTTCTGTAATTTCTGACTTTTTGCCGATAAGCGTCAGGGACTAACTCATAACCCCTTAGAATGCATTCTTTAACCACATCATAGTCACCACTATGGTGAACAGACAGTGAAGTGTAAATCTCACTAGCCTTAGCAGTGAGTACACATTGCAATAACTGAGTCCAATTCTCCCTTGGTCACTTTAAATTTTCTGAAATTTTTTCAAAATGAATGAAATGTTTGTCTACTTCTATTTCTTTCATTCTACATTGATATTCCCTTTCTTCCCTCCCCCCTCTCTCTCTCTCTCTCTCTCTCTCATTTTGTTTTTCTTGTAACAGAATGTGCATCTGCTCTTTTTCATATTGTAATTGTCCTTCTTTCTCCCTTTCCTGAAATTCCAGCTTCTTCAACTCTAATTACATCTGGAATTTTAATTCTAATTCCGTTAGTTTAATGTCAGAGTCTGATGCAGACTTACTGACCGAAATCAAAGCACTTTTTTCCAAAACATTCTTTTCTACCAAATATTGGACCAACATCTTTTTGATATCTTGTTTCTTTAAAGAAGCCTTGACTTCAGAAAGATCATATTTTCGGGCAAGTTGAATCAACTCATCTTTTCTGAAAAGATCTAATTGCTCCTGAGTATGATTAAAAAGAAATATTTCTACTTTAGATGTCATTTTAATACAAGCCTGTCAATCTCACTAAAGATTTTTAATTTTTTTTAAAAACTAAGGTATTCAAATTTAAAACAAAAGTTTTCTGAAGAAAAACAAATTCTAGCCAAATTCCAATGTATCTCAATTTCGGACGAGCTCACCAATTTCTATGTTACGTGCTTAGGCTCGAATAAACAGTAACATATAAAGAGTGAAAATTACAAGCTTGTAAAACTTCATAAACATTTTATTGAGTACAATTTTTTTCAGAAAAGAAAAGTTATACTTACGGTTTTAAGAATCAATTCCAAAATTAATCCAAAAATAATTCAAAATATTATTCACTACACTACAGAAATTGCAATCAAAAGTCCTGGTAATAAAAATGTCCAAATAATTCTAAGTTCGAATTCCAGCGAAGTATCCAATATGGAAGACGATGTCTCTTGATGAAGACAATTCTTGTTAATGAAAATCTATGAGCACATATTCTTTTCCAGAAAACTAACAAAATAATTCCTCTTGATCCAAACGAATTGACACAATTTCCAGTACAATATAATTTATAATACCTCAAAAAGACACATCTTAATATTCTAATAGCCCAATTTTCTACTTAATAACTCGCTCCAAAACATGGCTTATATACCTGTTTTTACGTAAACAAGAAAGGGGTCACGACCTTCTAGAATCTATCAGAACAATTTTACGTTCAAGAAATCACGTAAATAGCATATGACCCAACTAAATTAGAAAGATGTTTATACTTTACTCCATTTTGTCCTTGGAACCAACCAATCATTGTAAAAGCCTTTTTACAACTCTGAAACCAGGTCAAAAATGAGGTCAACACCTGGTGTTTATTCTGTAGAGTAAAGGTCACCCCACCCCCTTCAATGAACGAATCTTAAAACTTAAAATGCCACATTTAAATCTAAACAAACAAACAAAAATAAAAATAAATATAAATGACTTATATCAAATATACGTAACACATGTCATGTGAATCATTATATGTTAGTAATGTTATGTTTATCATCATATGTTGGTGATGCCATGTGCATTTACATTTTAGGGACGTCATGTGTATCTTCATGTCATACGTACTGTATAAATTTTGCGTTGAACTTGTCGAAGAAAAGTGCAATTTTTTCAATATATACTAATCACACAAAGCCAGACAAAGTCATACAAAGCCTAACAAATCCTCAGAAGGTCTGACAGAATCATCAAAGTCTTTTTAGACAAGTGTATTTATAATGTAAATTATATTAACGAATAAATGAACCAAATTGAAAGGTTAGTTTTCAACATAATTATGCCGAATTAAATAACCAATAAAAATTGGTGGTAACGCTCGAATTGGAATTTTAAAAAATCGCATGAAAATGTTTATTGTAAGTTTAAAAACGTTTCTATCATTGTACTGAGTTAAATAGATAATTTAAAAAATAATGATCATTGTATCAACTCTATATATTATGGAATATTGTAAGTAATTGCCGTGTATTTGCCCGTCGTGATCCTGTCACCTTTTTCTCTCTAAACACTTAACCTAATAAAATACTTGTATAAACTGACCCGAGGATGATTCATTGTCTAAAAAAGGGAGAAAGAGTGAAATTAATATTTTAAAAAATCAACTTCCATTCTTGGACGATAATTGTATAAACTTACACAAATCGTAATGCAATATTTTTAGAATGTTACAATACTGTACAAATAATAATAAGTAAATGTTTGAGAAAATGCATAATATAATATATAACGTAAGTAACAATAGTTACATATGTCTTTGTCCGTCTTTTCTGCGCTTAGTAGGACCGATACGTCTTAAGGATAAAGCTTATTGGTCGCGACACTGCCCATAGCCGAAATTACAGCAGGTAACAGCGAAAACTTTTGTAAATGGATATGCCAAAACAAAATATTATATCCTTGCTATTATTTTGAGAAAAAAAGTTATCTTGAGAAAAAAAAAGATAAATAATTAAAATTTCCAAATGACTCTCTATCCCTGGGCGCACGTAGAGAGACTGCACTAAACTCTTAAGGGGAGGCAGAGTGATAACGAGAATAGCACAAGAAGTAGCGGACTACAAGTAGCACAAGAATGGTTGCAAGAGAAGAAAATAGTATAAGAAGCGGCAGAGAAATGGGTCAGGATGGAAAGAGGTGGGAGAAAAGGAGAAATCATTTATTAGAACAAAGAACGCGATTAGAACAAACCAAATTAACTTATGAAATACCATTTTTAGAATGCCTTCATATTTAGTAAAAAAAGGCTGAATAAATGAGTTTCATCTTCGCGTTTGTTTACTGAGAAGGTACCATATAAATCGTCATTTCCGAAAATAATGGTTTTGGCAACGTTCAATTTATTCTATAACGAATAATCACATATTCTCAAGTATTCCTATGTGTTGAATTGAATAGACAATAAACAGGAAATAATGATTATAGACAAAGCAAACATTTTCTTATTATTTTTTTCTTTGTTTGGCTTTCTTTGACAATTTTGGGGCTTTTAACACAGTGTACATGCCATCTGAGGACGTGACTGCTGTTGTTAATTTACGTTGGTATTTTTTTTTCTCCATAAATGTCATGAATATATGGTCTTTTTCTTCCTAAGATTTGTAATTCCACGATAATTTACTTATTTTACATCGCGAGAATTTTGTGTTGAGGATATAGTTGCCAGTCCCATAAAAAGATCGGGGATAGTCGTTTATATTTTCAACGAGTTCGTTCGTGTTCCTTGGTTGCCAGTTGAGCAAGACCTTTAATATGTTGTTCATGCTTTAAATATTATTATTAGTCAAAGTTCGGTATCAGTGGATACAACGTTTTGCTATTTTCTCTTGAGATATCTTTCGTAATGGACCAATCAATTTCCGTGATTATTTTCAATAAATTTAGTTTTCAAAATTTTGCTACGTTCTTCAAAAGTTGCTGAATCATTGTCTGTGGTAAAAGCAATAATTGAATATTTTGCGGTGCTTAGTTTAACATCACAAATCTTTTGTATTTGTGTCTCTTTCTCAACCGTTGATTGTTCCAGCGATCATTTCACCATAACAGACCGACTTCTGCTTGAAGAGTTAGGTCAACAAAGACACGAACCAGGCATAACAAAACACACAAAAAAGCAGATAGAGCAATATTGGTTTTGATTAATAAATTTAGATCACTAAAGCCATTTTTCCAATATTATGAAAAACACACATGCATTCGGTTTTCAATGAACATACGGTACATAATAATTATCAGCATATATTTATTAATACAATTTAAAAAAACACAGAAAGTATCACATAATTTCTTTATAATCGATTTCAGATTTCTATTAAATATGGCATGGCTTACTGCTAACTAAAAATTTATAAATATGTACAAAGATTATTGTTCAAAGTCTTGCTAAGCACAGTTTTAAAACATGAACTAAAGTGTATTAACATTAAACTAATGAATTGCAACCATATTGTATTTTGTATATTATAAGACATATTAAAAATAGAATTTTCTTTCATAATCAGTGGAAACAACAATTTATATACTTATAAGAAACATTTTCAACATGATTGTATCACAATTTATTAATAAGTATGTTAGTTTAAAAGTCGAACTTTTTCGCCCAATTTTCGGTCATTTAAATCTGCAATAATATATTGCAAATTAGTCTTTCCGCTAAGGTAATTGTTTAATACGTATAAGGAATAATATATACACTCTTTTTAATCTGAACTTGCATGGCTCAGTCAGGATTTGTTGGGCTTTGTGTGGCTTTGTCAGGCTTTGTTGGGCTTTGAGTGGCTTTGTCAGGCTTTGTCGGGCTTTGTGTGGCTTTGTCAGGTTTTGTCGGGCTTCGTTCGGCTTTATCAGGCTTGGCAGTATATTAGGACTGGCCATATAATAACACACACAAAGAGATAAACCATTCAATGTTATCTTTGTAATGAAATGTTTGGACGAAGAAGTACTTTGATGTGCCACATGAGGATAGATCTATAGGGGGTTTCACGGTTACTAGCTCACCAGAGGGCTTATCGGTGCAGCTCACTTCCGGATAGTTCAATAATTAGAGATGGCAGACGTAGATCAAGAAAATTTGACAAACCGCTCACATTTTGCAAACAGGATCGATATCTCACTATCTTAAAATGAAATTCTATCAATATTTGATAAATTGTTGTTACATCTTTATTTGTTTTTCACTAACTTGCGCTGCAGCCAGCTTTTAAATAAATGTTTTCTGCCCGTTTCAGAACTTCATTATCTTTCCATTACTACATTAAGTACTAGTTTGTGCTATTTGATTGTGCAAAAGTGTATCGCTGCGTAAAAAATTCTTGCAATTTATCTCGCTTAAAGAATATTGAAAGATGTTTATTTTTTGTACAGTTTTAATCATAGCAGTAAATTTATGTTGAACGACAACAAAAAGGTTCTAACTTTTTAAAGTTCTTTTATTATTGATTTAGACTGTTGTATTTCTATTAATGTTAATTATATTTTAAATGAAATAACTTTAGTTTCTTTCAAAATGCACAAATGTCGTCCGTGCCTGAACAGACAGGCGCACGTACGAGTCTCCTTGATGATTATTCTAATTTTATTTCCTGGAACAGATGGAAATTTTAAAGTATATAATGTGGAGAAATATATGTGTTTGCATACATATATTACATAAACGTACTTCAGGTGAAAAATGAGTATAATTTGATACTAAGAAAGAAGGAGTGACCGATAGAAAAAAAACAAAGATGAATATTTGTGAGTATTTATTTATTATTGACTTGTAAGGCTTTTTCTTACAAGCAGTGTCATTTTTTAAAATAATACTGTTTGCAATTTTACATCCGGGGTTCTAGGTGCTTTGACCACAGGTGCTTTGACCATAGGTGGTTTGACCATAGGTGGTTTGTCCACAACGGGGGTTTGACCATCGGGATTTTGTCCATAGGTGGTTTGTCCACAATGTGGTTTTTATAATAATAATAAACTGCTATTCAGAGTTTAAAATTATGGTTCAATTAATTAAATTTTATGTGACAAGTCTCCTTTGAGTTGCCAATAAGTGAATGCTAATTAGTAATTAACATGTAATAAATACAAGTCAATAACAGCTTGTTTTCGGTCCACATAAAGGCTGGTGACAGGCCTACTCGATTTATTATTAAACAGAAAATGAACACAAATTAGGCAACAAGTCCAACGTTACACAAATTAAGGCTGTAGATCTACTAGAAAATTACACTCAGTCCTACAAAATATATACTGCATATAAATGATAAAATCAAATCAAAACATTAATGTCATGCACATATTATAGTTAATGTAATAACAGTTTCAAGGTTAACTAAATGACAGATGTGCAATAGCACGCAAATATAATCCCTTGATAGCGTTAAGATATACAACTTATAATCCCTGAAGATAATCCCTCACTTTAATCCCCAAATATACTTACATCTAATGCTCCAATAACTAATCGTAGTCTTTTCATATTATGGTCAAACCCCCTGTGGTCAAACCACCTATGGTCAAACCCCCGCTGTGGACAAACCACCTATGGTCAAACCACCTATGGTCAAAGCACCTGTGGTCAAACCTCCGCGTACCATCAACATATCAAAAATGCAAATTGTTGAGATTATTTTTCTTTACAGTTATGTAGCCAAAAAGGTGCAAGAAATGTTTAAAATTGGAGAGCAAGGTGAAATGTTCCTACAAATGTGTCTGAAATTATGGATAGTGAATCTATATTATCAGGTATAATATAAATATGGACAGTGTATTTAATTTAATTAATTGACATTTTTAAAGTATGGAAAGGAAATATTTAATTATCTGATATAATGTAAGTATGGACACTGAATCTAATTATCTGATTTATTGTCTATAATTATTCTCCTAGTATGAACAAAATAAGTTTGATATATATATATATATATATATATATATATATATATATATATATATATATATATATATATATATATATATATATATATATATATATATATATATATATATATATATATATATATATATATAATTGATTCATTGGTTTTCCTTTGTTAACTTTATGTTTCGCTAATCAAGTGTAGAACAGTAAACTATCCGGAACTGGAGATTATTTTGTGGGCATGCGTATTTTAGATAAGGGAGGTAATTTTAGGCGCTACGATCAGTAACTCCGTTGTAACCGTGAAACCCCCTAAAAATCATTTACTTGTGAACTTTGTACAATCTTTGGACAGAAGTACATTCTAGAATCACGCCATATACTTGTACAGATGCTACGTTTGTCGATTTGTTTTTTCAAATTTCGACTTAGTCGCTTGAAGGACCGGATTATGATTCATGTTGGAGATAAACCATTAATATGTTAATTTTTTTGATATAAAATATTTAGAGTAAGGGGTGAAAAAAAGCGTCACTTGAAAATACATACTAGAGATAAACTTACGTGTGGAGTTGTGATAAAATGTTTAGTGAAAGAGGTTGTTTAATGAAGCACATGACAGTACATTCTGGAGATAAACCATTCAAATGTGAAGTTTGTGATAAAATGTTTAGGTTCAATAGCAAATTGGAGGTCCACATGAGGATACATACTGGAGACCAACCATTCAAATGTGATGTATGTGATAAAATGTTTAGTGAAAGAGGTAGTTTAAAGAGACACATCACAATACATTCTGGAGATAAACCATTCAAATGTGAAGTTTGTGCTCAAATGTTTAGTGAAAGAGGTAGTTTAAAGAGACACATGACAATACATACTAGACATAAGCCATTCAAATGTGAAGTTTGTGATCAAATGTTTAGGCTCAATAGCAACTTGAAGGTCCACATGAAGATACATACTGGAGACAAACCATTCAACTGTGAAGTTTGTGATAAAATGTTTAGTGAAAGAGGTAGTTTAAAGAAACACGTGACAATACATTCTGGAGATAAACCATTCAAATGTGAAGTTTGTGATCAAATGTTTAGGTTCAATGGCAAATTGGAGGTCCACATGAGGATACATACTGGAGACCAACCATTCAAATGTGATGTATGTGATAAAATGTTTAGTGAAAGAGGTAGTTTAAAGAGACACATGACAATACATTCTGGAGATAAACCATTCAAATGTGAAGTTTGTGATCAAATGTTTAGTCAAAGAGGTAATTTAAAGAGACACATGACAATACATACTGGAGATAAACCATTTAGATGTGAAGTTTGTGATCAAATGTTTAGGCTCAATAGCAACTTGAAGGTCCACATGAGGATACATACTGGAGACAAACCATTCAAATATGTAGTTGGTGATAAAAATGTTTAGTGACAGTAGTAAATTGAAAAGGCACATGACAATACATACTAGAGATAAGCCATTCAAATGTGAAGTTTGTGATAAAATGTTTAGATACAGTAGTAGTTTGAAGGTTCACATGAGGACACATACTGGAGATAATCCATTCAAATGTTTACTTTGTGATAAAATGTTTAGACAAAGTGCTCATTTGAGGAGTCACACGACAATACATACTGGAGATAAACCATTCAGATGTAAAGTATGTATGTGTCAAAATGTTTGCAAAGAATAGTAGTTTAAAGATGCACATGAAAATACATACTAGAGATCAACCATTTTGACATTGTAAATGCTTAGTGAAAGCAGTGATTTGGGGGGCTACATGAGGTTTTATGCTGAAGATAAACCATTCCAATGTGAGGTTTCTAATCAAATATTTAGGCAGAGTGGTGCTTTAAAGGTGGACATGATACATACTTGAGATAAAGCACTCAGATGTCTTTGATTAGAATGTTTAAATGCAGAATAGACATGATACATACGTGAGATAAAGCACTCAAATGTCTTTGATTAGAATGTTTAAATGCAGAATAGACATGATCATACATACGTGAGATAAAGCACTCAAATGTCTTTGATTAGAATGTTTAAATGTAGAATGGACATGACGATACATACTTGAGATAAAGCATTCAAATGTCTTTGATTAGAATGTTTAAATACAGAATGGACATGACAATACATACTGGACGTTAGTGTAAAGTTTTAGATGAAATGTGTGGACCGAGTAGCCCTTGAAGAGACACTGGATGGTGTACTGTAGATACAGTAATCAAATGTGAAGTTTGTGGTAAAGAATCTGAGCACATAGTAATATAAAATTTCCAATTAAAGAAATAACAGATTTGATTGGTAGTTTGAAGGGTCAGTGCAGATAAACCAGTAATATTGTAAGTTAGTGTTAAAACATTTGGTCGAAGTAGTGTTTTCAAAATTCATATGACATACATACTGGTGAATAAACAATTAAAAGTGTACTGTTATTGGTTTTTAGTTGATTATATATGACCTTTTATGTTATTTTTTTAGTTGAATTGTGTTCAGTAGTTGACATCTTGAATGTTCTTCATCGTATCCAAAATCACATACAGACATTTTGATCATCCTAGATGTTATCCAAAAAACTAAGACATGTTGGATATCCTTGATGTTATCCAAAATCACAAAAAAAAGATATGTTCAATGTTCATCATGCTATCCAAAACAACATAAAGACATGTTGAATATTCTTCATGCTGTCTAAAACAATACAATGATATGTTGAATATCATTGACTTTATCCAAAACAACAAAGATATGTTGAATGTTCTTCATGCTATCCAAAATCACATGAAGACAATCCAAAATCACATAAAGCTATGTTGAATGTTCTTCATGTTATCCAAAATCTTATATGGACATATTGACTAAGTCTTAAAATATTTGGTCAAAGAAGTGTTTTTAAAATCATATAATCATACATCCTGGTGAATAAATTAAAGTGTATTGTTATTGGTTTTTAGTTGAATATTTATGACTTTTTATGTTATATGTTTAGTTGCATTGTGTTAAGTAGTTTTACTTCTAACATTCATTGCTGGTTTTTTTTTGTCTCTGCACAATGGTCATTAAAGTAACTAACTCTGTCAAACGCAGTTTACTAATTTAGATATTATTCCCAGCCAATATTAGATATGTTATGAATCTAGCAAAGATTCTTACACTTTGTCTTTTTATATTTAGTTGGGATGACTTGCTAATCTGTCAAATGTGTTGATAGTAGTATAGTGGGATATCCTAACAACAATGGGAAAATACATTATGGACCCCCTCCCCCACCTTGGGAACTGCTGGCAACAAGGGGAATTAAATATGGTGAATATTTGGGACTGTCTAGTGACAAGGGAAAGTGGAGATTGGTAACAATGTTACAACAGTGGTAGGAATAGATGTGTACCAGGTTAAGCTCAATGGGGAGTAGAGTATATATTTATAGAGTGATAGAACACATCCATACATAAAATAATATACAGGGACAAACATGTCACAATATATTAGTTTGTGGATTGAGGCCAAGAAAGCAAATCTTTTCAAGACCTATGAGTGGATTTTAAAAGGGCCATTGAGTTTTATGTTAACATCATTACGTTAACATAGAGGGCATCTCACACTCACAGATCTTCTCTTCCTTAAACTTTGTATAACTTCTGGTCCATAGATAAGGACTCTCTTCAAACAGCCAAGCCTCTCCACATAGATCCTTATTTTCTGTATTAGTCATTCAAGTGATTGTGCATGATGATCTGACATACATGGTTAGTCCAGGTGAAAGAGTATTGATGATACTAGCGTAGACAATGCTACATTTGTCCACATCTTGTGATGAGAACAGGTGAAGGAATGCAGTGTACTGTGGTTGTTTATAGTATAAGAGTGGATCAAAACATATTGAGCTCTTTCACCAATCTAAACACACATTTTAGTGCACAGTCTGTCTTGCAATCTGAAGAGAGTAGTCTGTGATGTGACAATCTCTTTATAGGTGCGCTAGCGTTTGTGCATCATGAATCGATGTGACAGTTTTCAATCATCATGGGAACTAAGAAGCCAATTAATTGGGATTTAGTGGATTTTCTCTTTTCTTCGCAAGAATTTGTTCTGGTACTGGTACCTTTGCCACCTTCTCCATCTTTACCACACGTCAAGGATTTCAAATAGAGACAGAAAGAAGAGTTGGAGATTTTTTTACAGCAACAGAAACAAGCAGAAAAAACTTTTCTTCTTGAACCCGAACAAGAAGAAGAAGAAGAAGCAAGAAGGTAATGACAGAAAAAGAATCATTAAAGAAACAAGGTTTAGGAGATAAGGAGGACAGTGGAAGTCAAACGGTAACTGTTCTTTTAGACATTTTGGCAGAGTTAAGAGAAAAGGACCTTCACAATCCAAGCTGCCAAACACTGAAGCTTGCATTATTGCTCTTATTATTGTTCCTTAGTGTACCGAAAACAAGTCATGCCTGAAAACACCCTGGTTATCATCAGCCCTCAAACAACGAACTTTGTCAAACGTCAATACTTGGTCAAAGCCCCACTGTGGCTACATTACTTGTGCGACAAATGGATCCAGCGCGCCTGCAACGGATGAGGCAAAAAGACCATCAGAACGTATTCAGTGGATAGTTGCTACTCATTAAACCCTTACATCTTGTATGAGTTTCACAGATGTCTCCTCTGCTATTCTCAATTTGACACGAAAAATCAGTTAGCTTTTTTATACAATGGACTATGGAATGTCAGCGGAATGACACATGTCAGCGATGCTTAAAGTTAGAATATCAAGGATACCAAGTGGCAGAAATGTGGGAATACGAGTGGGATCACCGTTTGAAAAGTGATCTTGAGTTTAATCACATAGTGAAAAGTTACAAATTGGTGGACCCTATGAACCTGCTGTATAGTTCGGAGAACGAATGAATATCACCTGATTGCTGTACCAAGCAGACGAAGAGAACGGAGAAGAGAAATCAGATACTTTGACATGTGTTCGCTGTGCAACGTGCAACCAAGACCAACTTTGTCAGTACACCCAGGAAGAACTCGCCTTGATATGATGGTGGGTCAGTGTGGAATTGTTCAAAGCTCTTGTGAATTTTCAAAAATCCTTATTTCACCAAGATCTCCCAATTTAAACTCTAATTGCAATCATAGATGAATCTCAATGATTTATCGGAAACCGAAAAAGCGCAAAAGTACGTCCAATTCTTGCAACTCCTGCAACTCTTTCACCAGAAAGATTTGGACCAAGCAGCTTTACCCACTCTGAAAGATTTTAAGGATGTGATAAAAAGTCCGTCACCATCACTTCCCCCAAAGGTCAAGACAGACGTAACCCCACAGTTAACTGAGGAAGAAGAGGCACAAGAAGTCTTTCTAACACCTTCCTCAGCTTCCATTCCTAGTAAGATTGCAGTGTTCATTGTTGACCACCTATCCACACTCCCCAACGAGAATAACTCAAAGATTGGGTTAAAAAGATGATGTCCACTCCTCCTACAGAAAGGGAAAAACAAACCCATTCGTGAAAACAGAAAGAAGACCAAAGCTATCCCATTACCTACACCACCACCACCACTACCCTAGGCGTCTACTCCTGTGGCACATCGGACACGTACAACCGTTTCCAAATAATCACCATATCGCCCCATCTAAAGCAGCATCATCGATAGGTGGGTGACTTTTTAAAAAAATGGAGAAGGTGTTAGGCAGCATTTACTACTATCCAGCCCACACTGCAGGTTGCGGAGTTCAGAAATTGTATCGTGCCGCTAAAACTCGACTGAAAAGTCTCCGATTACCTGAATTGCAACGATGGTTACAAGAACAAGCCAAGTACACTTTACACAAACCCATTCGACGAAAGTTTCCAGAAGTTAAACTCAAGTGGAAAGAATCAATCATCAATAGCAAGCCAATTTAGCCGATATCCCTTATGCAGCCACCTACAATCGTGGCTAAAATATTTGTTTTGTGTCATCGATGTCTTTTCTAAATTTGAATTGGTCGTGCCTTTGACTTCCAAATCGAGCGTAGAGTTAGTACGAGATCTCCATCGCCATCCGGTGTTGAAACAAAGTGGTCGTCACTCTCTTTGATGGCAAATCGATAAAGGAACCGAATTTGTGAACAAAGATTTTCAACTAGAATTAAAGAAAGGTGACATTCATCATTGTGGAACGTTTTTAATGCACATTGAAAGAGCGCATGCGGAAATAATTTACGCATCAACACACTCTCAAGTACATTGACGTCTTTCCCCACCTACCAAGCGTACAATCGTACTATCGGAGCATCAGACATGCCCCCTCGCCCCGCGACGTGACAACCGATAACAAATGGACTATTGTTGAGCGCATGCTTTGTACGTCCCCGACGATGGCTGTCCCCAAGAAAGGTGGATTGTTGGCAACTGGTATTCGTATTTACAAAACCGAACGCACTTTCGACAAAGGTTACTTACCCTACTGGACCAGCCAATTCTTTCGTGTCACTGGACGAATGAGTGGTCGTCATCCTATCGTCTATAAATTGGAAGACATGAACGATGAAGTATTAAAAGCAACGTTTTACTTGCCTTAGTAACAACGCGTACCCAGATATGAAGACGAAGTGTACGACATCGAAAGAAGTCTCGAACGAACAACCCGTAAAGTGGGACAACGTCGTGTCATAAAAGTCAAAGTACCTTGCAAACGATATCTTCCTACTTTTGATTTTGGATCGACTCTTCGCCATTCATTGACTGTAAAAAGAAGTCGCCATCATGCCTTTCAATACAGTCTCAGCTGTCACAATGACTACTCCTTCAACCAGTTCTTTTCTGCAAGAGCTACAAAAGTAACCCTTGTGGGTGTGGTGTGGAGAACGTGTATCTAAAACCGCAAATCGTCTTTTTCTGGAAATATGTGTGGTTTATTTCCTCTTTATTGACAATTTGAGTTTGCGACATGGAGACAAACAATTGTGGACCATTTGACTCAGCAGTTGCATCGGTTTTCTTCTTCCCAATCCAACCCTGACATACACTTCCAATGGGAACAACAACAACAACATCAAGGGGAGCCTTGCGTCCAACCTCAGTCATTCTCTCAGCAGTGACCCTTCCAATTACAATCCTCTTTTAGACACTCCTCTGACCTCAAGTGACACCTCGTAACAAATACAACCAATTATACTTAACTTACACAGTGACCGTTCCATGGAAGTGTTTTCTGACAACACTTTGTGCTGTTACACGGCTAAATTACCTCATGACCTTCATTTGGACCAAGAAGCTCATTGGGAAATGACTTTAGTAAAAATGATACACCCTACACAAATTAAAAGCATAGTCAAAATCCAAAACGTTTTACAGTAGAAGTTCATGACGTCCAATTGCAACAAATATTAGTTGAACGTAGCACTGTTATTGACCCTATGAAAACAAAGAACCCAAACACTAAACGGTCCACCTATAGATTGGGTCGGAAATCCGGGCACTTTTTCACATCCGGGCATTTTCAGTGCAATAGTTACGACCGCCGAGGTGAAAACAACCGCCATTGTTCTAGTTATTTGAGTGGAGGACGTTTACACATTTTAAGATATGCCTAAGATTTGCAGTGTTGGTGGGTGCACAAACCATCATATGCGAAAGAAAATTTAAATAATTATAAACTTTTCCTAAACTACCGAATACGTCTTTTCTCTCTCGCCAATAACTACATAAATATACAAGTGTCTATTATAGGTATAAATAGGTTTAAATAAACAAATAAGCTACAAATTCTACAATTAACCGCTCAGCTTTTCCGTCCTTTATATCTTTCCCAGATTATAAATAGTATCGAACCCACGCTTATTTCCTGGACACTCCCTCGTCCATATTTGCCTTTATAATGCAAACTCCAAACTAAATATATGACACGCAGACTGGGTGTATTAGCACGCAAAAAATACGAGTCAACTATATGTGCCCACCCTCAATTGTTCTTTTAAACGATTCACTACTCTGTGTACCATTTCCTGAATCTCTCTAATCATGAGAACGACCAGGATACTACAGTAATTAGCAGGTTTTAATTAAATTCACATACACATAAAAACGGAAATTTAAAATCTGGAAACTGTCTTCTTTTTGTTAACAACTGTCATATGTTGACTACTTTTAGACGTGGGTTGGGGTATGTGAATGATAAATTAACCAATAATAGCGTATTAAATGACACATTATGCCTAATTTTGACCTTTCTCTACTCGAGCACGCTTCATTTACCTTTTCATAATTTTCTATAAATAAATAATAGCGTATTAAATGACACTCAGTTCGTTTCACAAACATACTGTAGGTTAAAAAATGATTACATATTTTATTCTCACTGAAGGTCGAAAACTGACAAGATATAGCAGTAATCAGCATTTATTTATTAAATTATTATTTAGAATTAAAGATTTCTTGCCGCACACATTATCAAGTGAGCTCCTATCTATCTATCTATCTATCTATCTATCTATCTATCTATCTATCTATCTATCTATCTATCTATCTATCTATCTATCTATCTATCTATCTATGGTTGTCTGTATGTATGTCCGTCCATCCATCCATCCATCCGACAAACCAACAATCCAACCACTTTAAAAATAAACAGCACGCGAAACTTGAAAAAAGTTTTTAGTGCTAAGACATTTTGTAAAAGATAGCAATGGACCCGCAAATATCGCTGAAGCAAGAAAAGGGGATTCTCTAATTATCGTTATGAAAATTTAACAACATAATATGCTAATTCAAAATTGTATACAGAAGTATTTTGGCGCATGTTAAATTCCAGTCTACAGAAAGCAGAAAAACGAACTGATTTGGCAAGTTTATCAGGGTCGAAAAGCAGATTATGGAGAGTTTGGAGAATCTAAGGTGATGGAGTTGAATTAAAAAAATAATCTACATTCATTTTATATTGAAATGAGAAGAAAAAATTGCCGTCCTTCTTTGCATTTTCCTATGTACATTTTACATGTTTATGTAAAGGTAACAAAAAAATAGAAGTATTTTTTTAAAATGTGTAATGACCGGAAATATCGGAATATTTACATGGTCGTAATGAACGCAATCGTTAACGTTTGGGTATTTTACCCCTTATTTTGGCGGAGGACTAGGCCGGGTAGGCCTAACAAAATGAGAGGTTAATGGTAAAGTTTAGTGAATTCTGGATACGTATACTATGCTTCTCTTGTTTTTCCTTTTATTTCTAAGTCGATTGTCATTGAAATTCCCAAACAAGCAAAAACGAGAAATACCAAAACAAATCCCACAAACTAACAGCGTTTTTCTCTTGGTAAAGACAAAGCCGACGTCAAATATCATTTTCGTAACTACGTATAAAGTATTTGGATTATAACATCTACCGAAAGAACTGGCAGCTTTTTTTCTCTCAAAGATATAACCTGCTAACTCGTAGTATTGTACCAATTTAAAATGTTTTTTGCGTACCATAAAGTGGATCGTCTCCTATTCGTCACATTTTCAGAGGATAAAATTTGGGCTATTACCTTTTTTCTTGAATTGTATGAAATTTCGTGTATAGACCCCAGGATAGTCAAGATTAAAAACGAAATATCAGCCGTTATTAGGAACTTGGATTTTGGGAAATATGTTCAATTCACTGTAGAAATTAACCAAGGACTCAATTTGATTTTTGTGTTCTCCGATGTGATGGAGTACAACGAGATGGGACACACCTCTGTACCGTTACTGCGTATCATTCCGTACAAAGTGGATTTTGCCACGAACGTTGACGAAGAAGATGGAAATACCCATCACCGCTAAGTTGTACACCATCTTTTATTGTACTACAGTAAGACATTTTGACAATGTCAACATTACTATAAAAGGTGATGTAGGACAAAATATTCCATTTGCTAAAAGGAAAGTCACAGTGAAACTCCATATTCAAAAACGATTCTACAACGACGGAAACGTTATGTATCCTGTGTACTGAGGAGTCGCTCGACAACGAGGACATTGTTTCGGAGATATGTTAAAATTGGCCTTTCGTTTAGTTGCCCCGTTTAAAAACCGATGGTGACACGAGGATTGCATGCCTTGAAAGATGCCACATTTACGTACGGATACGAATTTCTTCAAAATGTCATTATTGACAAACAAAACCCTAAAGAAGCTTTCTTGAGAGCAGGAAAAATTTCTTGCTTCAAACGGGTACAAAGATTGAGAGCCGACGAGACACTCCTATAAATGCCCCGAACGGTACCGAGTCTAGCATTTCTGCTTCCCTGACGAGACAGCAAGAGCAAAGCAAAAAGAGCCGACGAAGACACCCCTCCAGAGGCCGTCATACAAATAAAGCTAGAGAAACTAAGACAAAAGAACCGTTCGAGAATCAGAAGTTGATTGATTATTAAAAATGTCACAAAGACAGAACAAAATTATACACCAAAAGTCTTCCGCCTGTTCCAAGTCGGAACTGGATCTGTTTGTCATGCCACCCACTATGATGACCATGCAAGAATCCAAATTGGTCGAATTTCATTCCGTCTCCTCCTTGACGGATTTAGCTCCCATCGAGTGTGAATCAATGGGCAACCCAAAGAGTACATTGATCTGAATAGCAGTAGTATTCTAAAGTGAAAGTGATCAAAACGGACAACACCAATAAGGGAGCCGATGGCAAAGTAACTTCCGTCAACAATTTCGTACATTTCTTGTTCAGCGAAGTGGATTTATACTTGAATAATAAACTGGTTAGCAGTAGTTTGGGTACGTACCCTTCCTGAGCTCTTGACATACGGAACGGAAACCAAGAACAATCATCTGGATACATGAAAACCTGACAGAAAAGGAGGGGATATGTTTAACAAAACAGCCTTGACAGCAGATGACGAGCCTGACAATGAGAGTTTTCACGACCGTTGAAAAACAATCATGCAAGGACATAGTTTACAACTGTTCCATCAATTGCATTTAGATATGCCGTTTCAAGCGGAGTATTTGCTGAACGGTGTGGATATTTGCTTGAGACTGAATCGTAGCATTACCGCTTTCCATTTGATGACTTATTCCAATGAATACAAAACCTGTATCTAAGAAGCCAGGTTATACATACGTGCGTCTTGTCAAAGTGTTACCTAATACGGGAAAAGACAACAGTCACACCGATAGCCACTTATCCGATACGACGCGTGGAGGGAAACACTTTCACCATAGTCACTGTACTCTGATCCAAGCTCGAAGATCATCTGTTCCAAGGACAGTTACCCACACGTTTAATCATTGCTATCGTATCGGTAGCAATGCATCCCTCAATGGTGCCCACAATTAAAATCATTTCCAGTTGAAAAACTACAGACTGGACGTGTATACAAGTGGATAACATACTTCCTCACCGACCGGAAAATAAAAACCAATTTTGGGGATCAAAATTCAGATACGCTACCCCTGGAGAATGGAACTCCACAAGGTATTGTTCTGTCTTACATTCTTCAACATGATGATAGAGTTCTAATCATCTGTACCGGCGCACTCATTCCACTTCCCTGGAAGAATTAGAAATCATTACAAGGGAGCTACTACTACACCTCTGAAGCAAGGAACACATACTAAGATACGCCGCGTGGGTATCAATTTATAGGGCCTGCCACCCCACCAGGGAAAAAATCCAACAATGCAACACCACATTCCATACATAACTGGAACCCCAACTCGTCAGAGTTAGCGTTTTAATGCGAAACAAATAAAAAATGTGTTCAGTTTACTCTCTCTCTCTCTCTCTCTCTCTCTCTCTCTCTCTCTCTCTCTCTCTCTGTGCGAGTGCTATTTCCGATATAGTTAAATCAGGTGGTATATTTCCACTTCTCTTGGCTATACCAGCATTAAGCTTTTTTTTAATAAGACCCACACTTGATAATTTAGTATCAGAATCATTCACATGGATGGTAGAATGTGTAATTGATTTAAGTAAATACTATAATGAACGACCAAAGTATAGATACTATCAAGTGCAACAATTACAAACTAAACTGAAAAATCTGACAGGTACACAATATAATTGAAACAAATATCGTTGTCGCGTTGACATAGTTGATATAATTGTGTATTCAGTTTCATATGCTGTTGCTGGAACCAGTTTATTGCTATCAACGGTAACTCGTCTAGTTATAGCACCAGCAGTTATAGCAATTTTTGTATCAGCGACAACAGCTGGCGTTGCTAATATAACTGCAAAAAAAACATATATACATGTAGTCAGACTAAACTAAACGAGAATATAATTAAATTACATACGCTATGGTTGCATATTCCCAATTAGTATCATTACTGTCAGAGAGTCTTATCGACGAAGTAATATCCGATGACGAGTTCTTAGCGATGATTAAGATTTACGATGAGGCAATGAACTGATTTAATTGACGCAAAAAAAAAAACAATTTGAAAGAAAATGTAGAATATAATGTCACTGCAACTATTTCAACAGATAGCCTCGAACCCCGGCAAAAACAACAGTGATATCAAAAACCTCATCATATCCCAACTGCGATTCCCGTTAAAGTTATCGCGCGTGCCCAATTATGATTATGCTACTGATGGCCAAATATCCGGTCAAAATCATTCGCGGGTCAACATCCAAATAATTTACTGGTATTTGCAAATAAAAAGAAACCAGATGGAAACGCTGAGTAGCAAATTGTATCTGTTTCAGAAAGGAAGTTATGATGTCGAAGATATCAATGAAGAATTCCAGCGTAGAAAATTAATCTATTACAGAAACGAATCAAAGATAGCTATCACGGTTTACGAACCATCCTTGTCAGCCGCGATTGAGATTAAGTCGACCGATTATGTTGTTGATATTTATCACTTATCGATCAGAACAGTGTTAGGATGGCCTGAAATTCCACCTCAGGCACATTGAAAAATACCTAACCTCGTTGGGGATTATTTTACCACAGATCTGAATTTTTTTATAATGGAGCCAGAGTAAAGGAAAACACTTTCCAATGATTATTTTTTGACTGATTATTGTAATTCACTGAGATTTTTTAATAAGTTATTTGAGTACGACACATCGATTTTTTTGTAGTTATATACCATTCATAATTAGCAAATCAGTGTGCACAAATTTTAGTAGTAAAAAAACTTTCGGAAGCTAAACATTTCTACACTCGTTTTCATTACTCAGAACTCGTTTCTATATTCCTTTTTAGTTGTCTTACACGTGTATTAATATGTTTTCTTGTTTCATATTGTTTAATAAGTATGATCTTATTGTTTCAACTGCGGTAAAAACGTGCAAATTTATTTCGTTATAGTCCGCTTATGATTCGTAAATTGTGTGTTTTAACTTAATATATTTGTACTCCAATGGTAAGGTATAACTATTTTCACATTTAAGCTCTTGTCAATATTCGAAATCAGAAAGAATCTTTTCACGATTTAGCTTATCCTTCATTTTTCAAATTGAAAATATCAAAAATTACATCATTACTAGTTTCATAGCTCATTATATAATACATATATCTTTAAATAAAAAATTGAACTGTAACCATGATGAGCGGTTATTATTCACCGGGTCTCTTTTCTGGATTTTGTGTCTTTCAAAGGGTCTCCTTTTGAGATTTCTCTCTTTTTTGTCTGAGACTTGTTTGACCCTATGACCGTTTCTTTTGGCCTAAATGAATGTTATATGGGATTACCCTTTCATGTGATTTAGAGCTTAATGCTTTTTTAATGCTGTTTATTTTAGGGGCGCCACAACTTTCTTTCATAAAGATTCCTCCACGAAATACCTAACGAAATGTTAGAATATTCAGAAGCTTGTCTTGGTATTTCAATTTAATGCACACTCTCCCTCCCTCCGATCAAATTCCGGGATAGGTGGAAAAACGCACTCACCTCGTTATTTGAACGTGATGGGGTGTATACAGGAAACCCTTTTAGGCAGGCTCCCGCACTATATTAGAAAAACTCTAATAATCGGTACCGACAGCAATTTGCCTGTTACAAAACTCATATTGCTGACTCTCAGATGAAAACCAGCGCGCTAAGGTGTCTGTCATAAAAAAAATTATGCGAATCATATTTTCTGGATAAATATATATATATATATATATATATATATATATATATATATATATATATATATATATATATATATATATATATATATATATATATATATATATATATATATATATATATATATATACCGAAAGGTAATTCAGGCAAAGTGTGCGACTTCACTCACTTTGTTGTTTTTAAATATAACTACAGAAGAAATACAGATGAACCAAAAATCCTGTCAAATTGTCAAATTCAGTCAACGAGGATAATGTTTCTAATAAAGAAACATCTATTTTAGCCTTAGTAAACGATTACACCTACAGTTGACAGTTATTGATAAAATTTAAGGGGGAGTATTGCAATAGAACAAAGGAGATACCTTAACTGTATATTAACCTAAAGATAGCTCAGGAAATGATATGACTTCGCTCATTTTGTCTGTCTTAAAAAAATCGGAGAAAAAAATACAGATGAACCAATATTCCTGACAAGTTCAGTCAAAGGAGATACAGCTTCTTAAAAATAGCATCTATTTATCCTGAATAAACGATTACAATTATGTTCGTTGACAGTCATTGATAAAACTAAGGGAGATAGCTCAATCAACCATATTACATATTTGAGGGAGAATTGTCTCCCTTAAATTATACAAAAAAAAATTATTGTAATTATTTTAACAATGATTATGATAATACAAAAAAAAAGAAATTCGATAAACATAATCAAGGTAATTACTTTATTAACTCTAACAATAGTGAAAATATATTTTTTTTCATATTTCTTAGAGAGATCAGATTTTGATTGTATTTTCTTCGACGTATTGTACCGAAGAATGACACATGCCAAAATATCTGCCAGCTGCATATATTGATCGAAATATCATTTCTTCACTCGTCTCTGTATTTACGGATTTGACCGGGTTTTTTCGAATTCTCTTACATGTACCAGTACTACCAGATCTGCAATTTTCACCTTGATTAACAGCTCGTAAATTTGATAGGGAATTATTATTTGGATTTGAATCAAAATGACCGATCACAAGACCATCCTGGATTTCTCCGTTAAACACTTCGAAAACGAAACGGTGAAATATATATATTTTATTTCCAGCAGTAAATCTGAAATAACCAGTATTCCGGACCAAAAAAACTGGCTTCATCAACCTGCAGTGTCTGACTACACCATCATGAGATGTTTCCTTGTTCTTGATCGTTGGATGCTTTATAAATTCTTGGCTCATTTACGTATATAATATTTATTTGTTTGAATCATTATTTGTCTTGAAAGTCAAGCAGTATAATCTTCGGGGGTTCTTATAACTGTATCACCAACTCTGTCAAAGTCGTTATTTCTTTAACATAATACTCTCGATATCACTTACCGCCACATTTTATACATTTCCGCTAACTCCAACACCACATCTTAAACAAGGTTTCGGACCTAAACTTCCTCGTCGGACACTTTGTGCATGATATCCACAGAATTCATTTATGCACGATTTATTATAAGGAGTTGCAGACCCTATCATCAACCATCTGCACTGACTTTTGTTTGTTTGGGCATTGTATATAAAATATTTTTAATTTAAATACTTGTCTTAATTATAGTATGGAGGAGTTTGAGAGATTATCGAAATTCAATCCCTGGGAAACTTCGTCTCCTGAAGCGAAATTTAATCTCGATAGAATATCTCCTTACTTACCAATAAGAAGACTAGTTGATACGAAGAATAAAAATGTTATTAATAAAATTCATGATGCGAAGAAGTAATTTAACAGCGATGGTGCATCTCACACGTGGTCAACATTCCGAATCAATAATAGTGTTGATGCTACAATGAACGATCAACAAGAGGCCAGCATAATCGCGTATCTCGATAATTGAAAGTATTTTGTCAGAGTAAAATTTATTATACTAGCAGACACTAGAAATTAGATTTTTCGTGTTAAATATGATCCAACTCATATTAATATAAAACAAGCGTCAATGTGAGTAATAGTTCAAAACCAGGAATCTTGACTGGTCTTGACAAACCGTATTATATGCATTCGTATCCTGTGACCATAGTTATTTATAGAATATGTACCATAAATGAAAAACCCGGCATTGATAATCTAGCGCAAATTAATTTTTCATCGTTAAATTGTGCCGCTGAGCGAATAATAGAGCATTGAAAAAATGCGATGCGTGGAAACGGTTTGAAAGATCTAATACGAAGAAAGATAAACGTGTGGGCTGAATCGGTCACGGATACCTTTGCTACAACAAGAAATGTATCAGGCTTAGCAAAAAAAACATGAAAATTTCCAATAACCGTAAAACACAATAACAGGGGAAGTATTATACGAACGAATCTAACTATACATCAAAACGAGCTCAAATAAATATCATGGATCATAATACCCACGCGTGGACTAAAGGAGTACCAATATTTCAACGAGATCGAACTATAAGATTTTACCCAGAAGGAAACGTTGGGGAGAATTCTTCCGGAAATATATTTGATTTTATACACAAGTTAAGTAAAAACGACCCTGTGTCAGTATAGTTTATTTAAGAGTACCGATAATGAATTTTTTTTATATCAATCTGTAAGACCTAACGGCGAAATATATTGCACGAAATCTCCTCTTGAAGAAATGAGAAAACTCACGCGGAATGTTTCAACACAGAATACAGAGCAGTTACCAACAAATTATTTTACAGTTCCGTCAGTTGCAGTCCACACAAGAGAGAGAGAGAGAGAGAGAGAGAGAGAGAGAGAGAGAGAGAGAGAGAGAGAGAGAGATCGGCGGAAACCAACACACACTGAACGTCTCAGAATGGTCAAGCTAGTGTTGTTATTTTGGACACGGCGGTTTATGGAATTCTAAATATTATTAGAGGGATGTTATTTCGTTTGATAAGGTTGCGTGTTATCTGGTAAAGTTTTCTCGGGTAAGGAGAGTGTGCTGAACATGTTAAACGATTTAGACATCCATGCATAAGATGACTCAACTTGCAATAAATGGACCACTATCCGTATTCGCTCGTGTAATATTCGAGTTTGCTTAAGATCTCCATCCGATTTGTTAAGCATGGTTTGGTAGACATTTCTCTGAAAAATACTGGGCACCAACAGTGTTATTATGATATATGATTAACTGTAAAAAACTGATATCGCTGATTGTTTTTGAGGCAATTATATCACATAAAAAGCAAACTGATGTTTGTTTACCAAACCCTGATGGTGTTAGTCTTGATAAAATTATTAACGATTACTTTGAATATTTTACTGATCTCGCCGAAGACTGTATTGGCAAACAGTCTAAGGAGATCTTTGCGAGTAGATGCGAAATCAATGATAAAAACACAAAGGATCTCGGTAGATGAATAATCGGTAAATTTACCCAAGGCGGAGCATATGATCACAAGCGGCATTATGCACGACTAATTCTAGATGACGCTGAATACGATTTTATAAAAGTGAATGCAACAGGGCACAATATATTCATTAGTCTAGAAAATGCGTACTTGTCGAACAAAACAAGATTTGGTACAATTGATGGTTATATCGATGGCGAACCTCCCAATGATATGCATCTAAGATCATATATGCTGGCTTATGTTCCAATATACATGCTATCAATGATAAATAGATTGTTTGACACCGCAGTTAGAGTCGCCACCGAGTCATTTTATATCGACAGCAAGTATATAGAAGCAGTGGCTCGTTTTACAAACGCTGATGAGTCGTGGAGATCATGGAGAATAAAAAAATTGTTATGTAATTACTATAAATCTGCAGATGTTACGGTTGAAGATAAGCACCATAAAAATAATCAAGTATCAGAGTTACCACCTCGACAGTTATCAAGCGAGCCATCTATATCAGATCCAGTAGGCATCTATGAGACTGTGTACTTGAGCGGGTGTGGTGGTCGTTGTTAGACAACACGGGTGATTGGATTATTTTGAGGGAAGTCAGATTTAGAAATCTTAGCTAATACACATAGACTCACGCGAGAGATGCAAGAACGAAGTGTGAAATCGTATACCTATCATAGTTTCTTTCGGTATGAAGGTGACGCATGAACTCCCAATCGAAATGGGAGAGAAATATATTCCTAAGGTTATTGTTTGAGATGAGATATGCACAGTGTAGTTGGATATATTAAAAACATTTCTCGGTTGGTTGTTATTGAAACAGAGCCGAGAAAATGTGTGGCGATCATGGTAACCCACCACCATTTGTTGAAAAATCTCCGCATGATTTGCTAAAGAATTTCGTAGATTATTATAAGGCGATAACTGAAGATCATAGAACGCTTGATCCGGAGTTGACAGAGTTAAATAAATTAATCAGATTACATTCATATAAACTCCAGTGTCAAATAGCGCGTACAATAATCCCAGAAACTTCCAGAAATTATTTTTGGTAATCGTGGAGACCAAACGATTTAATAGTGGCAAGTAGAAATATAGAGCCACACTTCAGCGATAATTATTTGAAGCGCTTAAAGAAAGGATTCCAACGCTACCCGTATCATTATGTTATAGACCAAGTGATACTCGACGAGAGAATATTGAAGTTGAAATTCCAAGAGAGTCAAGGAACATAATTTCGTGTTAAATGATGTTGTCACATTTGATATCAATGCTGTCGAGGATGCGTTGCGGATAAATCTCCCTGGACGCTAAGATACGCAATGACGATACCCTCGTCTCAGGGGTTAACCATCACTGATACAGTTGAGTGGTCAAATTTAGTTTATCTCGCAGTATCACGAGTTAGAATATTAAATCAACTGCGGAGAATTATGTTTAAATTTACTGACACCAACAACGAAGTTGTAAGCGATGATATAGTAAGAATAAAAAAAACTCGCAGGTTATTAACAAAGTGACAAAGAAGAAAACAATCGCGACTTTTATATTGATGCCGAATTTATAATGATGCTGGAACAACAGTAGAATAATCACAGTGCGAGCTGTAATTGTATAATGCTATGGTCCTGGTCTTCGGATAAAAAGCCATGTCAATTTACCACGGATAGGAAGGATATTAGTCATGGTTATACACGTGAAAATACCATGTTGACTTGTCTTGTATGTAATAGACGCAGAGGTGCTATTTAAGTGATCGCGGTGGTAATTGTGTATCCTCGGGTATCACTTGCAACAGTTCGCGTGTAAATGTACGCTGAGGAGCAGTTGAATCTAATCTTTAAATTACTGGCCTACCCGTGGATCTTGTTATGTTAGACATTGTTTGTGTGGTATCACTCTACATAGGATCAGTTGCTCTTTTATACCACCTTCTAGTTCAACCGGCTCATATAAATACCTCACAGTCACATTAACAAGTATGTGTTGTTTCGAAAAATCATTTCGTACCGGTATATACTTTTCTGTGATGGTGTTAATAGGTTTCATATTGATTGTTCTAGTAATTTCATTATTTAATGCATTGATCACAATTGACAACCTTGCAACCCATTCAATATATCTCTTTTCTTAACTAAATGCCTTCGCGTATTGATATCCACATAACCGCACAGCAAGTGTTCGATTAAATCGTTCAACAATTGCCTGATCACGGTGTGTTGCAGATTGTCCTCGTCTGATTTCGTGAAGGAATGCGTCTTTTAGGGTTTTTGGTCCCTGAGGCTTATAGGTAAAAATGCAGAAACTATAATAATAAAAAAGCTGGATAAAATCCTGTCCAGTTTTCAAGAGAAAAAGAACCGTCATTTGATAATTAGTATTTAGCCAAGTAACGTGATCAAGATCATGTAAGTCATTAACTACGTGTATTACGTGAAGATTTTAAGAACTATATCTATACTGACATATGGTCGAAACCTTGGGAAATACTGCTCGTGACGCAGACGAGTATTATATGCCTTATAAAGTTTCTGTTGTAAATAAGACTTTCACTCAGCACCCTTCTGGCACAAAAGTACTTCAGCCAATCATTTAAACTGTAGATACAATTTAAGTTAATGTTGTACTGGGAGTACGTGACTTTAGACATGTAAATAACTTCTATTTTGTTTTAAAAACAGGTAGCAATTATTTCGAAATTCTGGTTTTAACGGAAGGTTGGCCCTTATCTGTGCATCTGTTTTGCGCAGTAGCCATATTTAATAGTGATATAGTGAGCAGTCATTTCAATGTTGCATTGACCCTGTAGAAGTTCAGGTGTTTTTGTTACGACCAGTTTGAGTTTAAATTTTCCATTTTTTTCAAATTATTCGCATTCTAAGAGATTATTTTTCCCCTGGAAATACTTATGCCAAAATTAATTTCTTGGAGAGAGACAGTTACCGACATTGACAGAAATCAATAATTGGAATATTAATTTATGAAATTCAACAAAGAACTTTAGACAGATAAGTACTACAATAGGAACACACACACACATTCTTATATATATATATATATATATATATATATATATATATATATATATATATATATATATATATATATATATATATATATATATATATATATAAGAATGTGTGTGTGTGTTCCTATTAGGTTGGTTCTGTTTTTATGTTTAATTTAAATTAAACATTTGACCAAGTGTTTAATTTAATGTAAAGGTTAACAATATGGACTAAATACTTCTGATTAAAATATCACTATATTGCATTTTTTATTTTCAATCAACTACATAATCATACATTTATAATAACCACAAAAAAAGATTCTTCCAAAGTATGGCCCTATTTGATGATAATATTTACCACACATAATATATACACGTTTGGGATAAAGACCATAAAACCTGGAATAGATATGTTACCATAATTAATATGTTTTCTTAATTATATATTTCTTTTTTGTCTCTATCCTTGTTGGAAAAAGACTGGATATAAAATAAGAAACATTTTGCCTGACCACTTCACTTGTTCACACGTGTCGTCTTGACAATAAATATATCCAATCTGATATCGTCATTTTGTACTACACATCATGCACAATACCCTCGCGTGTTGCATTGGTTAAAGAAAATGAATATTGATCTCTCTCTGAAATGGAAACAAACAAAAAAAAAATACTAGAAACGGAAAGGTTTTTACCTCCCTTACTTTCATACATTCCGCGCATCATTTACGAAATTACAAAAAGATCATTACTTTATATGCTTCAGTTTTGAACAATCATTATATTATTGCCCACTTAACTAAACCGCAGTCTCCAGTCTTCCTTTTGAAAAAAAAAACATTTCTTTTTATCTGCGTTCAGTTTGTTTGCGGGTTGGGGTTGACATAGATGTATTATTTGGTTGGGCCAAATTGTCTTTGTATTACAGCCGGGGTCTCTCTTAACACCCCAAGACACCCCAAGACTTTACAAGAACACCTTAAACTTACATAATACTCACTTAAAATTTCAACAACAGCACAAAAACCGGAAAAAAACAAACAAATAAAACCTGCGAATATTTAGCGATATTTTGTGTAACAGTAAAATTAGTAAGGTCGCGAGTTGCCAAGGAAAACAACTCCCGTTTTGATGAAGAGTGTTCCGGTACAGTAACGTGAATATTAATCAACATTTATAAAAAAAAAAATTAGCAATATCACAAATAAGTCCTTAAAATAAATTAAACAAAATGGCAGATTAATTGTATATAAAATTATTTGTTTATCTCAATAACTATTTAACTATATGGTATCACGGTACCAATTGTTTTTCCATAGACCTCAATGCTAATATTTGGAGAGATAAATATATTTTCTATCCTAATTTAGCATGCATCTCACACTCTGTTATAGAGAACAATGTTAGATTGTCAATTTGATGATGACAAAACCAGGTACTCCATTGCATTTAAGAGAGTTAACTCTGCTGGAAATAGACAGGGGTATGAGTTATCTAGTCACAACATACCTATTTTCAGTCATGTGTATTACATTTTCAAAAATCATAAAAAATACAAAATTTGATCTATTTAGGAATTAGCATAAATTCACATGTTGCCAAGAGGCTAAACTTTTTTTAAGCCTAACAGAAAGTACAACTCTTACATAATCCACCAATCATAGCTTGTGTTGTTCTTTATTACTGCCTGCAATGGACCCTACACCTTAAGCACCGCACACCTGGACATGCGCAATTGGTACCGTTATACCTATAGCAAACCTTGATTTTTCCAATAATCTGTGAAATAGCTCGGGACTATATAACTAGCAAGTGTACTTAGTCTCGCTTGTCAAAAACAATTTTATGAAGTACTAAGCTATGTTCTATATTATTGTGCATAGAAATGTTATTGAGCTGTTGGAACTCTTGTTTGCATACCTTTGCTTCACTATCAAACTCATGTTTTGAAATAAAATGAATTCTTTTATCTATGAGTTGTGTTTGTTCATATTAGCACTTATCAAACTTCACTTTGGTGATATGCGATAAATCACATTATGTCATATTGTTTAATAGTAAGGTCAAAGGTCAACACACTAGTTAGCATGTACCAGTTCTACTCTTAAAGAGACATTTTGATCTAAAATAAAGGACTTATAATTGTTTCATTAACACAGAAAGTAACAAAAAGGACAGGTGGACATGGCCCAATCTAATTATAAAGTATTAGCTTTGAACACTTTACACTGTCTGCATATGCAAGAGGTCACTAACCTCTAGTCCTCACACAAAGGTCAAGCTACCCAGCCTCTTTGTCATACAAATAGAAAGCTTCCCTCCTTTCTGTAGTGCATACAATTGATGCAATAAGCTAATCTGACACCAAATAAAGTAGATAACAGCTTTTCTAAGTGGTTATCATGGATTTGGGGTTGAAAATGTGGAAAAAAAAGAAAAAGGCTAAAGTTTAACAATAAGTATAGTGAGTCCAATGGATTTAAAAACAGGAGAAAAGTGTGTATCTAAATGGGAGATGTAGCTAATGATACTGGAATTAAAGGAGACTTAAGCAGCAATGAGAAAAATGAGAAGCGAGAGCTTGATGATGTTACCTTGGACAATATTTGGAGGCAGTGGACCATAGGTACAGAGACAATAAAAAAGGCACCTGTGCTATAACATCCCTTACAGACACCAACTATCATGTGACATGGTGTTCATTCCTAGCTAATATAAAAGGGTGAATAATGTAGATAATATAGATGCATATAAGTTATATTTCTTCTAAATAAGAAATTAACAATAATGGGCTTCTGTTAGACAGAAAAATACCTAAGCCAAACAAAGCATGTTTGATCAGTTTTCAAACTTTTAAACTTTACTGGGAAAAATTATTAAAGTACTTCTAGTTCAGTTTGCATCAAGACCAAGGGCTAATATGATTCTTTACAAATCTTCTATTGATTTTCTTATACATTAACTTAAACTGTGGGTTTTTATCTATTGAAATTTTAGGTCTGGTGTAAGGGAGATAACTTAATGATATACATAAGGCGTGGTCTTTTTATTTCCTCCAAGACATTATCCATGTTATATATAGATGAGTTCAAGGACACATGTATTAACTTCAATGCAATTAAATTATCCAAAAATGCATTACTGATAAAGTGAGAACCTAAAATCCAGGTTTCCATATGTAGTAGAGACCTCAAGAATGATTATCTAATTAAGGAATCGCATGTTCATTTTTCACGGCACAAAAGTTTACAACAAAAAAAAAGACATTTAGTGCAGGACTATTCAAATCAAAATAGGAACGAATACCATATCTTTAATAAATTACCTAAAATACTCATACCAGAATAGTCTTTATGGTACAAGTGAACTATCTAGTGTACTCTATCCTGGTCTATAACATGCTTTAGAAGAACAAGAGAGTTGTTTTTTATCCATGATTTTTCATCTTTTGCGCATAAAATAGTCAATACTTTGGCTAAAATTAACTGCAGTAACTTTATATAACCTTTATTTTGCCTGTATGCTAATATTGGAGCTGACTACACAGTCACAAAGCCATCAGTCTATATATACTATAGATATAGTTACAAAAGCTCCATTCCAAAGCTAATGTGTGTTATTTTCTGCATTTTCTATGTAAAAGTCTGTCCATATTAGACCAAAACATCTCAATATCCATTGTTTAACAAAATGACACTATGACAGTATAGAAGTGGTGGTTATGTATACTCGTTACTATGGATACACTGTGAAGCTGGTATTATCTTTTAGGTATCACGGTACCAATTGTTTTTCCATAGACCTCAATGCTAATATTTGGAGAGATAAATATATTTTCTATCCTAATTTAGCATGCATCTCACACTCTGTTATAGAGAACAATGTTAGATTGTCAATTTGATGATGACAAAACCAGGTACTCCATTGCATTTAATAGAGATAACTCTGCTGGAAATAGACAGGGGTATGAGTTATCTAGTCACAACATACCTATTTTCAGTCATGTGTATTACATTTTCAAAAAATCATAAAAAATACAAAATTTGATCTATTTAGGAATTAGCATAAATTCACATGTTGCCAAGAGGCTCAACTTTTTTTAAGCCTAACAGAAAGTACAACTCTTACATAATCCACCAATCATAGCTTGTGTTGTTCTTTATTACTGCCTGCAATGGACCCTACACCTTAAGCACGCCCACCTGGACATGCGCAATTGGTACCGTTATATCATATAATTAAAGATATTTGATGCATATAGTTCGTTTCCGTAGATTATCAGAGATAGGGCCATCAACCAATACTATAAATCATTGATAGTAACAATGTCCGTATGTGTGTGCCCCCTGCGGGTTCGGGGTTGTAGAATTGGCCCGACGTGCCTCGCCACGTGTCGTAAATGGCGACTAAGTAGAGGCAACCTGTTTGCCGTGGGTTGCGTCCCGTGTCGGGGGAGGAAAGGATCCTGGTAGTTGCAACACACTACTTTGGCCTCTACTTCTCTTAGACCGGTGGTCGAGATGGGCCCGGTCTCGACAAATCGGCTGGTCACGCCGAGCCCTAGGAAGTCTTTATTAACTCTCTCACCTTCTTTTACTTTCTTCTTGTATCTCCTTTGATACCACCGTTGCCCCTATATTCTAATACTATATCTTTCCCTTTCCTAAATCTTAGAAGACTTCCTATAAGGCCGTGGCTTAACGGGTCAATCGGGGGATAATTTTACTGACCTTAGAAATTGGCGACTTCAGGGTCATCCAAAGGTAATTTTATCAACTGAGTATGGCATCTGGGTATCCCTGGCACTTTAAAAGTGTCCCCTTGTTGGGCTCCTTGGTGGGTGGGGACCACGGGTGCTGAATTTTTCAATCAAGCCATCATGGAAGAAAAAAAACAATAAACGTACCAAACCATTGTCTGACTCGGATGAAGAACCACGTGGCGTGGAATCATTTCCACGCTTCATGGTTATTCAATCAAAAGATGATGCTAAACCACTTTCAGGTTTATCTCCATTTATTATCGAGAAAACCATTACAGGATCGATTGGCACACCAAAAAGTGTGTAAAAAACTAAAATCGGGTTGCCTTCTTGTAGAGTGTGAGCAAAAGGGGCAAACAGAGACAATATAATGAAAATGAAAACATTCTTTGATATTCCAGTGACTTCATTCGCCCACACTACACTGAATTCGACCAAAGGCGTAATACGATGTCGTGACTTGGCTGGAATCCCCGACGCAGATATCATCGAAGGGATGAAACATGAAGGTGTCACTGCAGTGCGAATAATACGTATTAAACGTAATAACACCCTGCAGGACACCAATAAATTTGTACTCACCTTTAATAAACCGACAGTGCCCAAAGTGGTCAAGGTTGGGTTTTTACAAGTAAAGGTCTACATTCAAACCCCCTTCGATGCTATAATTGTCAAAAATACGGCCATCACGAGGATCGATGTTTCAGAGCCAAGGTATGTGGCCGATGTGGAGAAAACTCTCATCAGGAAGCTGATTGTAGAGCAACTCCGCATTGTGTCAACTGTGGCAAGGAACATCACGCCAGTTCCAAAGATTGTGATACATGGAACAGGAGAAGGAAATTCAGAGGGTAAAGTTTACCTCGAACATTCCCTACCCAGAGGCCAGAAAACTTGTCCAGGCGAAAATATCCCTTCCTGGCTCATCCTTCTCCACAGTCGTAAAACACAATCCAAAAAGCACGAAGGACCCCCAAATACAGACGGATCAGCCCGATTCAACCACAAGTGCCAATATCCCTAATTATAAGCCACAGCAAAGCACAACATCAACTCAGACAACATCCAATAGCAATCCACCACCAAAATCACCAAGACATAAACACAAAGCACAAACAAATAAACCGCAAAAGGGGTCAGATGACCCCATTAAACTTTACAACAGGTTTGGAGACATTGAGAGCATGGATGCAGAAGAAACTGCTCCATGTACTCAAAGTAGCTCCAAACGTAGTAAACCTAAATATAACCCCGTACTTCCTCCAGACAAATAACAACACATACTTAATCCGCGAATAGTCTAACCTAGCTCCAGAATCTCCAGCATAACATTATAATAAAGAACACCATCATACAATGGAATTGTCGAGGACTTAAAGCAAACTACAATGATATTCTTCTGCTTTTAAATGAACACGATCCTGCTGTACTATGTTTACAGGAAACATTCCTGAAAGAGACAGATAAAATTACTTTTAAAAACGTTTCCCTGTTTAACGCGTACTGTCAAAACGCTGACAGCGCCTCAGGAGGAGTCTCTATTGCTGTGAACAATAGAGCCCCTCACAGAGTCATTCCTTTAAACACAAATTTACAAGCCATTGCTGTAAGTGTCACTCTACATCGAGAGATTACTTTTTTGTTCAATTTACTTACCACCAAACACCAACCTAGTACAAAAGGAATTAGACAATCTTGTTGAACAACTTCTCGCGCCTTTCTTTTTACTCGGGGATTTTAATGCCCATAACATTTTATGGGGATCAAATCACATAAACGACAGAGGCCATAAAATAGAAGATTTCATTTCTAGACACGACCTGTGTCTATATAACACTAACTCACCAACATATTTACACCCAGGAACGGGTACGTACACATGCATAGATTTGACAATTTGCTATCCCTCACTGCTTTTGGACTATGAATCGAAGGTCGCTGATGACCTTCACAGCAGTGATCACTTTCCAATCACTCTTGAAAATAATTCTAAAATTGATTATGCAATTCCACAATGGAATATAAAGAAGGCCGACTGGGCTATGTTTGAAACACTATCTAAAACTAGACTAAATAATGATACAGTATTCAACGCTGTTAATCCTATACAGTGTTTTTCTTCCGTTCTAATTTCAATTGCAGATAAATCTATTCCCAAGTCCTCAACGAACAGTAAGAGATCGCAAAAACCTTGGGTAACCAAGGAATGCAAAGAAGCCATTAGACAACGCCGAGAAGCATTAAAAACATTCAACAATTGTCCAACGCCCGAAAATTTAAATAAATATCGTATTGCCCGGGCTAAAACTCGACGCACAATCAAAGAATGTAAACGTGCATCCTGGAATAAATATATTTCTTCTTTAAACTCTCGTTCCTCAATGAAACAAGTTTGGGATACTATTCGAAAAATAAATGGAAAGAGGAAACACAATTCTATTCGACACCTAAAAATAAACAATAGCAATTTTAGTTCGAAACGTGACATAGCAAATATTCTTGCTGATAGCTTTTCGAAAAACTCATCATCGTCTAATTATTCAGATGCCTTTAGAAGATTAAAATCTCAAAAAGAAAAGTCACGTTTAAAATTTGCATCGAACAACACTGAAAATTATAACCAGCTGTTTTCTTTATTGGAGCTTAGGGAGGCATTAGACAAGGCCCATGATACATCCGCTGGGCCTGACGAAGTACATTACCAGTTCTTGAAACACCTCCCATAATCTTCTCTGACATTACTTTTTAAAATCTTTAATGATTTATGGATTGCTGGTAATGTACCTAAGAGCTGGAAAGAAGCAACAGTGATACCGATTCCCAAACCAGGCAAAGATAACGAAGATCCTAACAGCTATCGGCCTATTGCATTGACAAGCTGCGTATGCAAAACAATGGAACGAATGATTAATTCTCGGCTTGTATGGTACTTGGAAAGTAATAATTTAATTTCTCCTTTCCAAAGTGGCTTCCGTTCTGGTCGTAGTACTAACGATCATCTGGTTAGACTGGAAACATTTATTCGCGATGCATTTATCAAGAAGGAACATTTAGTAGCAGTCTTCTTTGAAGTACGGGATACTAAATGACCTGCACGATCTAGGTCTAAAAGGCCGTCTGCCCGCTTTCATCTCCAGTTTTCTCTCCGACAGAGAATTCAAAGTACGACTGGGCTCTACCCTCTCAGATATGCACCAGCAAGAGATGGGTGTGCCCCAGGGCAGTATTTTATCTGTGACGCTATTTAATATCAAAATCAATAGCATCACCAAGTGCTTAACTCCCGGTGTGGACTGCTCTTTATACGTAGACGATTTTTTAATTTGTTATTGATCAAAGCACATGCATACAATTGAAAGGCAACTTCAACAAAATATCAATAAGATCCACAATAGGGCCAGTAATAACGGTTTCAAATTTTCTAAATCTAAAACAGTATGCATGCATTTCTGTCAATTGCGAAGACATCATGATGACTCTAAACTCACGCTGGACGGAACACTTATTCCAGTTGTTGAGGAAACAAAGTTTTGGGGTATTATCTTCGACAGAAAACTGACTTTTATACCACACATCAAGAATTTGAAAGCTAAATGCTTAAAAGCTTTAAATTTACTAAAAGTAATTGCGCACACTGACTGGGGTGCTGATAAAAAAAGTCCTCCTCAATTTGTATAGAACATTTGTCCGTTCTATACTAGACTATGGATGCATTGTTTTTGGTTCAGCTAGGAAGTCTTATTTGAAAATGCTTGACCCAATTCATCATCAGGGAATAAGACTTGCTCTATGAGCATCCAAGACATCTCCATGCGAAAGCCTTCTCGCGGAAGCGAATGAACCACCTTTATCGCAACGTAGAGAAATGCTTTCTATACAGTACGCTCTTAGGTTAAGATCAAACCCTCTGAACCCTGCTTTTTCGGCTGTTTTTCAACCAAAATACAAAACTTTATACGAAAACAAACCAAAATGCCATACCTTCATTTGGCATCAGAATATCATCCCGTTTTGACACTATCAAAATTAATCTCCCTACAGTTCAGAACACGTTTGTCTCGGAAACACCACCTTGGCTCCTTAAGCAACCCAAAGTGAATTTTACGTTGCACGATGGGAGAAAATCTGAGACAAATCCTGCCGTTTATCATGAACTCCTCAACGATTTTAAAAACTACACCAAAATTTTTACTGATGGATCAAAAGTTGATAACAAGGTTGCTGCAGCCTTCGTTAGTGGCAAGCACATAACCAAAGTGCGCTTGCCAAACGATGCGTCCATTTTTTCAGCGGAAATCAGAGCAATAGACCTTGCTCTGAAATTTATTGAACAAAAGCGCATTTTAAATAGCATTATTTTCTGTGACTCTGTCAGTACTTCAGTCGCTACACCATAGAAAACTGGATAATCCATTACTAGTCGATATTCTCGTCAAAAACTCGGAGCTTAGTAAGTCCTACAACATAGTATACTGTTGGCTACCTAGCCATATTGGTATTAGAGGTAATGAAGAAGCAGACCGGGCTGCTAAGATGGCTCTATCCCAAGAACCATCGGATTTTAAATTACCTTTTACTGATTTTAAACCTTGTATCAAAAAGTACCTATGTCAGAAGTGGCAGGCGTCATGGGATGATGCAGTCAATAACAAACTTCATGCCATCAAACCAACCCTGGGAGAATGGACTCCTTCCTACAGAACTATCCGTAGGGAGGAGGTTGTCATTGCAAGAATCAGAATCGGTCATACATACATTACCCACTCCCACATACTGAAAGGTGAAGATCTACCAGAGTGCGTTTCTTGCAATGAGCCATTCACTGTTAAACACTTTATGACCGAGTGTTCCGACCTGGAACCTACGCGTGTTAAATACTATAATGTACATGACATGAATGAACTTTTTGATACTATACAAATCACTTGTATTTTAGATATCCTAAAGGAAGTAAATCTCTATTTTAAACTATAACTTGTATGCCATCATCTAGAATATTTTTAATGTAAATATCACCTCTTATTTAAAACATCTTATCATCAACATAAACCATTTATGTCTCCCGTTGATTGGGAAGCTTCATATTTTCCTGTTACCAACATCTTACCATTTTATATTTAACTAGTATGTTTTTTTATATCGCTGGTCGATGTTAAACCTTTCTTACTTTTGAACATCTAACCTGTTGTATGGCTCTAAATAGCCTAAAAGTGCTGGTGCGCCGTTAAAATTCAAGGAAACAAACAAACAAAACCGTATGTGTGTTTTCTTTTCTTTTTTTTCCGCTCCTTGGTACGTTATTACGAGATTTGGTGCTAATATATGCAATATTAGGGTGATCTTGGGGTGATCTTGGGGTGGTCTTGGGGTGTTTAGAGAGGCCATATTTGGTCCAAATTGGGCAGACTCTTTATTGGGGCCAAATTGTCTCGATAGTAGTCATTCAAGAACACATATGATGACACACTCTGGAGATAAACCAATCACTGTGAACATTGTAATTAAATGTTGGGACGAAGAAGTAGTTTGAAGTGCCATAATGTTTGGACAAAAAAGTAAACTGGATAGTCATGTGAAGGACCCGATTAGAATTCATGCTGGACATAAACCATACAAATGTGAAGTTTGTGATAAAATGTTTATTGCAAGGGGCGATATGAAGCGTCACATGAGAATACATACTGGAGATAAACCATTCAAATGTGAAGTATGTAATAAAATGTTTATTGCAAAGGGCGATATGAAACGTCATATGAGAATACATACTGGAGATAAACCATTCAATTGTCAAGTTTGTGATAAAATGTTTAGTGAAAGAGGTAGTTTAAAGAGACACATAACAATACATTCTGGAGATAAACCATTCAAATGTGAAATTTGTGATAAAATGTTTAGGCAGAATAGTAAATTGAAGATCCACAAGAAGATACATGCTGGAGATAAACCATTCAAATGTGAAATTTGTCACAAAACATTTAGTGAAAGCGATAATTGTAAGAAACACATGAGGATACATTCTGGAGAGAAATCATTCAAATGTGACTTATGTCATAAAATGTTTAGGCACAGTAGTAATTTGAAGGTCCACATGAGGATACATTCTGGAGATAAACCGTTCAAATGTGAAGTTTGTCATAAAGCATTTAGTGAAAATGGGGATTGTAAGAAACACATGAGGATACATTCTGGAGATAAACCATTCAAATGTAAAGGTTGTAATAAAATGTTTAGGTACAGTAGTAATTTGAAGGTCCACATGAGGATACATTCGGGAGATAAACCATTCAAATGTAATATTTGTGATAAAATGTTTGGACAAAATAGTGGTTTAAAGAAGCATTTGATGATACATTCTGGAGATCGACCGTTCAAATGTAACATTTGTCAGAAAACATTTAGTGAATGTGGTGATTGTAAGAAACACATGAGGATACATTCTGGAGATAAACCATTCAAATGTGTAGTTTGTGATAAAATGTTTAGTGACATTAGTAATTTGAAAAGACACATCACAATACATACTGGAGATAAACCATTCAAATGTGAAGTTTGCGATAAAATGTTTAGGCAGAATAGTGGTTTAAAGATGCATATGACAGTACACACTAGAGATGAGCCATTTAGATGTGAGAGTTTTTAATAAAATGCATGGATACAATAGTAATCTGAATGTACACATGACATAAACCATTGAAATTTCTTTTTATTAAGATTTTGAACATAGATTTTAGAAAACAATAAGTCACATAGCTACGATGTCTGCAGTGAGACAGGTTATAGTGATATCTAGCACTGGGGCATCATGTACCATGATGTCACACCCAGCCACATTATCCTGACTCCAGGCCGACAGTCCTAACACTAACCTCTTAATGCTGAGGCAGCTGTTAGTACCATTTTTGCTAGTCTTTGGTATGACTCGGCGGGAATCGAACACAACCTCCCGTTCCTGCAGCAGATGCTCTAACCACTAGGCCACCGTAGCAGTCAAAGATTGATCATGTAACATAAAAATATTATATTTAGTAATAGAAGGAATGATCATTGTGATTGGAAAATACGAAAATGATATAGTTAGTAATAGAAGGAATGATCATGTGATTCTAAAATATAAAAACGTTGTGGTTTGTAATAGAAGTAATGACCATGTGATTGGAAAATATACAGATGTTATGGTTAGTAATAGAAGGAATGATCACATGATTGGAAAATATAAAATCGTTGTGGTTTGTAATAGAAGAAACAACCGTGTGATTGGAAAATAATTTTGTATATGGTTATTAATAGAAGAAATGATCACGTGATTGGAAAATATAAAAACGTTATGGTTATTAATAGAAGGAATGATCATGTGATTGTAAAATATAAAAATGTTATGGTTAGTAATAGAAGAAATAACCATGTAATTGGAAAATATAAAAATGTTATGGTTAGCAATAGAAGGAATGATCATGTGATTTGAAGATAATTGTTTATATGGTTATTAATAGAAGGAATGATCATGTGATTGGAAAATATAAAAAGGTTATGATTAGTAATAGAAGAAATGATCATGTGATTTGAAAATATAAAAATGTTATGGTTAGTAATAGAAGGAATGATCATGTGATTCTATCTATCTATCTATCTATCTATCTATCTATCTATCTGTCTGTCTGTCTGTCCCTTAGTCTTGCCGACCGTTTGGGCACCACTGATGACCTGACAACCAGCTTCCTCCATTCCAATATGTTCTCTGCTACTCTCACTGTGTCACTCAGCTTCAGTCCTGTCCATTCTGAGATGTTATCCTCCAATCTTTTCCTCTGTCTGCCTCTCCTTCCCCTCCCTGCACGGTACCTTGCAAGTTGCATGATTGTCTTAGCAAGCCCTGTTGATATTGTGACATGTCCATACCATTTCACTTTGTGCTTTTTCACAATGGTCAATAGCTCTTCATAGGGCCCAATGGCTTGCTTAATTCTGTTTCCCACTTCCTCATTCGTGATATGATCTCTATATGTAATGCCAAGCAACCTTCGAAAGCATCTCATTTCAACAGCTTGTATCCTCATTTCGAGATCCGCTGTGAGGGTCCATGACTCACAGGCATATAGGAATACAGATGCAACCAAGGAGCGCATCAGTCTGATTTTTGAGCTGACTGAGGTGTTTCTGTTTTTCCAAACTGTCTTCAGCCTTGCTATTGCTGTTATTGTCAACGCAATCCTGGACAATATTTCTGGTTTTGATCCCTCGTCTGCCACGATGGCTTCTAAGTACTTGAATATATTAACTGTTTCCACTTTTTGGCCTCTAATCATGATGTCAGTGCTGATGGCACTGGTGTTGTTGGTCATCAATTTGGTTTTCTCTGCACTGATTTCCATACCATAAGCAGTAGCTGTCATGTCTAGATTTTCCAACTACTGAGCTAGCTCCTCCTCGTTTCCTGCAAGGCCATGGATGTCATCAGCAAAGCACAGATTCGTTATTATTCTGCCTCCAATACTGACAGTTCCTTCATGGTTTTCCAGTGCATCAGTCATGATTCTTTCAAGGAAGATGTTGAAGAGAATAGGTGAAAGCAAGCAGCCCTGTCTGACTTCCACAGTTGTCCTAAACCAATCTCCTATTGACCGTTGAAGCATACTGCACTGGTGGCCTTGCTGTAAAGGCTTTCGATGGCTCTGATCAGGTTGGCGTTGATGTTGTACAGCTTCATGATGGACCAAAGGGCTGCATGCCATACCCTGTCAAACGCCTTCTTGAAATCTATAAAGACATGATAAAGGTCTTGTTGGTGTTGGAGGTATTTCTCACATGGTATTCTTAAGTTGAAAATCTGTTCAGTTGTGCTTCGCCCTGGTCTGAAGCCTGCCTGTTCTTCAGCAATGATTTCCTCTGCCTGCGGCTTCAGTCTGTTTAATATGATTTATAGCATGACTTTGCTTGGGTGGCATATAAGACTGATCGTACGATAGTTCTGACATTGCTGCAAATTGCCTTTTTCGGGAGAGTTACTATGAGTGACTGAGTCCATGGTGTTGGCCATTCCCCTGTCTGCCAGATCTTGGCTTCACCCCCTTCTTGGACTAGTGTTGCAGGAATGTTGTCTATTCCTGCTGCCTTCCCTTTTTTCAATGATTTCACTGCAGGCTCTATTTATTATCGGAGGATGTGGTAGTTGTCAGTTTTGGTCACTGATGGGGTATTGAGTATGTCTGGGTCCCCTGTAGGTCTGTGGCTGTACAGGTCTGAGCAGTATTCTGTCCATCTCTTAAGAATGTCTTGTTCTTCTGTAAGACATTTCCCTCCCATATCTTGAATGATGGAGGAGCGTCCTTGTTTTACACTGGTCAGGTCTTTCACCAGTTGGTATACTTTTTTGCTATTATTTTTCTTTAGATTATTTTCAATATCTTTACATTGGTCTTCAATCCATGTCTCTGTTGCCTTTCTCATGCTTTTCTTGATAACCTGGTTGATTTCCCTGTATTGTTTTGCTCCTTCTACTTCTGACTTATTCTTCTTTAGCTCTCGACGCTTATCACACAGATCAAATATCTCAATTGTAACCCAAGGTTTCTTTGATCGTCGATGTTTGCCAAGGATCTCACTGGCTGTTTAGGTCACTGCTATGTTAAATGTGTCAATCATTGTGTCAATAACTGTGTTCGCTGCACTAAGAAGTAACTGTGGTGCAAATTTCCCTCCTATCCTTGCCTGGAAGGCTTCCAAGACCTCTGGGTCTTTTAGCTTGTCAAGGTTGAACTTGATTCTTCTGGGGCCCTCTTTGTCGACACTTTTTAGACGTAGTCGGAGGGTCATCATCACTAAGTCATGGTCACTTCCAATGTCTGCTCCTGGGAAACTTCTTGTCTTGGCAATGTTTACGCTGGTGTGTAAACGTCTCTTCACCATGATATAATCAATCTGGTTATGGTGTTCTCCATTCGGGCTATGCCAGGTCCACCTTCTGGATGCTTTGTGTGGACCAAACGTGTTCATCAGCTTCAGATCATTGAAGCTGGCAAATTCCAGGAGCCTTAAGCCTCTGTCGTTGGTCTCTGCATTGCAGTAGCGTCCACATGTGCCTTTCCAGTTATCAACGGCATCCTCTCCTATTTTGGCATTCCAGTCTCCTTGCACCACAAGAATTTCTTTCTTTGGGGTCTGGTCCAGGACTTCTTGCAGTTGGTCGTAGAAATCCTCTAATTCTTCATCATCATGGTCTGTAGTTGGAGCGTAAGCTTGCACAATGGTGATATTGAGTGGTGTTGCCCTCAAGCGTATGATGATAAGCCTGCTGGACTGGCCGACAACTCATGACAGTGTTCACAGTGTCTTTGTGGACGAGAAATCCGACACCATGTTCATGTTTATCTTCTCTCCCAGAGTAGTATAGTTTATGGCCATCCTGTGTTGATGTTTCCCCAAGGTTCTTCCATTGTACTTCGTACAGTCCCAGGATGGTCCAATGGTATCTGTTCATTTCGTGTATTAGTTCCTCTACCTTTCCAGGCGTTCTTAATGTCCTAATGTTCCATGTACCAATGCTGATGTTGTTTCTGATTCGGAGTTTTGGTGGTGATCGTGCACCAGTAGCACACTTAACACCGCTGCCCTGTTGCAAGACAGGGCGGCGTCGTCTATATCCCGTGCAAATGTGAACATCTGCCCACTGCCAAGATCATGTGATTGGAAAATATAAAAATGTTATTGCTAGTAATAGAAGAAATGATCATGTGATTGGAATGTTATGGTTAGTCAAATATTTCTATGATTTAATAACCAGTAAAGTAGTTGCCTGAATTTTAAGTTTGCTATCAATTAATTTTTAATTAATTTTGATATTTGTTAGGTCTTTCATTTTGACAATGCCCTGTAGTAAATATATGCATGCTTGTGGTTGGACCAGTCTTTGGCTTATACAGACATAGCCAATTAATGGTATTACAAGTCCTCGACTAATCAGACAAATGTGTATTATGAGACTTAGATGTAGACATGGACCAACCCCAAACACAGGGAATTATTTTCTTCTTCTGCAGGCATGAGAGTTGACATGTATAGATTCTTTATTGTATTTTTAGATTTCAAGCCACATTTGTGATTTTAAAATGAGAAACATGATTGTGCAATTGGACATTAGCTTTAGACAAAAATATTGCATTAAATTGTAGAAGTATGTGCTCAGCCAATTTACAATTTTGTCATAAAAAAATGCAGAGCCAACTGTCTACCAGGGAACTTTGTCAGTTGTTCACAATATGTGACATAGTCTGAGAAGCTCCATGGTAACAGAAGAGTTTGTGCCTGGCCCTATTGTACATAACTGACTGCACAACAGCCCTGTCTTATCCAAAAGCAGTTCAGTGTGATCAACAGATGACGTTCAAGTTTGCTACCAGGTAGTGGTTTACAACATCTGCTGAAGACCGCTCGACACTCAAAGTCGAAATAACATCTGGCAACAAACCTAGCCATATAGAAGTCAAGTGTACAGCTGGATGTGTGGTGAAGTCCATGTACAGTGGAAGTTTCTCACTGACATAGACCTTAGCCATTGTTTCCTGTCAATACTGATGTGAAGGAGGAATACTGCTTACTGCCGGCAACCATGGTAAAAAGGCCAGGATGTGGTGTTACAGAGATTATGTGCATTGTTGTGTTGAGTTGGACATCAATTAACTTAGTGTGGCATGATCAAGTACAGACATAAGTACAATACTCAGCTGTCTAATAACAAATGACCAGTGCTGTACACTAGCAGCCCAGGCTGAGCCAGCCAGTTTGTGGAGTAGATTGTTCAAAGTGCTAAATTTTGCTGAAGATTTCTTCAGGTGGTTGTAGAATGTCAGTAATCTGTCCAGAGTTACAGCAAGGTAGGTTGGTGTTTGATCATATTTTATTAGCTATCCATTGAGGAGAAGGCAAAGGAAACAGTTAGCATTTGTGTAGTTAATGTGGTGACAATCTTTGTTGGACTTTGCTGTAGACACCATCTCTTGAAGAAGTCCATCATAATGTGTCAAGATAAACAATAATTTTGATTTTCAAGGTTCATATTTCACCAACGAAATGTTACATGTTAAACATTTTTGAAACATAATATAACATTAAAGAGAGGAGCAGAATGTAATTGTGTGACTATGAAAGAAATTCATGCACTGTCTTTTGTAGAATTATTATGTGATATTATTTTGTTTATATTTCTGTCCGTTATCTTTATTATTACCTTTTTATTTAAATGTGATGATCTAGACTTTACTGCCTCCTTGTTTTCAGAAGACATTTCAAAGGTTTCCGGTTTGCAAAGATGTTTTCTTTGATTTGAGTTTAATCCTTTGCTTTATTTACAAACATAGAATGTTCCGGAAGTGAACTTGTTTAGAATGTGGTGGACTTTTTTATAACAAATGTTTGGGTTTTCTGAAGATTATGTTGTGTCATTTTATGCGGGGAAAAAACATATGTTAAAAGAAACCACTCAGATCCACTATTTGGATTGTACTTGGAAAATGAGTAAATTGCTAAATGTCTGCATGTGATTTAATAGTACGTTTATAGTTTCTTAAGTAGTACTTTATACTAATGAGATGTATGTGTTATAATTCCTTGAATTTTATATACCGTGTTCAGCTATTAATTGAGGAATCATTTAGTTTAATTATACATTAGAATTACAAAGTGCTCATTGACATGTGGGGCAAAATCTCTACTTTGGTATTAATGTCAGCTCATTCGAAGACATTGTGGATTATGACATTGTGATCCCTCAAGACTTTGTGATACATTAGTACATTCGAGATTATCGGATTTCATTCGGATAGTTATTTACTTTCGGACTTTTAATTGAACATGTATATTTATTTTTGACTGAATTCACAATAACGTGATCTTATGTGTTCTTGACGTCAAACACCGGACCTCTTTTTCCGTATAACCGTATCAGTGCTCTGTTATTTAAAACATAAAGCCATTGTGGCAAACTACTTTGATCGAGCTATGAATTTAATAAATGCACTTGCTTGGTGCCAGGTAGAGTCCTGCCTTATCCAACAAATGTTAAACCTTAACCTAAATCTCTGCTTTGTTCCTACGTGTTGGTTGAGCCATGAGTGATGGTTGATAAGGGTCAAGTTATAGAGGCTTTTTTAAATACCTTGCTGCACAATTGGCACGTGCTCAGTTACACTCTTTAATAGATACACAAACTGTATGTTCAAAGCCCAATCTTATACTACCCATAAGCACCTGCATATGACAGCGAGACAATGTATAGGATTCAGACGATATTTATGACGACTAGACCAATACGATTTACTAGGTGCTGCTTGGAAATCTTAGAACTTTATCGGGTAATATGATGTGTTCTTGGACTTTGTACCAAATGACATTAGACAGTGGCATGTATAGGATGTTGTGAAATAATCAAGCGTGGACTTATCTTTAACTGTTTATTTTGTAAGACTTGTGAATTCAACATATGGGATATTGTGAATCGGACCCTTGTGGTCTATTTCTCTATTTCTATATAATTACGGATGGAATTTATCGATTTATCATGGAAGTGGATTTAAATTGTCAGGCATTGTGGATTTTTATTGGATTTAGTTAAAACAAATTGTAAATTTTTAATTTATTTGTGAATTAATATTTATTATTCAATAATAAAAATCTATCAATAACACAAATATATTTACACAGTTTTTTTTGTTAATTTTCCTTTTCTTCATATTTATCAATCGATACATTTGGGGTTATTTATTTTTCTCAAAATGTAACTCAGGCTCTCTGCAAACATGCCACCTTTAAGACTGATCGGTGTTGCATAAATACCCCATGCCTTTCACACGTCAGCCACAGAAATGCACACTTCCGGATGCGGTTTGTGCCTGCGTCAACTTAAAGTTTCACAAAGTTGCCATTGAATCACAAACTCCATTTTTTCTTATTGCATCATGAAATCCAAGGCCAGTTGGATAAGGACAAGACCCGTAGTATTTCCTGGATACTGTGGGCTTGCGTGATTTTTCATTTTTGCCGAATCTCATACACTGAATAAAATGAAATTAATATTAGCATGTCCTAATCGTACTTCTAATTAATTTAAGCATACGATATTCATTCGATTGATGTCAAAGTTTGCTCGAATACAAATAACGCCTCCAATACCTTGTACTCTTGTCAAATGCTACTCAGTTATTACGACGCATGTGTTTTTATTACTACTGATCACGCCTGTTATTTATTAAGCATACTACGACAATTCATCGCATTACTTAAAACTTCAAGAGTAAACTTGCGTATTTACATAATGCATGTACATGTATGACAGGGGGCCCCGAGTGGCCGAGTGGTCTAAAGCGCTGTCCGTTACGGACCACTGCCATCTCAACTCTGTCTGCGTGTGTTCGAGTCTAAGATTCGGCAAATGTAGTTATGTGAGAAGCTTGTCAGTAGCTTCTCGTGGGTCGGTTGTTCTTTCCGGGGTTTGTCCGGGTTCTTCCTCCACCATTAATACAGACTGCCATGTATAGCCTATATTGTGCTGAAAAAGGCGTTAAACGATAAAAAAAAAACATGTATGACAGAAACATATCGAATATTTCAGTTATTATCAGTAATTGCTAACAATAGAAAATATCACTCAGTTTAATATATAGTTTACATATTATCCAAAATAGTTTTCTATTATATAGTGTTCTAGAGCTAAAGATCAAGGTGAAAAGTGGTGTTGCCATATCTTGCTGTATTCAGGCCCAATAACCAATACGAGTCATTTATCTCACAAGGAACAGCACTAAAAAAGGCCTTGCGGAACAGACAGTTATAGCTGTAATGAAGTCATTACCAGCCAGCATCACGTACAACATCTCTAATTTGTTTCGAACAGCATCGTTAGTGATATTGAAGTTTCTTTGTTACATCAGTCTCGAAATGCCCCTAAAATTATCAATTTTTGTTTAGTTCAGAAACCAAATAAACATGTTTCATCGTAACATACAACACAGTACCATTCATTCAATAAATGTTATAAAAGACCAGTATGTGTATATGTAATCCACTTTGTTCGTCCCGGGTACTGGATCAGTCCATGCTTGATACTGCAAAGAGATGACGCGTAGGCTGGATAAAACCGAAAGATGGTTAAAACTGAAGAAGAAAAAAAAAACGAATTTTGCACATGCCACGGTGTTATGAAAATCGTCGATATAGCCATATCACACTATTGCAGTTTGTGGGGGTAGATATTGCGTGGAACCAGGCAGAATTGAGTTACAATAGTCCAGTCTTGAAAATAGTACTGAACACAAGTGTTTTAGTGACATCAACTGAAAGATGTTTGCGAATTAAACTGATGCGTCTCAGTTCAAGATATACAGCCTTGCATATGTTCATTACATATTGGTGCAATGTGAGAGTAATGACTAGAGTAACACCCAGGTTTCGTAATGACTGTGAATTTAATGTTGGTGTTGCTGATACTTATTTCTTCAGGTAAAGGATGTGAATGATAAAGTCTTTGTGTTATGATCAGAATGGCCTCGGTTTTATCATAATTCACTTGCGGCTTGTTACATATCATCCATGATTTCACATCAGAAATGCACCTCTCTACTCCATGGATGGTAGCATCAACATTAGTTGGCTGGCTAGACTTGTATATTTGGGTGTCATCAACGTACAATTGGTGAGATCCTGGTTGATGATCTATGATACGTGAGAGCGGCTGCGTGTATAGAATGAACATATCAGGTTCAAAAAACAGACCCCTGTGGAAAACAACAACATTGTTAAATTGGGCTCGAGTGTATTCTATTTTCAGATACAATTTGTGTCATGTTGACTAAGTAGGATTTGAACCACAGTAAGGCTGTATTCTGGATGCCAAATACGTGCTGGAGACAGCGAATTAATACATCATGATCTATTTTCTCAAATTCTTCAGACAAGTCTAGGAGGGTGAGGACTGTAATCTTTCCGCTATTCAAAGCAAATGAAATATCATTAACAACTTTCAGAAGAGCAATGTCCATACTGTGGCAAAGGGCGATATGCAGACTACATTTTAAAAAGACAGATGAGTTACAAGTTGGGTCAGAAAACTGATGGGTATTGCCCGGATGAGAGAGAGAGAGATAGAGAGAGAGAGAGAGAGAGAGAGAGAGAGAGAGAGAGAGAGAGAGAGAGAGAGAGAGAGAGAGAGAGAGAGAGATATTAATAACATCAGTTAGTGAAGGCAATATTAGATCTAAGCATTGAAGCGGCAGTGATGTTGGAATTTGATCAAGTTCACTCGATTTTGGTGCACTCATAATCACGAGTGTTCGTACTAAATCTATTGAGACAGGTTTAAATTCTGCTAACTAACGGTCGCTGAAATTATGGATCGCAACTGTATGGTGACGACGAGTCAATTGAAATTGTGTTGTCAAGCTTATCTCTAATGGTGTGTTCCATCTCACGGAAGGAATTTGCAAACAGGTTCAGAAGGTATACTGGAGAGAATGTAGTTGGGAGTGGTGTACATTTGTTCCATGGTATTAGGTTGTTAGTAATCTTGAAGAGCTCTTTGTAGCTGTAACTCTCCGTGATCTTAGTACTGCAGTGAGATAATTAGGCTAAATGGACCATGTTTGTGACGTTCTTCATAGCGGCTTCATAGATTTGTTTATGAATAGCGAATCAGGTGGAAAGCCAAAGCTTATGTGCTTTATGGCGGTCACATTTAGTGGTGCGAAGCTGGTCCCTGACACAGTTATACCACAGATAATACTTGAATTGATGCTCTGCACTTTATGGATGGGCCATGTTTTACAAGCAATTAAGGCAGGCAGCTGTTGAGTTTTTCTGCTGTTGGAGGTAAGCAAGTTGTTAGTTTTGCTTGGATGTCATGCATTAATTTGTTGTTTTTATCATACAGAGGTTTCTCTTAGAAGCAAATAAAGGTAGAGGCTTAGTGACGGATACGTCCAGATGGCATATATGCAGAAGTTCAAGCGATAAAAGGGTGGACACTAGAATAGTATCGTCAGGTCTATGAAGAATCCAGTCTAAAAATTGATCATGTTTATGGGTTGGTTGTTTAACTGACTGTTTAAGGTTGAACACATTAATGGAGTCTAGGAGTTTTGATATGTACGCGTTTCCAGGACAGTCAACGTGAAATCTCCAAGAATAATCAGGTTGGCTCCTATTAAATTTCCATACTCCATAAGATTCGTAAACCGCTTCAAAAAGAGAGATTCAGTCACCTTGTTTTTTCTACTAAGATTAGGACGGTAGAGGCAGAACAAGTTGACTGACCTTTGTTTCAGTGTGAGTGTTGTTTGGACTAGTTCAAACGATGTTTGACAGATATTGTGTTGTATTTAGACGTTCTATCATGGAATTCTTTGTAATGATGGCAATTCCACCTCCTCGAAAGTGGCGTGAGCACGACTTGATGGAGTAACTAGTGGGTGTTAGATCCGCACACTTGGGTTCATCCACCTGTTATTTTAGCCATATTTCTGTTAGGTAGAAACGTCGATATTTTTTCTGATCGTTGATAAAATTAACTATTTATGTGTGCTTTTCAGGTGGTCACACTGGAAGGGCGTTGAATAATGCAATACGCAGTTGTATCTCTGGAATACTTGACACAAAGGTTGGCGAGTTCAAATGGATTTACACAAGGTTATCTAAATTAACGGCCGAATTTTTAAATTGTTTAGCCGGAAAGAGCGAAACGGAGTTTTTCGTAGTTTCCGTTTACATTTACGTGATGATGGTTGCAATCCGAGTTTATTTAGTCTTGATCACAATGTAGTATGGAGAAACAATGCGTGGTCATTTAAAGCAATTAATGAGGGTCCACAATCGCATAAACGGGTTGACTGGTGGTAACGCAATGGCGGTATATTGAAGAACAAAAGACGTCGTAGAAGTTTTGCAAGACTCCTGAGAAAAAATATAATTGTTATCGTTTCCATATTAAGGAGATGAAGAAACAGATACGAACTGAACCGCCAATGCATGATGAAACACAATAATGTAGACGAAGATATACAACAAGCACATATATCACGAAATACAGAACAAAAACGGGACAGCTGCCTCAACCTTGTTAAGCGAAAGCGGGCATCTTTCCGGCAGTAAACCCGCCGATTCATCAAATATTACACTTTCTGTTGCTGCAAAATCGTTAGCACGACAGGCAATATGGCACATGTATCTAGCACCACCTTAAAGAATTCAGCACGCACATATTTACATCAATGTTCCTAATGAAGTTCATCAAGGTGATATTTTAGTTTTTACCACTATATACAATACAAATTTGTATACGCCTATATACATACAAATACAATTTGGCTGTCGTTGACGTTGCGAGTAGATAAAAAGAAGCATAGCCGTTATTAACTAAAATGGCTATAAATTTATCAACGAGACAATGCGATGGGCACAACTGCTGTAGGCTGGTCTTGGCAATGAATTGTTTGTTGCATTATCATCTCTAATGACAAAACATAATGTCGAAATTAGACGAGGACATACCGCAATTCATCGTGATCAGCAATTGTTGAACGAGTTCATCGAACGCAAGCTTAGTTGTTATTTGGATATCAAAACGTGAAAGAATAAATTTTTAAAAAAAATATCAGATATCGTGAATGGGTCGTAAGACTACCAAGTGTAATAATTGCATTAAATAATGAAGATATTCATGAAAGTAACATGAAACCGTTAATGCGATTAGAAAGAAGAACAAAAAAACCATATACAAATACAACGACATAAATTTTTACAACAAACAGGCTTAGGTAATTTGACTGTGAGGTAGTTATATAGAAACGGTGATACCATTTGGAGAATTACGACAAATACAATATACAACATAATGATTTGATTCAACTAGACACGATCATCGACAATCCAAACTTGAGTATCAAAGATGGTTAACCCTTGTGATGAATGAATTGTCATTGCTTATCATAACGCCCACGTTGTTTTATCAGCTTTATCTCCAGCAAGATTAACAGCAACTGCGACAACATCATTTAGCACGATATTATGTTTCTCAGTCTATCCTGTTATATTAACGTCGATATTTTGTCGATAACACAATGATACACGTAGATATGTAAACTTTTCTTTATGATTTTCAAAAAATCGCTGTTGATCGCTCGTCCTCGTTGTCCAATATCCACAGGGAAAATCTTAATACAAATAGTTTTCATCTTTACTTTTTATTGATCGCTTAAACTAAACGTACAAACATGTCAACAGTGTAGCAGCAGAGGAGCTGAACCCTACAAAATTTTTAAGCCTCAATTTGTCAAAATCGACCCTTCTATTAAATATTTACTAGGAAGCATCAATTTGTCAAATAGACCTTTCTAGTAAATATTAAGTAGAAGGTCTCATTTATCAAAAAAAAAAGACACCAAGTATATGGCGTTCACCCTCGTTGCTGCGTTACGCTAACCAATTTAGCTATAGATACGGTTTAATCCAACTCGATATCGTGTTTTAGGATCGTGTATGCTTATCGTGATAAATCCATGTTGGGTAGCTTCAGCGCCACTGAAAAAATTTTGAAATTGATTATAATTCATTTTAGAACACCAAGTTTGCCAAATATTTCGTAATGTATAAATATCAACTCCGTTAAACACGCATAACAAATTGCAGTTGTCCCTTATCACTTTTGGTATTTGTGTATAACGCTGAGTTACATATATCACGTCGGAGTTTTTGTGACGTCCTCGGGAAAATATTCTAGCTGGATTTTTTTGTCTGTCTAACATCACGTCATCATACACGACAAGATTATTAACGGATCCATCCAGGTCTTCCACGGATATCGCTTCGTCAACGTCGGTGATAAATTCAATAACGCTGTCACCGTAAGCTTCTGAAGCGGTTTCGTTATAATCTTTTAACACCTGATAACAACGTTGATCATCTACGCTGGGTGCAATCAAATACAATTTATCCCAGGTTAAATACTTCATTATCATCGTAAGCGACAATTGTGTTTTACCACTTCCGGAAGGTCCAATGATAATCATTCTTATCGAGTTTGGTAACATCGGGTGATGTTTTACTGGTTGTTGTTTCTTCAACGCGGAGAAATCGATCACTTCCATTTGTTGATATAACATAAATATAATTATGGATCTATATTGTGTGAAATGTAAAGCGCGTACACCGACAATTGACCCAACGACTGTTACCACAAAAAATAACAGAAGTGCGGTCACAGGCAAGTGTGAAATATGCGGTACAAAAAAATATCGATTTGTGAAAAATCCTTTAAAAAAAAGAAGAATCACCGGTGGAGATATTGTCGCCAATTTAGCTAAACTCCCAGGGTTACCATGGGCAAAATATCCAGGTGAAAAACATCTCCCCGGTTATAGTTATTGCGGACCAGGAACACGATTAGATATAAGACTTGACAGCGTTGATAATCCTAATCCTGGAGAAAATCCTATTAATGCCATCGATGAAGCGTGTCGTGTACATGATATAGCTTACCGTAGTGGTGATCTACAACAACGTCATCTCGCGGATGTAGCGTTGATTCACGCGTTGAATGCTATTCCAGATAAATCGTTCAAAGAAAAATTAACATCGACGTTGATAAAATCCGCCATGAAAGGCAAATTAATATTTGGTGCGGGTAATTAATAACAACATGGAATCTATTTACTATTCTCCGAGAGGATACTGGAGAGGTAAGGCAGCAATTAGTAAACTCGCTAGCGCTGCAAAAGTTAAAAAAAACTACAGCGGCTGATTGGTTATCCAAACAGGCGATATGGCAAATTTATCTACCAGCGCCTAAACAAATTAACTACTCACATTTTGATGTGACCGTTCCTAATGAAGTTCATCAAGCTGATATACTATTTTTACCGCATGACAACGGTTACAAATACGCGTTAACGTTAGTTGATGTTGCGAGTCGATACAAACAAGCAGAACCGCTAAGGACAAAATCATCAACTGAAGTGGCTTCTGCATTTGAAAGGATTTATCGATGAGGTCCTCTGCGTTGGCCAAATCTATTACAAGTTGATCCTGGTAAAGAATTTCAAGGCGATGTTTTAACAACGATGAAACATCATAATGTCACCATTAGACGAGGACATACTGCGCTACATCGTGATCAGGCAATTGTTGAACGGTTTAATCGGACTCTTGCTGAGCGGTTATTTGGATATCAATACGCGAAAGAATTCATTTAGGATAAACGATCCCGTGAATGGGTTAAGAGATTACCAGGTGTAGTTACCGCAATCAATAATGAGATTACTAGAACAATCAACATGAAACCTAGCAACGCTATTAAAAAGAAGTATATACCCGTACAACCACAAAAAGATTTTTCAAAAGAACCAATTCTTGGTAGTAATGTCACTGTAAGGTACTTATACGAACCAGGAGAGCTTGAGGGGGGTAAAAAAAGAGCTACCGATCCTATTTGGAGCGTCACTACGCATAAGATATCCGGCATAACACGATCAACTGGTGAAAACGCTAGCGTTTCTAGACCAGCAATCTATAAACTGAATTCAACTGCTCCTCAGCGAGGATTTACTCGACAACAACTACAGGTAATTCCCGAGGATACTCAATTACCGCCGCGTGGTCTTAACTAGCATCTCCCAGAATCATTGTGCCGCCCCCGGCGTCTGTTGCACTCAAGACAAGTCAGCATAACGTTATCGTTGGTATGACCTACGCTGCTATTCTTTCTGTCTACGGTAAATTGGCGAGGATCTTTATTCGACCAACTCCAACGCATTATACAAATGCAACTAGCGCAGTGATTATTCTGTTGTTGCTTCAGCGTAATTATTAATTCAGCATCAATGTCAAATTCTCTATTATTTTTTTTATCCTGTTGTTTATAACCAGAGAGTTTTTTTCTGATTATGTCCCGGATGATATCATCGGCGCTGACAATATCGTCACTGACTTCGTCACCTGACTCTGTCAGGACAATTCTTCGAAGTTGGTTTATTCTTCGTACTCTGGATACTGCAAGATAAACTAAATTTGACCACTCAATGCGATTATCTACTATCCAAACAATTGTGTCTGTGATAGTTAATCCCTGTGAAGAGTGTATTGTCGCTGCGTAACCTAACGTCCATGGGGATTTATCAGCACGCAATGCATCTTCGACGACGCTGATATCAACCAGCACAATATCATTTAACACTAAATTCTGCTTCACGTTGTCCAGGAATGTCAACGTCGATATTCTGCTTTCGTGTATCCGAAGGTCTATAACAGAGCGGTACTGGAAGTGTTGCAAATTTACGCTTATGCAATTCAAATAATTTTATCTGAAGTTTATCTCTGACTATTTTTCTACTTGCTATTATCAAATCGTTTGGTCTCCATATTTCCCAAAAATCATTCATGGGAGTTTCTAAAATTATTTCACGCGCTATTTCACACTGGATTCTATCCGGTTGTAATCTGATTAGTTGTTTAAACTCGCGTAATTGTTCATCTAACGATCTATGGTCGGTATTAATCTCTTCGTAATAGTCTACATGATTCTTCAACCAATCATGTGGGGATGCACCGACAAAAGGTGGTGGTTGGCCTTGATCGCCGCACATAATAATTTTTGTATTTTTCGTTGACAGCCATTCGAGAAATGTTTTTAATACTTGTAACGGTACTGTACAAATTTCATCCCAGATTATCACCGGTGGAATATATTTCTGTCCCATTCGCTCAGGGGTCCACTTATCACCGCTCCATCGAAAGATGCTGTGATAAGTACAAGCATTTACCCCACGCTGTATCATCTCTCTTGCAAGTTTATGAGTTGGTGTTAGCACAATCATATTTGTGAAATTTGTAGACTTTTCCATAGGGGTTTCCATTAGGGTTTCCTTAGGGGTTTCCGTAGAATTTTCCCCTAAGATTTGTCGTATGATTTCTGGAGACTCCTCGTGTAGAATTTGTTGTATGATTTCTTGTATTTGTTTTTGATCATCTGTAAGTTTTTCAATTTGTTTTTCAACGGATTTTTCAATTGGTTTTCTTTTCCTATGAAATAAATTGATTACTCGTGTTGTCTTTCCTGATCCTCCACAGCCGTTCAAATAAACGATTTTATATCGCGTAACAGGATCTGATATTGGTGGTGCATTAGAAAATTCTGATTGAATCTCAGAGAGATTCTGGTTGCTTTTCAAGTATTTATCGTCCATCATAACATCTGCCGATTCACAATACTCGTGTAGCGTCTCCTTTTTAAATCGCCAATATCCCCACGCTTCCTCCTGGGATGTGAATTTAGCTACATCTGATCTGTATTTGTTGTGGATATACATCGAATCAGTAGCTACTCTAACCGCGGTATTAGGAAATCTATTTATCATCGAAAATAGATTAATAGTAGAATAACTGAGCATAGATGATCTTAAGTGTGTATACTGACAACTATATCCATCACAGTAGGTAACAACCGTACCCAATTTCTCACCATTGGATAGAAAAGCATCTTTACGATTTACAAGTTTTCCATTTTTCGTTAAATCCGCTATGATAAAATCGTATTCAGCGCTGTCTATGATCAACCGCGAAGAGTATTTTGCATTGTTGTTTCTTCCACTGTGAGTAAATTTACCGATTATTTTTCGTCCAAAATCTTTTGCTTGTCCATTTTCAATTTCAAATAACTTCCGAGACATATCCATGATTTGTTGTTCACTGAAATCTGGAAACTGTTTTCGTTGTTCGCGTATTATTTCATCTAAATCTGGTTTTGGTAGCCAAACTTCTTTCTGAGCTCGATAGCATATAATTGCTTCACCGACAATCAACGATATCAGCATACCATTATCAATCATATATCGTAGTAACACTATTGGCATCCAGTGTTTCACAGCCATATGTTTACCAATCCAAACATAACTACACGGGTGTAATCCTGACGCTAATTCAAATGATACCACACAAGCGAATCCAGTTAAGTCAAAATCAGGCAAACGACCATTAACTGAAACACGAGTCATTTCATGTGTGGGGTGTCCAAATCGTTTAAAGTACTCAGCGGCTTCTCCATATCCTAGAAAACTCCCTGGATAACACGCAGCTATATCAATTGAAATCATACCCTCGCGGTGGTATTTGGTATTCCACAGTCCTCCATGACCTAATTCAAGGCAGCTTGATTTGACATCTTCGAGAAAATCACTTTGTGTTGGACGCCATGAGTTCTTTTCTCGTGCAAAATGAGCTACCACTGATGGAATCGTAAAACTATCCGTGAGTAGTTTTTCATGGAAAAATTCTTTAGAATTTTCATGGAAAAAATCTTTAGCATTTTCACCTGAGTATTTTACAGCGGCTTTTTTCATCCTCGAGTGTAACTCTTCAGTGCGATATAATTCTCCATTCGGTCTTACAAATTGATCAAATCCTGAATCTTCAGCGCTGCGAAGTAGCCACACTGACACAGGATCATCTTTACACAACTCATGAATAGCATCAAATAATTTCTCTTCGTGGAACACATCCTTACAAAATTCCCCGGAAAATTCCCCGGGGATATATCTTACGATTCGTTCTTGTGGAAATACGTTTACTGCAGGTGTCCACGCGTGTTTGTTATGATCAATAATTTCAATTGGAGTCCCATTTGATTTATATTTAGATTCGTGTAATACTTCTCCGGTTATCGTCGCTACCGATATTGGAAATCTTAATGACGTTTCTAATTTGATTATATCTTGAATTGTTGCCCCGCGCTGTTTCACTGTCAGTTCCCATTCGGTTATTTTCTTACGTCGCAGATCAGTTAATTTGTTTCCCCGGGATGCATTCGTGAAGTGTTCCATTACCCGTGTTGCTACACAATTGAGTCTTGACGAAGTCAACTGTGAATATTTCATAGGTGCTAGTTTTGTAATACTTGGATTATCATTTAGCGGATATATTCCGTAAACAACTACTGTTACAGGGTAACGGTTCGCGTAGTATGGTTTGTCAATTCCAGTTAGAATTCCTGGTTTGGAATCTCGACTAACAATGACAATTTTTTTTATCCTTGAGTATTGGTTCAAATTTATCTCTGATAATCCATTTTCCATCATCTTCGATAACGAATTTTATTCTGAAAAAGTACCGTTTTCGAAGATGTGAGATTATATCAGCTGCTCTTGTATCATTCATGGTAGCATCGATTACGGGTATATTGACATCATCATTGGTAATTCGAAATGTCGACCACGCATGAGATGCTCTATTGCGCTTAAACTCATTAAAACAGTCGCTGATTTTACTCAATATGGTTTTGTCATCTATTAGACGTTTTGGTTTATCAGAGAATTTATCGAGATTAAACCTAGTATTTTTCCAAGGCGTAATTTTCGATAATCTCTTGAATTCCTTCATATTATAATTAAAACAAGTATTTAGATAAAAAGTTTTTTATATAATGAATCATTGCAAATGGCTTATGATTGGATCAACGACTCCGTGTAACAAATCATGCAGAAATGAGTTCTGTGGGTATCATATGCAAAGCGTGAGAAACGGTTCGAAAGGTCCTCTTCCGTGCTTGTATTGTGGGGTAGGTGTAAGAGGCAAATCGCAGTTATGTATTAGATGCGGTGGTAAGCGTTATAGATAGTTGAAGCGTTATTATGACAAGCGAAGAATAAAAAATCCTGACGTTGTCAGCGATGTTGCCAACGGCAAAATCATAAAAACTGCTCAGGACTACATAGAAAGATTTTCAAATAATATATCTAAACCAAATAATGATTTAGACAAATAAAATATTATGTATATAAAATGAACCAAGAATTTCAAAGACACCCTGTTATTGCAAACTACGAAGCCTCTCGTGATGGTGTTGTTAGACACTGTAGACTCTAGAAACCGGTTGGGCGGGATAATGGTATGGGGTATTTGAGGTTTAAAGCTGGGGGAAAGAATTATTATAATCATCGTTTTGTATTCGAGGTGTTTAATGGATTGATCAAGGATGGCTTTGTTATTGATCATATTGATCGCATTAAGACTAATAATTCTTTGAATAATTTACGAGCTGTTACACAAAGTGAGAATACTGCATCTGGAAAAACTGGTACTTGTAAATCAATTGGGAAGAGACCTGTAAAGTCATTTAATACTGAAAATAACACGGAGATAGTATTTCAGTCAATAACCGCAGCTGGTAGGTATTTCGATATTTATCCGTATTCTATTCAATGCGTTGCAGAAAATATAACCAATACGGCTTTTTCAAAGCGTTTTAAAAACAAAATTCAGTTTGTTTATGTTTAAATATGTAAACTTGCATTGACGGGGAATAACTCCCTTAGGTAACGCGCGTGTGATAAATCACCAATGACAGAGTTACCGTTGGTGAACGCGGAGGTAGTTTTTGATTGGCTGTTATAATTTTTATGAATCTCAATAACACATAATCAATTTTCGTTTTTTTCAAGTATTAACAGAACTGTTTTATATACACGTCGTATTTAAATATTTTTTTTAGTGTGTTTTCAAGTATTATGTGTTATTTCAACGTTTTCAGTGATCGCTATTAAATACAACAAGGAATTACAAGCACACATCTCTCTATCTACGTACGTTGTAATGAGTGGTTATATACAAATCCGTCTGTGTTATATTTGGGCTTTAGCTCGAAATTCAAGTTCAAAATCAAATCACACCATCACACGTGGTGTGAATGTTATTATTGACATTCAAACCGGGTTTTGATTTTGAGGTTTGGTTTTTGAACTTGAATGTAGAATAGCCCGCGTCATCCATTGTCATTGAATCAATTCATTCATTGGTCACCCTATAATCGTTTGTTGTGCCGTCGTCATTCATTGGTCACCCTATAATCTATTGTTGTGCCGTCGTCATTCATTGTCATTGAATCAATTCATTGTATATAACCATAATCGCCTATTTGTTATGTGTTGTCCGTGTCCACGCATCAAACGTATCCTCTTGTAGGTCTAACCCGCTATCCGAGTTAGACTCTACTCGTGGGGAATACGGTTCGTGATAATATGTAACCGTTGAGCGCCGCTTGATGTATAAATACACCAAGGGGGTTCAAAACGGTGATGTGTGTAATTGTGCTGTCGTATATGTATATATCAACCGCCGTCCACACTAGATCAGCGGGGTTGAATGTGCCGTCGTCATCCATTGCATCTGTATATAATCATAATCACCTATAATCTATTGTTGTGTACTGTCCGTGTGTGTCCACGCACCAAACGTATCCTCTTGTAGGCCAAACCCGCTATCCGCGAGTTAGACTCTACTCGTGGGGAATACGCTTCGTGATTATATGTGTAACCGTTGGACGTCCTTGATGTATATTTGTACACCAAGGGGGTTCAAAAACGGTGATGTGTAATTGTGCCGTCGTGTGCCGTCGTCATTCATTGTATATATAACCATAATCGTTATAATCGCATTAAGCTTCTGGATATGCTAAGATGACCAACACCTTAGCGTGTCCAGAATTCATTTTGTGAAACTCAAAGAGTTTCCATCTTTAGATTTTCACTCGAAAAATTCTAAAGAATTTTCAGAGTTTCCATTCACTCATCAATTGAAATTGCAAGCAATTCAACAAACATATTTTTCATATATATGAATTCTAAAAATATCAGATGTATTATTGATGAAATTAATAAGCTCTAAGATCAAAATATAAAACTATGTTCAGGGTTAGATTGTGATCAAATCATGACCGATTTTGACGATATTGAATTTGCACAAAACAGCGGAAAATATGTACTCGCTAAGCAGTATTATTTTATTAAGAAAATTCAAAAATCCACACGTGAGAGTTTAGTTAATACCGAAGACGTTAGTGTTTTTGTACCATTATGTAAGATCATAGAACATATTAGGAGGCAATTAGGTGCAGAATATGAACAAAGGAAACTTATCAATTGTAAGGTGAAACAGATAAAAGCGTTAATCGAACAGGCCGATTCCCACCCGTAGAGATCCTCCTTTGTTGTATAACCTAGTACAGGTAAAACACATGTATACTACCTGTTTGTGAAATCCGTTGGATTTCCACTCTTTGAGTTTCCGAGCGCGATTATTCAACTAGAACACAGTTTGTAAACCTGACCTGTTAGTGTGTATGACAACAAGGAAGTATAATTGTATTGTGTGATACCTGTTATAGTGTGTCAACAGGGAAGTATAAAGTTCATGTAGTGGGTTGGTGGTAATATTTAGTGATTTCTTTTTTTTTTCTCGTGAAATACTTCGTTTGAAAATCTTTGATTTTCCATTGCAAAGCAATTTCCATGAAAAATCAAAGAATTTTCAAGATTTTTTTAAGATCTTCCACGGATAAACATGAATGGGCGTATTGCATTATTTGATCACGGGTTAATCGTACTACGGTTATAACGTTCTGCTGAAGATTTAACATTTGATAATCAGTCAATAAAAACTTTTCCTTGGAATTGCTTTGCAATTCGCCGAGGTTATCTATGACTATATCCACGTAGAATTCACTTGTTGTTGCTCCGCTGAATACATCTCTGATAGCGTCCACAAGAAGTTCTTTATCATGGATAGATACTAGCACGTGTTGATACATTATTGAAATTGTTTTTAAAAATCTAAAAAGATTTTTCATTTTCTAATTACGATTTTGAAAGTCCTTTTACGATTTCACATCTGGCGTTATTTGTAGTGTTTCCCCGCGAAGGTCAATTAGGTTAAATTCTTGGTCGGTTATTGAAAAATTCATCCTGGACAGAAATGAATTAACAGGTTCAAGATAAGTCAAATTAGGTGGATTTTTCACTATAAGACTCCCCGGGGATACGTCTGGTGAGAACGTGTACATGATATATCCTTGGTTGGCGCTATTTGATTTTGAAGTATCAACTGCGAAACTTCCTAAGATACCATCACAGATAACATGTATTGCAATAACAGATGATATATCAACGTTGCCGGGAGATCTGTGTTTGTTGTTGCGGTATGCTGAATTCGTTGATGTTAAAACTGCTTCTGGCGGAATTAGTTTAAACCATAACGCGTGAATCTGAGGAAAGAATTCATCAAAAAGTTTTCTCGTTGACGCTTTCATCGCTGGTACATCATATCCGGGGAATTTATAATCAGATATAGTTTTTTCATCTCGCAGCGAAAACAATCTTTGAAAATCTTCCTTGTATTTTACCACATCAAGTAACGTTTTATTTAATGAATTCATATCAGCGATAATTTGATTTAGTTGTTGTTGGTGTTGCTTGATTAAATCACGTGTAATTGTTACACCTGTAAAATTTAAATAATTTCCGAGAGATTCTTGAATAAGATTTCGAAGTTGTTGTTGGTGAGTTTGATATAATCGCTTCATGTTGTTGAATCTCGCAGATAAAGTATTGTATGACACGGTGAAACTTTTCCCTGGTAGACGCTGATGTAAATGTCCACGTGACTGGACCTTGTGTTATATACTCGGAACTCTGGTCGTTTGTTATCACACGATATTGTTTTGTTGCATCTGCCGCGGTTACTGTACGGAAGAAGCCATCATCGGAGTAATCTAATTGTGGATTAACAGCTGGCGTTGTATCATCGATGAAGTCAGCATATTTAGGTTCTGGTAATCTCGGATGAAACGCAGGAAGACTATCTAACCATGTTTGATGAATCCGTGGGAAGAATTCATCGATGGTGTCACTAAGTTTTTGACGCATCCATGGTACGTTATATCCTGGAAACTTAAACGTGGGAATGTCTTCGATGCGGATTTTATAATGAGCTGCAAATTTTGTTTTTGTTGAAGGATTACTATTAATTATAGCGTTAATTATCCCTGTATTAAATACTTCCATGTCAGAAATAATTTGATTACATATTTCAAAGTATTTGACGGCCTCAACGCGATGTGGTGGAATTGAAGTAATTTCGTCTATAAAATAACTTAAAATTTTATTAAAATCTCCGTTCATATTTGTGATCTGTCTAGTAATATATGCTACATCTATTGATAAATCCTCAAAAGAATGGGCGGTACCTATATTTTGTCGTAGATGAGTTAAAGCATGATCTAACGGTAAAACATATGTTAAATTATTAACCCAAGAACCCGGCCGCGATTCATGAAAAGTCCGGATATGTTCAGTAAAATCTGGATTATAATATGCACCATCAAACCTGTGATAATTTGCTTTCGTGGAAATGTAATCAGATTTCAATGGTTCACGTGGTAGATCTTTTATATCTACGGTGCCTGGACTAAACTCTGGATAACCCAATAAGGTTCTAATTGAGCTGTTGTATATATCTACGACGTAGTCAGGTGAGTTAACTTCGATGACCGTTGACAACAGTGGCTCATGCCCTTTTATCTCAATCGGATACTTATCAGGTTCATCCTTGATATAAATTTTATTTGGTCCTGTGATTGCCTGAATTGATTCTATGATTGCGTCATTGATATCTTCGATGTCGTATACACCCGTTGGCAGATGTATTGTGTGTGTGACGGGTTCGGATTTTGTTCCATCCGGGTTAGTTTTTCTATACGTGAACGTGAAACTGTTATTGTGGGGTTTACCATTGAACGGTTCTGATCTTACATTAGGCCAACTGTAGTAGCATCTTAATTGTGTTAACGCGATTGCAGATATTGCCAACGGAGGATTAAATTCAACGCTGAATTCTGGTGTTTTCGTTACCACCGAGATCAACTTTGTTTTTGTGTTGGCGGTGTTTGTTGCTATTCGTTGAAGGATTTCTTGCGATGATGTCGTTGACATCGTTGTTGCCATTGTTATTATTGTTATCGTGCTCCAACTTTGAAATCGTTGAATCATACAACCGTACCATCTTAGAGAACTCTTCGTCGGTGATTATCTGGTCATCAATCGATGACGAGATCAGCATTGATAATTCCGAATAAGTGTTTGACGCAGTAATAAGTTTAACAGCGTAATCGTGTAATTTTTGTTGAGAACACGATGATATTTTTTTTTGTTATCGTGGTAAATATTCCAGTGATTGTTGCAGCCGCAGATATACAAATTGGTACAACAACTGGAGCTGTCATTGTCATCGTCGATAATATTATTCCAGCGCCTGTGATTACGCCTGATACCGAGTAAATAGTTACATCTAACGCTGTGATTCTACGTTGATATTTTTTCTTTTTTGTTTTATACTCGGTAATTAACGCTTCAAGTTTATCTTGAAATTCTTTGACAGTGTTATAACGGTATTCAAATACAGTTGGTGCCAATGACATCGTTGACGGCAATGACTTTGTCATCGTTGTTGACATTTTATCTATTAACGCAGTCAACAATTCTCTGATGGAAAATCCATAAGATTTTCACTTCTAGTTTAACTGTTTACTTAAATCAGCTACAAATTCAACATACCATGACATTGAAACCCTAGCTAGATTATTATCAGTGGATGTAATCGTGAATTGTTCAATCGTATCCTTGTCGATGATTGTTGATATCGTATTATTGACTCCAGATGAACTCGACGATGATAACGTAAACAACGTTGGTGTCACTAACGTTAATCGATAAATACCCTTTACGGCTGCAGTTACGTGTAAAATATTATTTGTAGGTGTCCACGTATATGATCCGTGTTGAATCGTGTATACGACGTTGACAATAATTTTTTTTTCATGAGGGATTTTTACCTTTTCAACGATAGGTGCCATTCTCGTTCCATCTGATACTATGGCATTTATGTTAGTTTTAAGTTCATCGATGGATTTTTTATTAATCGCGATTAAATCTGAAATTGATTTCGTGTCCCTGATAACACCTAGCCGTGTATTAATCTCGGTTATTTCATCGAATTTTGTAATAATGTCTGTGAGAGTTTTTTAATATCATCTGGTTTTGCATCTTTTCCGAAGAACTTATCGACGGCGTCATCGGCTTTTCTAAAATTTCTTCGTAAACTAGTAAATTGCTCAACATGAGAATCAAAATCAGTTCGTAATTTTGATAAATTATCAACGGTGGTTTTTACTTTTGCGATATGTAAATCAAGGGATTCACGCGGAACACCAAAGAAGTTATTAATTGGAATTTCAATGGCACTGATATCCTGTTTGAGCTGATTAAATTTAGTTATATGATCGTTATAATCATCACGTAGTTTTTTCGTATCCGCATCGGAATCACCAGCAGTTACTTTAATGTCATCGATGGTTTTTTGTAATCCTGTAATAGCATTTATTTGATCAGATAATTTTTTTAATTCATCTAAGTTTGCTATCGCGGAGATAGCTTTGTTGATTATTTTTTTTACTTGTCCAACGGTAACTCCTTCTGCGGAAACACGTGGTACTGATCTTCCAAAAATATCTGACATGTTATAATATATTTGTTTGTTAAAATCATCGACGTTGACTTGTCATAGTTGTGTATTCGTGTATGGCCTTGTGAGGTAATTTAGGATTTGCCGAGATAACCATTAACGCGTTAAGAGTTTCTCGACCACATATCGGAGGATCTGTTAATGTCTGCGTGGGTAACGTTGAATACCAAATGGGAATTCTTTGAATTCCAGGGATTGAATTACTTCGCGATTTCGAAGAAATCATAGACACGTATTTGACAAATTCAATCGGAGGTGGTAATCCATACGAGTCAAAATAAATAATTGACGTTGGAAATATCGCGTAACAAACCCAATGAGTTCCAGGTCCAGTGTTATCATCTAGATTAATTATGCCAGTTTCTGGTATTGTTGGTGCTGCTGGTAATTGATCTTTCATGAATACACCTCTGAAATGCTTTATGGGAAGTTTTTTTTACAGCGTCGAGTAAATCAAAATTTGACATGGGTGAAACCCCGTTGAAATTCTTCGAATTTCCATTCACTAACTGGGTTTGTAGTATCGCGTGAATCGACTTCCTGGTAGTCTGAATCCCTTTCCCTTTTTTTTCTCGTGGAATTTCCCCTTGAAAATCCTTTGGATTTCAGACCTTTACCCATTATCTTATTGACAACACCAGAAGCAAGTGCACCGGCTGCCCCAGTTCCTAACGCTCCAAGAAGTGCCGGATCCGCTGACGCAATCAACCCTGGAATTGCAACCAACAATGGGAAAAATCCTCCAATTTTTATCATATTCGCTATTGCAGCTGCAGATAGAGTAATCTGAACTCCCTTTTTTCTTTAAAAGCGCTATTGAAATGATTAACCTGAGTTTTCGTCAACGATAGTTTATTTGATCCGCCGGTCATTTGATTATGTTTTAGCGTAATCGTAGTTCCGCATGTTTTAGCTGAACTCGATTGAAGTTTTTTTATCTGACCAGGTGTCAATGTGACATTAATAGTGTTATACGACATTTTTATATAACACCGATTGATTCAATTACAGGTTTTCCACTGGTGCATCAACGATTCTCATTCTTCCACCACCACCTTCAAGTATCATATTTTTTATCGCTGAGAAGAACAGCAACTGCTCTAAATCCTACAAGAGCATCACCGATACGAGCGTGGAATTTCACATCAACGGTAGAGTGTTTAGATAAATCAAGATGTTGCAACGAAAAGTAATAAATCGGATACAATTCTTTAAAATCCAATTGTGATATCTGAAGTCCAGTATCGATGTTTTGATCACGACCCATAAATGACCACAATCGATGATAAACCCGTCCTATTTGATTATTATCATAGTCGACGATAAGATTTTCTGCGGGTTCTTGTTGATTACTTATTCGCAATGATACTTCACTGACATCACATTTATCAAATATCATATGAGATCTTAATTGTAGACTATCATTTGCAACACCGGCTATTTTTTTAGTTCTATTCGAGTTCTGCAACACAACAAAAACATGTCTTGGTGCGGAAACATTTTTCGTCAATGCAAGTTGCCAAGTAAAAACTCCAGTACCTGTACCGGATGTAGTAGCTGTTGTAACATCACACCAACTCAACATTGATTTTCCTCCTTGATCCATAAATGAAAACAACCGAGTTTCAACAGTCAATGATGGAGTCATAACTGGCATCCACAACGCTAACTTTGTTAATGTTACACTACCATCTCGTACAGGATCAGGACCGTGCCAAAGAGCATAATCATCAGTTGATCTTTGTGTAAGTGTTACAGTATGACTAGCACCAAATATTACTCGCCGGACATCTCTGCAAAATCCAAATATATGAGACAACGGAATCGTACATGAAAATCTACCAAGTTTATCTATGTTTGCTTTTCGTGATGCAAATCCTGCGTTATAATTAGGATTACTACCTACAACAACAGGTTCACTTTTAGAACCGTCAGCGAAGGCAGTATTATCTAGTTTATTTGGTGTTCTTGTAGTAAATTGACGATGATCAGCGCTATAGGAAGTATCCTTCGCAAACATCATCGAATGACCCGCAGATTTAATAAAATCATCAGAATATCTAGCTAAACCTATAATTGTGGTTGCAACATCAACATCATTATCGATAGATTCAATCTTACTAGAACCAATTGTATACTGGGCGTTGTTAAATAACGCCATTATTCCGTTGTTGACAAATCCAATCGGAATATTTTCGAGATTATCAGCATCTACAAACGGAGTCTTACCGGGAAAGGTGTCCTTCTACTTCGATGTATGCTTCACACGGCAAGAAGTATTTAGATGTGTCATCGAATCTAAGTTCAATTCGTGATCTTGTATCTGGATCATGAGTTTGATATGAAAAATACTGATAATCGCGTATAGAATTATTTCTTCCTACGGGATCATCTACTTTAAAAGCATCATCGATTTCGTCCTTGAACATTTTATATTAACGTAGTTGATCTAAATGTTTAACCGCGCCAACCCGGAACCAGCAATTTTTCTTAACCGTGCAACTGCAATTTTATTAATCGCGCTACCTATCTTAGGAGGCATTTGTTCCGTAGACTGTAATTGAAACTTTCTTCGTTGAAATCCATTGCCGTTTTTCTTTGAATTTCTATTTCCACGTCTCGCCAACGACATAAGTTTTTCTTTTGCGCTACCTAATATATCAAATGCGCTATCACCGATAACTTTACCAGCTCGGTCACCGAAAACCCCAATAGCTTTTGACGCTATTTCTTTACCAACAGGTAAAATCTTTGGAGCAATTCTAGTAAACAATCCAGAGACAATATCACCAAGTCCATTACCATACGTACGTGAGCTGGTAAACCGGTAGTCGCGAGTTTACAACATAAACCAGTCTTGCTCTGTTCATACTACGATGTACTATCATTTTTATTTAGATACTATATATCTAATCAGTGATCGAAAAATCCAAAAGATTTTCAGTCGCTGTAATAATCATCGGTAAGTTCATCGATGAAACTACGATATAGTCCGATATCCATTACATGTCCTTGAAATAACCGCTGACAGATTTCAGTTGCTTCATTAATTATTTCCGGAGAATTATTTCCAGCTCGTACTCCTCCAATAAGAACTTCTAACCGTGATATATCATCGAGGACACTTCTTGAACAGGGTATATTACCACCGCGATATCCCTCGCCGGATTTTTCTTCTTGAGGTTCTTCTCGTTGAGGATCTTCCATAACAGGTTCTGGTTGTTTTCGTGGTCGTCCTAGTTTTTTTGGAGTTGATTTTACACGTGCTCGTTCTTCTGCTCGTTCTTGTTTTTTTCGTTCTCGTTGTTCTCTCGTTGTTTTTGTTCGGTTGCTAGTCGTTCTTGTTCAGTTACTAATAAACCTCTTTTTCCCTGATTTTCGTAATATTCTCGTTCAACAGTTATATATGGGATCATCATTCTTGGCTTGTGGTAGTTTATTTTTAATTTTGTAAACTGCTTTAGCAAAATCACCTACGTTTTTTATATAACCGTGTTGTCCAGGTTTTAAATAATTTTCTTTAGTGTAATATCCCTGAGCAGCAAACCCTACTAATTTAGTTATATCATCTTTATCAATCGTCGCTAAGGCTTCCTCAGTAAATCTATCTCTGAGTTCTTGAACTTTAACATCATACGTCTTTTTAGGTTTAATCTCTGGTTTTAATTCTTGTACCGCGGTTACAACTTCCTTAGTTGCCGTAGTTATCGGCTTAAATAATTCTTTAGTGTCAGTAGTAAAATCTTCTTTTGCTTGTTGACGCGCTTGAAGATTATCTCTAAAAGAATCTCTCACCGGGAGAAATTTCTTAATCGCGGCCAACCGTTCTCGTGTTAATCTAGTTATTTGTGCTTCTCCGATGTTTGATATTTTATATAAAAAATATATCGCTAATTCATCATCGTATCTATAGCTGTTCCAGTTAGCGTAACGCAGCAACGATGGTGAACGCCATATACTTGGCGTCTTTTTTGTTTGATAAATGAGACCTTCTAGTTAATATTTACTAGAAAGGTCTATTTGACAAATTGATGCTTCCTAGTAAATATTTAATAGAAGGGTCGATTTTGACAAATTGAGGCTTAAAAATTTTGTAGGGTTCAGCTCCTCTGCTGCTAGTGTAAATATCCACAATTGTTGTGTTTTTAGGAATAATGTGTGTCCTTAGATTGAAATGATCGTTCAAACTAATTATGTAATCATGTCCTTGTTGTCCTTTAGGTAGCAACGTCCCCTGTCTCCATGTTGTTGCTAATAGCCTGCGTCTTTAGTTTGTATTGATCGTTCAAAATAGAAGGATAAATAATGTCAACAACGTCGATAATGTACCAATATTCCACATTCTTCGACGTTTTATAATAGTGTGCGTTATTAGGCTGAATTTAATGTTCAGACTAGATTTGGCAGCATGTCTTCTTTGTTCGTGTTGTACCAATGGCCACGGTCTTCATCTTGTTATCAGTGGTGTTTGTCCTTAATTTGTATTGATAGTTCAGACTAAATGTGTAAACATGTCATCTGTGTCCATGATGTACCCATCTCCAGCCTCCTTGTTTTTTCTCAGTAATTTTCTGCGTACATTGTTTGAATTGATACTGTGTGGGTAAACATGTCTCGTGGTCCATATTCTCTATTTATTTTTACATTTACGTGCATCCTTTGGCTGTGTTAGTCTTTTTGCATAAAGATTTATCATCGACCATTATTATTGTTGAAAGTTGTCACTGTCTTTTGTTTAAAGTTTAGTGAAGATCTTTATCGTAAAAGCATCTGGTGAATTCTTGGTAAAATTTAAACAAAATGTTCTTTCTGCGAAGTAACAATTAGCGACTGATGTATTGCCTAGACAAGTTCTAAGTATCATATATATATATATATATATATATATATATATATATATATATATATATATATATATATATATATATATATATATAATACAGACATTCACCTCCTGGATTTTTGGTTCATCCCCTAGCATCCATGAAATTGTGCTGGAAGATAATGTGCTCTCAACATCACTGACAGGAAATAAAACAATTTAATTTAATACAAGATTTTATTTTGTCAAGGATCATGGTATATCAGCGTCGATATTTTGTCTTCGCGTAACAGCTGGGCGATAAATAATGGTACGGGTATATTTGAAATGTTTCTTAATGTAACAAAAATAATTGTTTTTGAAGTGTATCACGAACTATTTTTATACATGCATCCATCAACTCATCTGGTCTCCACAAATGACAAAAAAAAATTGTTTCTGAAATTACTTAGCACATTATATCACATTGAATTTTATCCTGTTGTAGTCTGATTATTTTCTTAAACTCTCTTAATTATGGATCAATTATCATCAGTTATTTCTTCATAAAAATCTACAAATTTTTTGAACCATACGTGCGAAGACATCCAACAATAAGTGGTATTTTACTATGTTCGCCACGCATTACTACAGCATTATGTTTTTGTCAATAACCAATCAAGAAATGTTTTTAATGTTTCGAACGACACTGTACATATTTCATCCCAAACGATAATCTTTGGAGTATATTTATCACCCATTTGTTCAGGAGTCCATTTTTCTTCTTTCTATTGATAACATTATGACAAGTAGATGATTTAATATTTCTTTCTCTAGTCTATGCGTAGGAACTAAAATAACTATATCAAAAGAGTTTGACGAACTCTGTCATAACAAGTTCAATTGCTGGAGTTGTTTTACGAGAATCGCCAGGTTTATTAAGGTAAACTACTTTGAGATCATACGCTGATAATGCGGACGATAGTTATATTGTCTGATATTTTTTTACAGCAAATCTCCTTAATTTTAACGTCAGAGGATTCAGAATAATGAAATATATTTTCTTGTTTATTCTCCATTCACCGCATGAGGCATGATGCATAAATGGGTAAAATGTGTTGACGCACTATCATAATAACCCACAAGTGTATTTCATCTAGTTCCGTTAGACAAGTCAACATTATTTATTTCGACTTATAAACGTAATTTATTCTTTGTATCAGCAATTATACAATCTATCTCAGTATCGTCTTTAATCAATATTGTACATTATCGTTTATGATCATTTAATCTTCCTTGGGTAAATTTAAAGATTATTGTTCTACAGAGACCTTTTGAGAGGTTTTTTTTTTCGTAATCGGTTATATCAGGATGTTCAACATCGGAATACTGTTTTGTTGTGGTAAGCAAACTTCTTTCTTCAGACAGTATGAAATAATTGTTTCACTTACGGTATGAACCATGAACATTTTTATATCATGCATATATCGTATTAAAACTATTAGATCCCAATGCTTTTCTGATGTATTTTTCTCCAATTCATGCATAACGAATTGGATGATGATTTTCGGAAACCTTAAATGACTCATTGCATGCGAATCCAGTCAAGTCAAAACTCGGTAATGGTCGGTTTATTGATAATCTGGTCATTTCGTGTGTTGGATGTCCAAGTCTTTAAAATTATTCAGAAGATTCACCCACTGCAATAAACATTCCTGGATAATAAGCTGCCATTTCAACTGAAAACACATCCTTATTATCACATTTACTATTCCATGTTCATGTCCCTATATGGCAATTTTTACATTATGCAGGACACGGTCATGTTTGTCACGGATAATGCAAATATATTGTCTGTTTCTGCTAATACGATCACTTGCACTTTAAAACGACATTTCCGATTATCAAAACAGTTAATGATTGCTGCCACTCGTTTCTCGTTCATAGGCGCGTTAATGACTTTGTCATTGGGTATGACGTTGACAACTCATGATATGCACCATCGTTCTTAAATTCTTTCTAGACGTTATAAATGCTACTGATCAAAGTGTTATTCGCCGAATCAACCAGATCTCGCATCGGCAAGTCAGGGGATATTCTGTATAGATTCAATTTATCTTTCGGATGCTTAATAGTAGATAAACTCTCAAATTCATCCATATCATAATTATGACAAATATTTAAAATATCACCAAAAAAAAAAATTACGAGATTTAATTCACCCCCCCCCCCCCGATATTTAAGTATTATTAAAGAGAGATTACTATTGTCAGGTATTTTTCTTTAGTTGAGAATATTTTAGTAGTATTACTGCCAATTACCTGAAAAATGGAGATGCCTCTGCATATTTTAATTCATTTATAATCTTAATTAATTAATTGACCGTCTGTTTAATAATTAATATAACGTATTTTAATAAAATGTTCCCCGTACATTTGTTCTATATGCGAGTTCAGTTTCAGTCTGTCAGGGGTAGAAAAATTCTAACCGTTTTTTCATATTCATGAATTATTTATTCACGTGATTTTCTAGAATCATCTAGCATGATGGGGAAACCCGAAACGGCTTTTCCAGAATAACTTAATCACGTGATTTTCAATAATCATCTAGCATGATGGGGAAACCCGAAACGGCTTTTCCAGAATAACTTAATCACGTTATTTTCTAGAATCATCAAGGATGATATAAAAATGCATAAATATTTCGGAATAAATTAATCACGTGATTTTCGTGAATTATCTAGAATGATTTGAGGTTTTCTAACATTTTGGACTGTAAATGAAGCCAGAATTTCCCTATCCCAGTCAGAGTGGACCTGAATTCGGAGAGAGAACAAAAGTATGTGAAACATTTGATTTTTTTTATAACTACGCTATATTTATTGATCGCGTTGGTTTAGATAGGAAATACATTTTTAATATATTACCGCTCCGGTGGCCTAGTGGTTAAAGCGTCCGCCGCGGAAGCGGGAGGTCGTGGGTTCGATCCCCGGCCGAGTCATACCTAAGACTTACAAAACATCTAAGACTTACTAACAGCTGCCTCGCTTGACGCTCAGCATTAAGAGGTTTGTGTTATGACTGGTCGGCCTGGTGTCAGGATAATGTGACTAGGTGGGACATCATGCTACATGTCTGCGGCATGATGCCCTAGTGCTAGACATCACTATAAACAGCCTGACAGCAGACATCGTAGCAATATGACTGAAAAATTGTTAAAGCTACGTAAAAAAAAAATCCTAATCGAACAAACAAACAAACATTTTTAATATAAATTTACAACAAAATAAACTACGAAAATATATTAATAATATCATTTCTGCAATCAAAAATTAAAACATGCCGCTATACAAATTCAACTTGATCCTGAAAATATTAATTCTGATTTTTATTCTAAATACTTTAGAAAATTTGACGGTGCATATACATTATTCTCAGAATATCGATTCATTCAGTCTATCCAAAAAGTTATGTTACAATCATTATCAACTGTTAAAGAAAATGGCGTTGAACAAAATCGTCAATTGCTATTAGTAATCGACATAATTAGATCAAGCTTATCTTCCAAATACGAAACAAATAGACTATTAATCACGTGTTAGAGAACTAAAAATAGATTATATTAGATCCTGAAAAAGAAAACGCTGTGAAAAGATACGTTTAGTGACTCCTCCGAATCAAAATAAAAATATTTCTGAATAAATATATTTATTCAACTAAAGTAATTTTTTCATCTTGAATTTTTCAAAGATTAGATTTGTACAATTTTGAAATTAAATATTAAAAGATAAATCTGAAATATTATTGCAATAACAAATGTATTTCAGAAAAAACTGAAATTGCTTAGTTTTCTAAAGCCTATTTTAGTTACTTTAACATTAAAAAATCTGTCAGATTTCGGATTCCTGAAGGGTGAAAACCTATGATAAAAATAACTAATACTGGCTCGTAAAAACTGCTGTCAAATGGGGGATTTGTCGAAGGAAACCGACGAACTAATTTGGCGATTAGAGGGAGGAACGTCTAAAGCAAAGGTAGTGTGCCAATTGCATGTAATTTTGTTGAAACCATTTAGAATGCTTTGCTAAATTTATTTACTTGCATTTGCATTTTAAAAAAGTTCTTCATTCGTAAAATAATTTGCTTTATGTATAATAGCGGTGTTGAGTTTATGTATAGTAAGTATACATTAATCTTTTGAGACGTTTGAAGAATCGTTTGAATTTGTCGTCTTGTCTGCATACAACTTAGATTTTAAGAATTTAATGCATTACATTACTTTGCATGATTCGGAGAATCAGTGTGACTTCATCGAATTTAGAAGATTTCATGTATGATTAGAGTAAGTGTGTAATGACTGAAATGACGTTGTAACTGATTTAATGTATCTCATTTATTCGCTGTGTAAATGGAGGCTGGCTCAGAACCACTAGGTCTCGTGTTTTGATTTTAATGTGTAATGTTAATGCATGACGAATTAGCCATCTGAATAACTAACGTCATTATTGGACACGTGAAGTCAATTTATAGCCTTAGCATATGTTTAGCACCGACAGGAAGATCTGATAACGATAAGTGGATAATGGAAAATCCGCTGTCATAAATAAGACGAAATTGAGGTTGTCTTTTTTTTATTTTTTTAAGGGAGAACATAGCTCCTGACACGTATGATCCCGTGACGCAATCCTGTGGCGTATCAATTACATGTATAAGACGTTTACTGAGAAATATAGAGAGATGTGTAGCGGGCCGTACAATCTTGTGACGAAATCTTGCGATGTATCAATTATGTGACTTATTCTGAGAGTAGCTTGAGACGGATTATGAAAAGTAATATCCTGAGATCAAGGGTTCTGGACAGCTATATTGGAAGTAGGGCGAACCGAAGTACAAGACGTTGACTACGACTGTTCACTCGATCGTTATATGAATTAAATCTGTCAGGAAAGAAATCGACTATTTTGTATAAATCCATTTGTGCTTTCCTTTGTAACTGGGAGAAAGTTTTGTTTCTAAAAGCAGAGTATATTCCTGATGTAATGTCTTCTCACATTTGTTTTATGTAATTGATTAAATTGTTTATTTACCTGTACGGGGCTCGTGTGCTTTTTCTTCTCTTTCTTTCTTTCTTCTATATATCTGCTCAGATCTCTATATAGTTCACCTATAAGTTTCACCACTTATATTTATATTTACTCCAACCGGGCAAGAACATCGAGGCGGTCAACCTCTACATAACGACAACCAAATTAAGTGAGACACCCAGTCAGTAAAACCGCCATCCCCTACAATGATAGAGTTATAGCAGCAGAAACGGTACGACCCCAATGAGACGTCATATGGGTCAACGAAAACGCGCGCATAAAATTTAGAAAGAAAATTCGACAACAATAAAGTAGGAAAAACAACTAACCCAATTAGAGAAACTCTTGAAGAGAAATTATCAGTAAGTTAAGAGGTTTCGGTTTGCCCTTGTATTGACCTAGCATTTTTTTTTTCATTTTCGTAGAAAGCTTTAGTTTTTAAGCAAATGACGTTTAAGAAAAGGTCCGTTCACCCTCACTGCTGCTTGGTAATATACAAATTCCAAAATAGTTCTCCAAAAGTATTGTTGTCCACTATTTAACTTTGCCATAGATTCGCCACTCGTTGTTTGAAAAAGTTTTTGTGTGTGTTCTTGTATTACCTAGGGGGTGAATGGTCACAAACTATTGATAAAGTTGCATTGTTTAGTTGGGCCAAATTAAATTTATATTTCAGACGTTTGGTCTTATTTTCGGTCCAATGGGGTTGAATGTGTTCAGCTGATTTTTTTTAATCGGATTTGCATCCCATATATGCTGCGTAAAGATGAGCTGTGGTTGGATAAAGTTTTGTCAGTTAGGAGACCCATTTGAAATTCTTCTTTGAACAGATGTGAGATTTAGCTACGACGTCGTAGCCTCAACTTGATTTTTTGTGGTTGAGGCTACGAACTGATATGATATCATGTAATGGAGGAAACACAATCTTCACTCAACTCAGAAGAAAAGTAGTAAAGAAAACTACTACATAAGTATAATCATGCTGTGAAAGAAATTTGGCTTATTTTGAATTTATTAATCCCTAACACGATAAAATAAATTATCATGGTTACACTAATCTCACCGTGCCCGCCATGAGAGATAACGCGACAATCTCGCCGTGACCTCTTTTCTATGTCCTGCGTGCCAGACAATATTTGGATATTCTACGCTATGTTATTATCAATCAAGTGGCGAAAGATTGCTTGTTGATGGAATTGCAAAGTTACCGATAAACCGTGTTTAATGTGCAGCATTTCTGACTCAAAATTCGCCATAATTTTACTTCCGTTAGTCTAAATTTCGACTCGTTTAAATTTCCAAATAAAGGCCTTAATATCCTTAAGTGGCTCACACAGAAACGATGCCGATAACGGAAGTAATCATAATTTTGAAGTAATATAGCACACGATCTAAATGAAAACATCAGATAAGATGTTTCTACAATGATTTGCGACAGTTCCTGTAGTAAATAATAGGACTACTCAATGTATTGCATTGTATGCAAGGAGCATATTCAAATTGTTGATATTAGGCTATAATCAAAAAGAGCTCCACTGACACAAATATGCTCAAGTTAATACCCCGTCCAAGAGGTAAGAATAGGGGCACTAATATTAGTACTAAGATGAGTTTATTTACTTATGTAAGTTGACATTTAAACCACCCTTGTATATACGGTGTATTTTAAATCTATGTTTCAGATATACCGCTTCCCCTACCCCACCATCCATTAAGCAACACCCTTAGTCTTACTCCCTGTTGTTGTTGTTGTTGTTCTTGTCTTGTAGTTTCATGCAGTTTGATATTGATGATAATTTTATGCATGATAACAAACCCCTGTGGGGAGAACATATCCATATTCAGACAGAAGAGATGATTTTTCCTCAAAATCTATTCGCGAATAGAGTTCCAAGATGACCGCGAAACATTCCAGCAGGCGGGGTTAAAACATTTTCCCTAACAACATCCAATCGGTAAACGGGACACTGCACAATAATTTCATGGGCTTATTTGGACCAATCAGAATCACATAAAGTGATATTTTTAACTTGTCGAAAACTTGACATGAGGGAGAATAAATAGTTTAGATCTGATCTTTGGACAAAGAAGTAAACACGATGGCACATAGTGGAGTTATACCAATCGAATCGGATGTCGGTAACAAAATGTTTCACACGAGACTAAATACTGGAGAAAAACCATTCAAGTGTGAAGTTTGTGATAAAAGGTTTCGTTCAAATAGCGATATGAAGCGTCACACGAGTGTACATACTGGAGATAAACCATTCAAATGTGAAGTCTGCGATAAAATGTTTAGTGACAGTAGTAATTTAAAGAGGCACATAAAAATACATTCTGAAAATAAACCATTCAAATGTGAAGTTTGTAATAAAATATTTAGGCATAATAGTAACCTGAAGGTTCACATGAGGATACATTCGGGAGATAAACCTTTCAAATGTGATATTTGTGATAAAATGTTTGGACAGGATAGTGGTTTAAAGAAGCACATGACGATACATACTGGAGATCGTCATTTTAAATGCAACGTTTGTCAGAAAAAATTTAGTGGAAGTGATGATTGTAAGAAACACATGGAGATACATTCTGAAGATAAACCATTCAAGTGTGAAGTTTGTAAGAAAATGTTTAGGCAGAATCGTGGTTTAAAGATACACATGATGATACATAATGGAGATAAACCATTGAAATGTGAAGTCTGCGATAAAATGTTTTATGACCGTAGCAATTTGAGGAGACACGTGAAAATACATTCTGAAATAAAACCATTCAGATGTGACATTTGTGATAAAATATTTAGGCATAAACTTAACTTTAAGGCCCACATGAGGATACATTCTGGAGATAAACAATTAAATTGTGAATCTTGTCATGAAACATTTATTGACAGTGATGATTGTAAGAAACACATGAGGATACATTATGGAGATAAACCATTTAAATGTGAAGTTTGTGATAAAATGTTTAGGTACAGTAGTAATTTGAAGGTCCACATGAGGATACATTCTGGAGAAAAGCCATTCAGATGTGAAGTTTGTGATAAAATGTTTAGAGACAGTAGTACTTTGAAGATTCACATGAGGATACATTCTGGAGAAAAGACATTCAGATGTGAAGTTTGTAATAAAATGTTGAGGTACAGTAGTACTTTGAAGGTCCACATGAGGATACATTCTGGAGATAAACCATTCAAATGTGAAGTTTGTAGTAAAATGTTCAGGCAAAATAGTGGTTTAAAGATGCACATGATGATACATACTGGAGATAAACCATATAAATGTGAAGTTTGTGATAAAATGTTTACTGCACATCATGATATGAAGCGCCACATGATGATCCATACTTGAGATAAACTAGTCAAAATGTCTTTGATAAAATGTTTAAATGCGGAGTGGACATGACAAGACATCTTGTACATCGGGTCATTTATGTGTGAAATTTCAGACAAATGTTTGGAAGGAGTTATTGTAGGGTTTTTCAGCACAAGAAAGACTATACATAGTAGCCAGTATTAATGGTGGAGGAAGAACCTGGAAAGAACCAGCGACCCACGAGACACTACCAGCAAGCTTTCTCACATATCCTAATTGGCTGCATCCTAGACTTGAACCTGACAATATGTGACAATATATGCTGGACATTGGGTGATACATATTTGAAATGTAAGACGATATTTTTGGAAAGAGTTGAAGAGCTACTGGATCGTGTACTTTACATTAAGCATTAAATTGTGAAGTGTGTTGTAAAATGTTTAATCACAATAATAATATAAAATTTTCCCCCAAGTCAAGAAATAAGAAACAGTTCAAATTGGTTGTTTGAAGGCACACTGCAGATAAACCAATGATATTGTAAATTTGTGTTATTTGGGCAAATTCATGTTTCAAAAGGCATATGATCATACATCCTGCTGAATAAAGAATTAATTGCTGTAACATTCAGTGTTGTTTTCTTTCCATCTCTGCACCATTGCCACTAAGCAACTACCTCTGCAACATGCAATTTACTAATTTGGGTATTATGCTCCCAAAGACCAGCTTGACCAACATAAAATATGTTATGAATTTAGCAAAATAGATTCTAACACATCGTCCCTTTATATGTTTAGTTGTGACTTGCTAATCTGTTAAATGTGGGTTTTAATTTGAGCTTGGAAAAGTTCTTTGTAAGAAAATAGAAAGGAAGACAAAAATGTCCTATCTTAAAAAAGTGATATTTAAAAGAACTTTGCTAAGCCTAATACATATCTTAATAAGATGCAGAGAAGAGTAAATGTATAACTTTGGATTCCTCCTGACATTATTACCAATAATTTTTATATTTGTTCCTTTTATAAATGAATAATGTTCATTTCTAAGTACACTAGACTAGAATATAACCATCAAGGCTTGGGCATGGGTAGATTTTAATAACAAGAGGTCATTTGCTTTGTTCTGTATGTAATGCAAAAGCAGTTAGCAATTGTTTGCATGCTTTGTTCAAAGGTACATCCAGTTTTTGTTCTGTATGTAATGCAAAAGCAGTTAGCAATTGTTTGCATGCTTTGTTCAAAGGTACATCCAGTTTTTATAGTTCATTCATTGATAGCTTAAGAAAAGGACAGAGCATATTTCTTGGGATTGTATGGAAGTTGATGGTAAATATATGTACTCTTCCATTTATTGCTTATTGTACACAATGAGGGGCCTTGGACTAGTATGGAAGTTGATGGTAAATAAATACACTCTTTAAATTGTTGCTTACTGTACACTATGATGGTCTTGGACTAGTATGGAAGTTGATGGTAAATAAATACACTCTGTCAATTGTTGCTTACTGTACACTATGATGGTCTTGGACTAGTATAGAAGTTGATGGTAAATAAATGCACTCTTCTAATTGTTGCTCACTGAACACTCCGAGGGTCTAGGCAAGGTTCATAAACAGCTGAGCAAGTAGTCTGAGCTTTCTGTGACCTTTCCACCCCATTTTAAATAGTTTGAAGCAAAAAATACTACAAAATTTAAAATGGAGTGTGAAAGGAATAACAACTTTGACTCTACGCCAAGGCAGTTTACAGATTTATTTTTCTTTTGCTTTACCATCTGCATCACTGAATGAGCTTTGAATGGCAAATATGTTTTGTTTTATGTTGGTAAAACTTAGATTTAAAGTTTAAATTCACTACAGTACTGAGAGGAATCGACCATAGAAGAAATAATGATCATATGATTGGAAAATATAAAAATTTTATAGTTTGTAATAAAAAGAAAGATCACGTGATTGGAAAATAGAGTGTTAATGTTTGTTTATATCTTTCATTACGGTAATGCCCAGTAGTAAATATATGCATGCTAGACCTTGTGGTAGGATCCAGTCTTTGGCTTATGCAGACCTAGCCTATTAATGGTTTTACAAGTCCTGGGCTAATCAGATAAATGTGCATGACAAGATTGGGAGATAGACATTTTTTTCTCCAGACATGAGAGTTGCCATGTTTGGATTCTGCTTTGCGTTTTGGGATTTCATGCCACATTTGTGATTTGAAAATGAGAAACATAATTGGACACCAGCTTTAGAAAAAAATATTTAATTGCACAAGTGCTTTGTGTCCATTTGCAATATTTCATAGCTTGAAGAAATAAAATCTGCTTTCAGACTACATAATTGTTATTCTTGTGCACAACAACCCTGTCCTATCCAAAAGCAGTTCAGTGTAGTCAACAGATGATGCAGAAATTTGAAGTCAGGAGGGCAGACAGATGTTGAGAAAAATTGTACTACCTATAGTATTAATGATGCTTTTAAAAGGTATTAATATATTACGTGGCTTCATTCACTAAAATTTCAAATTAAACACAAAGAAGACAATAATATTCTTTCCTTATTTCTTCCAAATTCACCTAATATAGATAAGTATATTACACAATTTTGGGATCTTTTGCATTGCTCTTGGAAGTATAATATTACTTCACAAAAGCAGTTCTAAATGTGCTTGTAAATGAAATAAGAATCTCAAAGTTGTCTTTTTTAATCCCCAGTTTCTAAGGATTTTATTTTATTAAAAAGGATTCATTGGTTAAGTATGACAGATTCATACATCATGGCTAAATATTCACCATTCTTTCATTAATGAAAATACTTATTCAGTAGTGACACTATACAACATCTAATTCTATTTACATGATTAATATGTTGTTATGTATATTTTATTCAATTGATATTTGATTTATTTTAATTGCTTATTAATTTTTTTTAATTTTATTTTTTCCTATTGTAATGTAACTTTATTATCCAGAAAAAAACCAGTTCATATCTATTTGACTTGACTGTTTTTCATAAACCTTAGGTCTCACTGGATAGTTTAGCATTTTGACACCTTCCTAATATTTAATGTAGAAGGCATGAGCCTAATTATCACCATCCTAGCATTTTTCAGTTCATACATAAGCTAAATCTGTAATGTGGTTTAGATTTACTTTGAGTTAGGCTTGGAAACTGGTTTACTTGTTGGTGACTACCTGTCAAAGTTAGACTAGCACAGGATATCAAATGCGTAACTGTGGCTTCAAATGAGCTGCGGCCTTGGCTTGCATATTTACATGTATCTGCTACAGAGGTAAGTATCTAAAAATCTAGATGGTTGAGGGGCGATGAAAAGTATATTTTGTTACAATACTAGTGAACTTTATTCATGTGTAAGGCACATACTAATTCTTTTAGCTATCTTGTGACAGGAAAATATTCAAAATACCCACATTCTGTAAAAAAGAGAATTGGGGGCAGTGTTGATTCAGTATAAAAGCCACTAATTTCATGAGGAATTAATTCCTCAGTCAGAATCTTAAAAGCATCATTTCAACAAAAATCATAAGTTCATTTTTATTTGTGTCTTTAATGTAATAGTATTATCATTTTTCTGCTATAGTTCATTGTTGGACAAAAATTTGCCAAAAAAAACCTGTCCAGTCAGACCTTAATATAAACCTTGTATCAAATACCGACCTAGTTCCTGACCTTTGATTAGAAATCAGTGCGAGTTTAAGCAAACCATGTTTAATTAGTTTTTCTTCTTTCTTAGTGTAAGATTAATATGGTAAAATCAAGGCCATACATGACAAATAATATTTATTAAGTTTTTTTTTTCCTGAGGATTAACCCCATCCCAGGATCTGTTTTATGCCGTAGCCATGTTTTTAAAAAAAATTGATGTTTGAAGAAAGAGTAATTACTATGTGCTTTAATACTGGAGAAGTTAAAGGTGTTTTTTTTTCTTTTTCTTCTAGGGTTTAAAGCCATTTTTCAGCACAAGATAGGCTATACAAGGCTGCCATTATTAATGGTGGAGTTAAAACCCGGAAAACCCCAGAAAGAACTACCGACCCATGAGAAGCTACTGGCAAGCTTTCTCACATAACCACATTGGTGTACTAGAGTGTATTTCACATTATCTATAAGAATGTTGGTTTCTTAATAAATAACTCAGAAATGTGCATTAAAAATGCATTGATTATACTTGATTTGAGGAAATAATAATCACAATGTGCCTTAATATTTGAGAAGTTAAAGGTCTACTAGAGTGTATTACACAGTATATATAAGAATGTTGGTTTCTAGCTAAATAACTCAGACAAGTGCATTAAAAATGCATATTTTAACTAACGGAGAAGAAAATAAAGATAATGTGTGCATTGGTCAATGTTTTTGCTGAAAACACTCTGGAAAAATGTGCATACTTCCGTGGTAAGAGGATTTCCGGAAGTGATGTACTGTTGGGAAGTCTCAAGTGTGCAGACAACTTAAAGGATTTGGAAACAACATGGAAATTAAAAGGACATAGATTATTCTATATGGAACTACCAACGAAGCAAATTAACTTTGAAATTATTTGAAAACTACCTGAGCATCAACAAAGCAGCAAACATGTTATTGTGAGTATTTTCGTTTTGAAATTTTGAGGACCTGAATAATTTGGAAATATGGATGAGTATGCGAGTGATCAAGACCTTTTGCTAGTACTACGACTGAAGTCCCTAAAGATCTGGAGCAAATCTCCTGTGGAAATAAGAATGAATATGCGACTATTCTCCAATATATAAATATAACTTTTGTATAATGAAACCTTTACAGACCTTTGATACAGTTAGTGGAAATTCGCGAGTATTTCGTTTAAAGTCTTGAGGAACTGGAGCTTTGAAGACGAAGAAATAGAGATGAATGTGTGAGTGATCCAGGCCTTATGCTGGCACTACGTCTGAAATCTTTATAGAATAAGGAACAAATCTCGTGGAACGTGGATGAATATGTGACTTGCAAATTTGGGGGTATTTGCACGATGCAGGATCTGGCTGTGTGTGATACGGTCTTGTCTGCTAATTTTTAGCATGCGTTTAAGGCACAGTATATAGAAGAAGTTGAGCTGGCGCTCTTGCCTCATATAGGTTCTCCAGGTCTCACGTCCATATAGAAGGTCGCTGAGAATGCAGGCCTGGTAAACTAGGACCTTGGTGTGCTCTGTTAGCGCGTTATTTTCCCTGACCCTCTTCGTTAGTCGTGACATGATGTTTGCCTTTCTAAGCCTTCTGTCCAGATCCTTATCAAGCAAGTGATTATTGCTGATGGTTGACCCCAGGTCTGCAAAGTTGTTTACTGCTTCCCGGGTGACACCGTCGATTTTGATGGAAGGGGCTAAGGTGATATCTTGCAAGCTGACCTTTGTCTTTTCCAAGCTGATGTTGAGCCTAAACTGCATGCAGTCATCAGCAAAACGGCCTCCCAGTCTCTGGCGGGAATCCTCAAAGAGGGTCACAAGAGCCGCGTCATCTGCAAAAAGCATCTCCCTGTTGAGCACAGCCCTCACTTTAGTATTCGAACGCAGTCATGCCAGGTTGAAAGTCTCCCATCAGACTTGGTGTGTAGATATATGCCATCAGTGGACTAGTCAAAGGCGTAGGACAGAAGCAATGAAAAGAATATCCCGAAAAAAGGGTTGGTGGCAGCACGCAGCCCTGCTTCACGCCGCTGTTAACTGGGAAGGAGGTTGAGGAAGATTCAGTATACACACTGTTCCTTTCATATCTGTATGGGAATAGATTATCATGCTGCGGAGTTTTGTGCGGAAACCAATCTTACTGAGAAGTTCGAAAATGCCCTTCCTGCTGACTAAGTCAAAGGCTTTGGTGAGGTCGATGAACATTATGTAGAGTGGTTGACCATGCTCTCTGCTCTTCTCTTGGAGTTGTCGTAGGGAGAAGATCATGTCTGTCGTCGACCTTCCTGCTCTGATGCCACACTGGGACTTTGGGTACAAACGGTCCGCCAGCAACTGCAGCCTATTGAGTATGATGCGGGCATACACTTTACCAACGATGCTCAGAAGCGCGATTTCTCTGTAATCATACAGTCAGTATGGTCGCCTTTGTTTTTGTAAAATGTCACAATTGCGGCGTCGCGCATGTCTTGGGGGACTGCTCCTTCCTCCCAGCAGAGGCAAATTAGCTCGTGCATTGGTTGAAGCAGTGTTGGTTTTCCACGTTTTATAGCTTCGGGTGCAATGCTGTCATTACCTGGCGCTTTGTTGTTTTGGAGGGAGTCAATTCCTTTGCTAAGCTCTTCTAAGGTTGGCACTTTGTCGAGCTCCTCCATGGTGGGCAGATTCTTTATGCTGCTGATTCAGAGAAGTCAAAACGGGAGTAATGGGGAGTACGTATTATGACAGCACTAACAGGCTAGTGTATGGGGTTCAACGAAGTAAAATCGGGAGTAGCTAATATGACGGTACTAACAGGCTAGTGTATGGGGTTCAAAGAAGTAAAATCGGGAGTAATCGTGAGTACGTATTATGACGGCACTAACAGGCTAGTGTATGGGGTTCAAAGAAGTAAAATCGAGAGTAAGTATTATGACGGCACTAACAGGCTAGTGTATTTGGTTCAAAGAAGTAAAATCGGGAGTACATATTATGACGGTACTAACAGGCTCGTGTATGGGGTTCTAAGAAGTAAAATCGGGAGTACGTATTATGACGGTACTAACAGGCTAGTGTATGGGGTTCAAAGAAGTAAAATCGGGAGTACGTATTATGACGCCACTAGCAGGCTAGTGTATGGGGTTCAAAGAAGTAAAATCGCGAGCACGTATTATGACGGTACTAACAGGCTAGTGTATGGGGTTCAAAGAAGTAAAATCGGGAGTACGTATTATGACGGTTTGTTTGTTTAATTAGGATTTTTAACGTAGCTTTAACAATTTTTCAGTCATATGGCTACGATGTCTGCAGTGAGGCAGTTTATAGTGATGTCTAGCACTGAGACATCATGCCGCAGACATGTAGCATGATGTCTCACCCAGTCACATTATCCTGACACCAGGCCGACCAGTCCTAACACTAACCTCTTAATGCTGAGCGTCAAGCGAGGCAGCTGTTAGTACCATTTTTGTAAGTCTTTGGTATGACTCGGCCGGGGATCGAACCTACGACCTCCCGCTTCCGGGGCGGACGCTCTAACCACTAGGCCACCGGAGCGGTACGTATTATGACGGTAAACAGGCTAGTGTATGGGGTTCAAAGAAGTAAAATCGGGAGCACGTATTATGAGGGTACAAACAGGCTAGTGTATGGTGTTCAAAGAAGTAAAATCGGGAGTACATGTACGTATTATGACGGCACTAACAGGTCTGTGTATTGGGTTCATAGAAGTAAAATCGGGAGTACATATTATGGCGGTACTAACAGGCTAGTGTATGGGGTTCAAAGAGGTAAGATCGGGAGTACGTATTATGACGGCACTAACAGGCTCGTGTATGGGGTTCAAAGAAGTAAAATCGGGAGTACGTATTATGACGGCACTAAGAGGCTAGTGTATTTGGTTCAAAGAAGTAAAATCGGGAGTACGTATTATGACGGTACTACCAGGCTAGCGTATGGGGTTCAAAGAAGTAAAATCGGGAGTACGTATTATGACGGTACTAACAGGCTAGTGTATGGGGTTCAAAGAAGAAAAGTCGGGAGTCCTTATTACGACGGTACTAACCGGCTAGTATATGGGTTCAGTAAAATCGGGAGTACATGTACGTATTATGACGGTACTAACAGGCTAGTTTATGGGGTTCAAAGAAGTAAAATCGGGAGTACGTATTATGACGGCACTAACAGGCTTGTGTATGGGGTTCAAAGAAGTAAAATCGGGAGTACATATTATGACGGTACTAACAGGCTAGTGTATGGGGTTCAAAGAGGTAAGATTGGGAGTACGTATTATGACGGCACTAACAGGCTAGTGTATTTGGTTCAAAGAAGTAAAATCGGGAGTACGTATTATGACGGTACTAACAGCTAGTGTATGGGATTCAAAGAAGTAAAATCGGGAGTCCTTATTCTGACGGTACTAACAGCTAGTGTATGGTGTTCAAAGAAGTAAAATCGCGAGCACGTATTATGACGGTACAAACAGGCTAGTGTATGGGGTTCAAAGAAGTAAAATCGAAAGTACGTATTATGACGGTACTAAAAGAAGAGGCCAAAAAATACAGACCTTCTTCTATGTCACTTTTTGTGGAGGGTGCTCTCTTTCCCAATTTCTCTTTACTACAGATTATCTGGGGAGGCCCTACTCCTAATAGTAAATATTTTCCATATAGTTATGTATAGTTTTAATTTATTTCTCATATATATATATATATATATATATATATATATATATATATATATATATATATATATATATATATACATATATAACTTTTTTTAAATTATATATATTCATCGTGATGTAGTTTTATTCATGTAATTCGTGTTTCTTCTCACTCTCTTTCTCGTCTTCGTTTTTCCTCTCTCTCTCTCTCTCTCTCTCTCTCTCTCTCTCTCTCTCTCTCTCTCTCGTTTCTGTCCCATAATCTTATAGTCGGTATGTTTAATGTTTTCTCTTCGATTGTATTTGCCTCGTGTTTCTCCATTTCTGCATTTCCTTTCTGTCTTTTCTCTATTATCTGTTTTCCTTTGGACTGTTTGGGTCACTATTTGTGTTGGTTCCACTGCTGCTTTTTGTTATGTTTTAACCTTGTTGTCTTGTCTTCTCTTGGTGTAATTTGTTTTGACCTTTGGATTATGACTTGCTTGTTTGTTGATTTACTGCTATTGTTGCATGCTTTTGTTTTATTTGTGGTACTGGCCTGATGTTATTTTTGATGGTTTTTCTTTGGGGTTTGGGATGGTTTGCACACTGACTTTAACGTTTCCGTTGGCTTTTGTTTTACTTGTATCTGCTCTGCTGGATTTTGTTGTTGTTGTTCCCTATGTCCTTGCATATTGTTAGAGGGGCATTTATATGGTGTGTCTCCTGTCTGTCTACATCCGTTGCATTTTCTAATGTAAATGTACTATGTTTTTCCCATCTAAGATTATTTCATTATGATTTTTAACGTAGCTTTAACAAATTTTTAGTCATATCGCTACGATGTCTGCAGTGAGGCAGTTTTATAGTGATGTCTAGTACTGGGGCATAATGCCGCAGACATGTACACCGATGTCCCACTGAGTCACATGATCCTGACACCAGGCCGACCAGTCCTAACACTAACCTCTTAATGCTGAGCGACAAGCGAGACAGCTGTTAGTACCATTTTTGTAAGTCTTTGGTGTGACTCGGCCGTGGATCCAACCCACGACCTCCCGCTTCCAGGGCGGACGCTCTAACCACTAGACCACCGGAATCTAGGATTGTAGTTTTGGGGATTATAGACATTCTTGACGGTATTGCTTTTATCTTAAATTTCTGTTCAAACGTGTTCTACTACTGCTTCTAGCGGGATTTCTAGCGGGAATGCCTGATAGTCGTAACTCTCCGTTTTATTTCTTCTCTTTGTTATTCTGATTATTAGAATAGGTTCCTTGACCGTTATTATAACTTTCGCGATCTGCATGTCTCCGTATGGTAATATTGGTTTATTTCCTCTTGGTCTGATTACGTAGCCTTTATATCCCACCGGGTTAATTCAATATAGGTTCTTAGTACACTCCGCGTTTAAATGTTTATGCGTTACTAGTATTTCTGATGTACTGGGAAAATCTTCTCTAGGTATCCTTGTCATGTCCAGTTCTTGTGCTTCTTTTTTGTGTTCGCTCTGTAAAATACTACCATCATCCGTCTCAGTTCGTTGTACATTTAAACAATTGCTGTAGGTTTAACACAGTTCACTCAATTATATATGCATTTTCTTTTTCATATATCCTTATTAATTATATGTCACTTCAGCTCAGTTCAACACTGGTATGTCCATTAGTAAATATTCAAGGTTTCCAGTATATGTCTTTGCTTGTCTAGCTGTACCAGTCAGCTAATAGCGCAGTAGAAACCATGCTTCTGTCAAAGGAAGGATCGACTTGAATAAGCATTAAATTTAATTTTTATATACTGTTATTTTGCATTTTTTTTCTTCTTTCATTTTGAGTATTTCTATAGCTTGAATACCTTATGCTTTTCTTTCTATCTTTGTGTACCTCACATCGATTTAAGGCAGTGAGTATAAAATTACAGCTATAAGCTACAGTACGTTATAAAACGTGTGCACTGAAACAATATAAAATGATTTATAATTCTTGCTTCAATAGGTTTAAAAAAGAAATCCAAAACTGAACCAAAATTCTGTGTAGAAACATAACTGCAAAAATACAGTCAAAACGAAGCGATAACGGAACAATTTGATATTCAAAGATCAGTGACACAAGGTTGTCCGCTATAAATAACAGCGTAACAGCAATAGAAATCTTAAGTATAAAAATGTGTTATGCGTAATAGCAATATTAATCTTTAGTATATAAATGAAAACTAATAAGGATATCTCAGGTAAAAAAAATCCCAAATATAAGGTAAGAAATAAAAATGCTCCAGCATACAGATGATTGCACAAACTTTAAAAGTGATTCAAATTCTTTCCGGCATTTAAAAAAAAATTTGAAAGTTTTGGAGAAGCATCAGAATCGACAATTAACAATTAGAAGACAAAAATAATTAAAATAGGAAAGTGGAGGGGAAATCACCACGGTTTACTACCCCACCTAGTGAAGGAAAGAATAAAAGAGCAAGGAATATACGTTGGAAAAGGGGAGGAGAAAGAATAACTACAAAGCAACGAAAAGCAAAATAGAAGAAAAAAATTAACATCTGGGCACTAACGCCACTATGTCTAATGGAGCGAGCCTAATTGGCAAAAACATACAGGTTCTCTAATACTATTTTCCAAACGAAATCCATAGATGTTAAAAATGATGACCTAATATTGATAATGACATAATATATTACATATGGGCATACAAAACACACTATAAAAATAAAGAGACACAATAGAAAGCTAAAAGACAGGGGCGGGGGGGGGGGGGGGTGCACTACCAAATCCCATTTGGGTTAAAATAACAAACATTATAAATAGATTCAAGTTGATAAACAGTGATCCAGCAACACCATGGGAGGATATATATATATATATATATATATATATATATATATATATATATATATATATATATATATATATATATATATATATATATATATATATTGGTTTGGGGTTTGAATGAGAAACAGGGAGGATGTATATAGAAATGATATAATTTACAAACAAAACCAAGAAATATCAAGACAATTTAGGGAAATTAAAAGTTAAAAACATATTGACACGCTGCAGATAAAGACAAGAACTATCGGATAAAAACAAAGACGATACATACAACTGTATTAGAGAAGATGTAACGAAAACTAGAAGAAGAAAAAAGTGTAAAATATAAAGTTGAAAAATATATATAAATTAGGATAAATCTTGGAAAAATTGGAAAGAGCTAGATTCATTAAAAATACGAAGTCTCTCCTTCAAATACATGCATGATGCGTGGTTGGACGAAAGAGGTAGCAGTGAGAAAGCACATGATCAGAGAGTATCGCGGAAATGTCCACTGTGTAAAACGTCACCATTTAGCAAACATCACGTTAGTACACAACGCAAAAATTTAGACCAAGATAGGGGGTGGGGTGGATCTATTTATAGAAAGAAAAAAAAACAAGGAAAATACGATAAAAATGTGCTACACTTAGATGGGGATTGTATTTTAAAACATTTATACAAAATAACAAGCTTGATCGCCAATTCAATGTTTAAATGTGGTCAAATTATAAGAGCAGGACACTAAAATACGTATTCAATCTTCCTTAGATAAAAAATATCTACTTTCATACTTCATTCTTACTTTGTGTTTGTTTTTAAATTAGCAGCTAGACTAGGGAACTATGTCACAAGACACTACGCATAGTGAAATGGTCTAGAAAAGAACCCCAGAAAAACAACGCGTGCAGAACATGAACAAACTCCACTACATAAGTATAATCATGCTGTGAAAGAAATTTGGCTACTATAACTCTAAAATTTTGACAATGCAAAGAAACCTCCACTTCAATAATTTAACCTAGCCCGATATTTAAAAGTTGTATATCAATTTAAGTATAATAAAAATGCACAACATTGTATGTTGTTGTTGTTGTTGTTGTTGTTGTTGTAGGGTTTAACGCCATTTTTCAGCACACTTTAGGCTATACATGGTGGCCAGTATTAATGGTGGAAGAAGAACCCTGGCGAACCCACAGAAAGAAACACCAACCCACGAGAAGATACTGGCATGCTATCTCACATACCCACATCGGCCGAATCTAAGACTAGAACCCACGCATACAGTGGTGAGATAAGTAATCAATAATGGACAATGCTTTAGACCACTCGGCAACTCGGGCCCCCTCCCCCATTCTATGTACATACATGCATATATGATCGGCAGGCTCACACCATTAGTACCAGTTGTGCATCAATGCATACACCCCTCTTTGCATGTACAGTGCAAATACATACATACATACATACATACATACATACATACATACATACATACATACATACATACATACATACATACATACATATCAGATAACAGGCATATATACAACAATAATGCAAGTTGTGTATCAATGTGTGCACACAGACTATTACATGTACACGTGGACATAGACACGTACGTGAAGTGCCTACACGCATATCAGGTTAAACATATATAGATAGATACACGCCATACTATATTAAAGTTAAACTTAAATTAACAAAGCAAAATATATTGATATTATGCTTTCTAATCTGTCCGGATTTTTTTATGTTGCAACCAACTACGATACAAACGCATACCATTTTCAATACAGCTTTTTTAAAATTATAACTTGAATATTTTAAATTGAAACCACGGTCGATACTACTCTTCTGTACAAATTTGTGGATCACGTGTTCCCAGGTTAACATTGGTTCGCAGAATTGGTGACGTGTTGTGATTACCAATGATAGACAATAGGAATCAACCTTTTTCATATTTGAAGTTTGTGACAAAATTGTTACAATATTTGGTCAAGTGTTTAGTGTAAGGGGCGATATAAAGCGTCACATGAGTACATACTCGAGATAAACCATTCACATGTGAAGTTTGTGATAAAATGTATAGTGAAAGAAATATTTTAAAGAGATGCAAAACGGTACATTCTGGAGATAAATCATTCAAACGTGAAGTTTGTACTACAAACTTTAGTTCAAGTAACGATATAAAGTGTGATGTTTGTGGTAATATGTTTAGGACATCTGCTAACTTGAAGAGACACATGAAAATACATACTGGATATAAAAAAATTAAATGTGAAGTTTGTAATAAAATGTTTCGTTCAAATAGCGATATGAAGCGTCACACGAGTATACATACTGGAGATAAACCATTCAAATGTGAAGTCTGCGATAAAATGTTTAGTCAAAGTTATAATTTGAAGAGACACGTTACAATACATTCTGAAAATAAACCATTCAAATGTGAAGTTTGTGATAAAATGTTTAGGCAAAATAGTAACTTGAAGGCCCACATGAGGATACATGCTGGATATAAACCTTTCACTTGCGAAGCTTGTCATAAAACATTTAGTTACAGTGGCCATTTTAAGAGACACATGCGGATACATTCTGGAGAGAAACCATTCAGATGTGAAGTTTGTAGTAAAATGTTTAGAGACCGTAGTGATTTGAAGGTTCACATGAGGATACATTCTGGAGAGAAACCATTCAGATGCGAAGTCTGTAGTAAAATGTTTAGGAAGAGTCATGCTTTAAAGATGCACATGATGATACATACTGGAGATCAACCATACGAATGTGAAGTTTGTGATAAAATGTTTAGTGCCTGTCATGATATAAAGCGCCACATGATGATCCATACTTGAGATAAACCAGTCAAATGTCTTTGATAAAATATTTAAAATGTGAAAGCGGACATGACAGAAAATACTGGATATGAAGCGCCACATAATGATCCATACTTGAGATAAACCATTCAAATGCATTGGATAAAATGTTTAAATGCAGAATTGACATGCCAATACATCTTGGACATCAGGTTATTGATATGTGAAATTTCAGGTTAAATGTTTGGGCAAAGTAGCCCTTGAAGGGCTACTGGATGGTGGTATGTTTGTGGTAAAATGTTAAAGCACAATAAAATTTTAAAAAATTCAATTCAAGAAATAACAAACAACTCAGATTGGTTGTTTGAAGGCACTACAGATAAACCAATGATATTGTTAGTTATTATTACAACATTTGGTCCAAGTAATGTTTTCAAAATCATATAATCATACATTCTGGTGAATAAACAATTAAAAATGTACTGTTATTGGTTTTTAGTTGATTATATATGACCTTTTATGTTATATTTTTAGTTGCATTGTGTTCAGTAGTTTTGCTTGTAACATTCATTGCTGTTTTTTTTTGTCTCTGCACAATTGTAACTGTCACATGTAATTTACTAATTTATTCCCAGCCAACATATGTTATGGTTAGTAAAAGAAAAAATGATCATGTGATTGAAAAATAATTTTTTATATGGTTAGTAATAGAAAGGAATAATCATGTGATTGGAAAATATGAAAATGTTTGTTATGGTTACTAATAGAAAGAACGATCCCGTGATTGGAAAATATAAAAATGTTATGATTATTAAAAGAAGGAATGATCATGTGATTGGAAAATATATAAATCTTATGGTTAGTAAAATATTTCTATGATTTGATAATCAGTAAAGTAGTTTCCTGAATTTTGTGTTTGCTATTAATTAATTTTTAATCTTTAATTAATTTTGATATTGGTAATGCCCTGTAGTAAATACAGGAGTAATGAGACAAACATGGCTTACGAGATTGGGAGGTAGACATTTTTTTTCTTCAGACATGAGAGTTTGGAATCTGCATTAAATTTTTTGATTTTGTGCCACATTTGTGATTTAAAAATAAGAAACTTAATTGTACAATTGGACATTAGTTTTAGAAAAACAATATTCAATTGTATAAGTGCTTTGTGACCATTTACAATATATCAAAGCTTGAAGAAATAAAATCCACTTTTGGACTACATAATTATTATTCTCGTGTGCAGTGCATGCTCAGCATTTAACAATGTCATTATTAGCAAGGTGCAGAGCCTGTAGTCCACTGGGGAACTTTGTCAGTGGACTGTCATTGACAGTATGTAACATGGTCTGAAGAGCTTCACAGCAATGGGAAGAGTTAGTGGCCTGGCCCCATTGGACATGGCTGACTGGATAACGACCCTGTCCTATCTGAAAGCAGTTCAATGTGGTCAACAGTTGATACAGAAGTTTGAAGTCAGGAGGGCAGACACATGTTGAGGACCACTCAGCACTCGAAGCCGAAGTAGCTGTCACATCCTCGGGCAACAAACCTAGCCAGATTGGTCATCTAGAAGTCAGTCAGACTGCTGGTTGTGAGCTGATATTCATGTATAGTGGAAGTGTCTCACTGGCATATACATTAGACAACACTTTTGTGGTTGCAAACTGGTGATTCTGATGTGATGGAGGAATCCTGCTGAGTACTGGCAGCCATGCTCAAAGAGTAGGATGTGGTATTCCAGATATGATGCACATTGATGTGTTGATTTGGACAGCTGTTGAATTAAAAAGAGCCAGTGCTGATGCCTTGCATGTCTGAGCATTGTATGTCTGAGCAATAGCACCCCAGGCTGAGTGAAACAGTTGGCAGAGTAGGTTGTTTACTGTGCTAAGTTTTGCTGCAGTTTTCTTCAGAAAGTTTTAGAATTCAGCAATCTGTCCAGAGTTACACCAAGATAGATTGGTGTTGATTCATGTTTTATTAGCTGTCCATTGAGGAGACTGCAGAGATAATCATTTGTATTTGCATTGCTAAGATGGAAGATGCTGGTGACTCTGTTTGTTGCACTTTGCTGTAGACACCATCTCTTGAAGAAGTGCGTCATAATGTTTAAAATCAACAATCATTTTTATTTTCAAAGTTCATATTGTATCTGGAAAATGTTACATGTAAAATATTTCTGAAACATAATGCAACACAAAAGAGAGGAGAATTCATAGTTGGGAAAATGGGTAAGAAATTTAAAGAAATGTTTTTGTAGAATTAGTGTGTGATATTTTTTTTTATTTCTGTCCCATATCTTTGTTTGTACCTTTCACTTTAAATTTGATGATTTAGACTTTAATTCCCCACAGTTTTATCAATAAGTTTAAAATGTTTCAGGTATACATCATATTAACCATGTAAAAGAGATCATTTTTTTGCACCAGTCCCTCAGGTCGATCTGTTGCTGATTAGTATACTATAATACATGCCATGCTAAAATATATAAATTGGGATGAAGCTTGGAAAAATTGGGAAAAGCTAGACTCATTAATAATACAAAGCCTGTCCTTAAAATACATAGATGATGCTTGGTTTGACGAGAGCGGTAGCAGTGAGTAAGCACTTGATCAGAGAGTATCGCGGAAATGTCCACTGTGTAAAACGTCACCATTTAGCAAACACCACGTTATTACACAACGCAAAAATTTAGACCAAGACAGTGGGGTGGGGGTGGATATAATTATAGAAATAAACAAACAAGGAAAATACGATAAAGAAAATAAACTACACTTAGACGGGTAATTTATCAAATAAAATTATACACAATAACAAGCTTGATCACCAATTCAATGTTTAAATGTGGTCAAATTATAACAACAGGACAATAAAATACGTATTGAATCTTCCTTAGATACAAATTTCTACTTTCATAATTCATTCTTACTTTGTTTTTGTTTTCAAATTAGCAGTTAGAAAAGGGAAAGTGACAGGGATATGCATGAGAGAAAGTAAGGGACGTAGACATTCCAGAGCTGTCACATGACACTACGCGAAGTGAAGTGTCTAGAAATTAGCCTCGGAAAACGCCCTCATGCAGAACATGGACAAACAATACAAAAACACGGTGTTTATAGAACAGGAGTTTATATAATTCCTTTATTACTCACTCATTCTTCAGGATATATTTTCTTAATATTATACGATTTGTTGTCAATCGAAATTCTCTCCTCTCTACGGAGGAGGGGGGGGGGGGTAATAACAATGAGAGAAATAAAAAAATTCTTTAAATTTGCAAAAATATAAAGAAAGTGAAAAGTTTCAGGTCCCAGGAGAAACATAAGAATTAAAACCATGCATCACACACACACACACCGAGGTGATACACGATTCATATAAACAGTGTAATGAAATGTGTAGACGAAGAATAAATTTGAAGTGCCACATAATTATACATACTGGAGTAAAACCGTTCACAATGAATTTCTGCGATGGCATTGTTGTAGCCTTTATAGGAAGACATAATTTGAAGTGCCACATGATGAACATACTGAACATAAATCATTTACATGTAAACTTTTTACAATGTTAGGAGAAAGACGTAGAGGATCTCATGGGTTTGATTTAATATTGAATTTATAAAGCGAGGTGAATAATGTGATGCCACATTGTGTGATACGGTACGCAGTAGGCCTATAGTACATGTCACTTTTATAACTAAACAAATGAGACATTAAATTGTTGGAATTTTCACGTGAAATAGGATCACTAAAAGCAAAATTTCCCACATTTACTGCATTGCATTTGTCACCGGATATTTGCAGTATTTGACTGAAACAATAAGACTACATTTTGAGTCCGATTTGCATCCCATATATGCTGCGTAAAGATGCTGTGGTTGGATAAAGTTTTGTCAGTTAGGAGACCCATTTGAAATTCTTATTTGAATAGATGTGAGATTTAGCTACGACGTCGTAGCCTGAACTTGATTATATGTGGTTGAGGCCACGAACTGATACGATATCATGTAATGGAGGAAACACAATCGTCACTCAGCTCAGAAGAAGAAAAGTAGTGTAGAAAAGTAATACGTAAGTATAATCATGCTGTGAAAGAAATTTGGCTTATTTTGAATTTATTAATCCCTAACACGATAAAATAAATTATCATGGTTACACTAATCTCACCGTGCCCGCCATGAGAGATAACGCGACAATCTCGCTGTGACCTCTTTTCTTTATAATGTATGCCAGAAAATATTGGATTTTCTAGGCTATGTTATTATCAATCAAGTGGCGAAAGATTACCTGTTGGTGGAATTTCAAAGTTACCGATAAACCGTATTTAATGCGCATAATTTCTGACTCAAAACTCGCCATATTTTTTACTAAGAAAGGTAAACGAGATTTTACAACTGTTTTTCAATTATTTGCGATTTTCCGGTAGTATAAAAGTGGACTATTCAATTTATTTCATTATATGCAAGACACATGTTTAAATTGTTGATATTAGGTTAAAAAAAGAGCCGGTGCGAATCACACCCGAGTTGCTCCATTGACACAAATATGCTCAAGTTAATACCTCGTCAACGAGGTAGCAGTAGGGGCACCAATATTAGTATGACGGTGAGTTTATTTAATTATGTAAGTTAACATTTAAACCACCCTTGTATATACGGTGGATTCTATATCTATGTTGCAGATAAACCACTCCGCCATCCAATAAGCAATACCCTTAGTTTTGCTTATTTTTGTTGTTCTTGTAGTTTTATGCCATTTATCTCAATATGATATTGTTCTGCATGTCATAATAAACCCCACTGGAGATAACATCCATATTTAGAGAGAGAGGAGATAATTTTTCCTCAATTTCGTTTCGGGAGTCTAGTTCAAAGTTGGCAATCATAAATATTCATTCAACACGAAACATTCCAGAAGGCGAGGTTACAAATGTTTTCCCCGATCACAGCCAATCGGTAAAGGGGATACTGCGCAATAATTTCATGGACTTATTTGGACCAATCAGAATCACAAAGGGATATTTTTACGTGCGGTAAAGAAAAAAAAAAAAAAAGAAAATAGAGTTAACAAAAGGGAGCTAAACAGTTTAGAAGTGATCCTTGTAAAACGAAATTTGGACAAAGAAGTAAAATGGAGAATCACACGATGGTATATAGTGTAGATAAACCATTCAAATGTAATGTCTGTAACAAAATATTTCGACAATCATTTGAAGGACCGGATTAGAATTCATGCTGGACCATAAGATAAATGTGAAGTTTGTGATAAAGTGTTTATTGTAAGAAGCGATATGAAGCGTCACATGAGAGGACATACTTGAGATAAACCATACACATGTGACGTTTGTGATAAAAATGTATAGTGAAAGAAGTATTTTGAAGAGACGCAAGACGATAGATTCTGGAGATAAACCATTCAAATGTGAAGTTTGTGGTAATATGTTGAAGACAAGTGCTACCTTAAAGAGACACATGAAAATACATACTGGATATAACAAAATTAAATGTGAAGTTTGTAATAAAGCTTTTTCTTCAAATAGCACTGTGAAGAGTCATATGAAGATACATACTGGAGATAAACCATTCAAATGTGAAATCTGCGATAAAATGTTTAGTCAAAGTTATAATTTGAAGAGACACATGACAATACATTCTGAAAAGAAACCATTGAGATGTGAAGTTTGTGATACAACGTTTAGGCAAAATAGTAAATTTAAGATCCACATGATGTTGCATGCTGGATATAAACCTTTCAATTGTGAAGCTTGTCATAAAATATTTATTGACAAGAGTCAGTATAGGAGACACATGAGGATACATTCTGGAGAGAAACCATTCAAATGTGAAGTTTGTAATAAAATGTTTAGAGACCGTAGTGATTTGAAGGTCCATAGGAGGATACATTCTGGAGAAAAACCATTCAGATGTGAAGTTTGTAATAAAATGTTTAAGCGGAATATTGGTTTAAAGATGCACGTGATGATACATACTGGAGATCAACCATATAAATGTGAAGTTTGTAATAAAATGTTTAGTGCATGTCATGATATGAAGCGCCACAGGATGATCCATACTTGAGATAAACTAGTCAAAATGTCTTTGATAGAATGTTTAAATGCAGATTGCCTCATTGGACATGACAATACATACTGGACATTAGTCATTCAAATTTCAGATGAAATGTTTAGTAGCCCTTGCAGAGACACTGGATGCTGGCAGGATGGTGTACTGTAGATAAAGTATTAAAATGTGAAGTTTGTGGTAAAATGTTTTGGCACAGTAATAAAATAACATTTTCTAAGTCAAGAAATATCAAACAGTTCAGCCTGGTTGTTTCAAGGCACAGTGCAGATAAACCAATGATATTGTAAGTTAGTGTTAAAACATTTGGTCGAAGTAGTGTTTTCAAAATTCATAAGATCATACATACTGGTGAATAAACAATTAAAAGTATACTGTTATTGGTTTTTAGTTGACTATATATGACCTTTTATGTTATATTTTTAGTTGAATTGTATTCAGTAGTTGACATCTTAAATGTTCTTCATCTTATCCAAAGTCACATACAGACATGTTGAATATCCTAGATGTTATCCGAAAAACATAAAGACATATTGAATATCCTTGATGTTATCCAAAATCACAAAAAGATATGCTCAATGTTCTTCATGCAATCCAAAACAACATAAAGACATGTTGAATATTCTTCATGCTGTCTAAAACAATACAAAGATATGTTGAATATCATTGACTTTATCCAAAACAACAAAGATATGTTGAATGTTCTTCATGCTATCCAAAATCACATGAAGACAATCCAAAATCACATAAAGCTATGTTGAATGTTCTTCATGTTATCCAAAATCTTATATGGACATATTGACTAAGTCTTAAAATATTTGGTCAAAGAAGTGTTTTCAAAATCATATAATCATACATCCTGGTGAATAAATTAAAGTGTATTGTTATTGGTTTTTAGTTGAATATTTATGACTTTTTATGTTATATGTTTAGTTGCATTGTGTTAAGTAGTTTTACTTCTAACATTCATTGCTGTTTTTTTTTGTCTCTGCACAATGGTCATTAAAGTAACTAACTCTGTCAAACGCAGTTTACTAATTTAGATATTATTTTCAGCCAGCATTAGATATGTTATGAATCTAGCAAAGATTCTTACACTTTGTCTTTTTATATTTAGTTGGGATGACTTGCTAATCTGTCAAATGTGTTGATAGTAGTATAGTGGGATATCCTAACAACAATGGGAAAATACATTATGGACCCCCTCCTCCACCTTGGGAACTGCTGGCAACAAGGGGAATTAAATATGGTGAATATTTGGGACTGTCTAGCGACAGGGGAAAGTGGAGATTGGTAACAATGTTACAACAGTGGTAGGAATAGGTGTGTACCAGGTTAAGCTCAATGGGGAGTAGAGTATATATTTATAGAGTGATAGAACACATCCATACATAAAATAATATACAGGGACAAACATGTCACAATATATTAGTTTGTGGATTGAGGCCAAGAAAGTCACATATTGGAGACATGTTGAAATGTTCTTCAAGGTATCAAAAATGTTGTGGCAGGTGCATTGTTCTTGATGTTATCCAAACTCGTATAAAGACAATTTGGTTGAATAGTCATAATGCTATCCAAAACTATTTTCAGGCATGTTAAATAGTCAGCATGGTATTAAAACACATTGTTAGACATGTTAAATATTCAGCATGCTGTTAAAACTCATTTATAGATTTGTTGAATATTCTTCATACTTTTCAAAATCACATACAGACCCATTGATTATTTCTAATGGAATTAAATACGATAAAACAGAATATCATATAGTCAAGAATAATGGTAAAGAATAATACTTTTTAATGATAATGTCCTTGACACAGTTTTTGCCAAAATGGGTCAACAATTTTAACAACTGGAATTGTAAAACGTACAGTAATATTAAATGCTGCTATTAAAGGGCGTATCTATTACTTGTCTTGATTAACTGAAATGTCAAATTAAGCACAAACAAGACATTAACATTATTTCCTTATTTCATCCAAAATTCACCTAATATAGATAAGATTGTTACAGTTTTGGGATCTTTTGCATTGAGAATAAAATTGTGATATTACATCACAAAATCAGTTCAAACCTGTTACTGACTTAGCCTCAACTTCCGTAACTTAAAAAATAGCGGAAAACAACTGAAGAAACATCAAGACTTTTATAAGATCTTCCTGGTCGAATGCCTTAACTAGAAAAACCTATTACTAAAGAAAAGGAAAGAAAAAAAAAACAGAAGAAGGAACAATTGAATATATATGCAATACATTTACTGAAGATTAGGGCTGTCAACGGGTACTCGGGTACCCGACCGTAGTGAAATACCCAGGTTAATCGTGGGTACCCGTTCACAAACCATCAGAGGGGGTGAATTCGACAAACATATGACATATGTTTGTCGGATTCACCTCCTCTGCTGCTCATAAAAATAAATTGTCGCCAGCTTAAGTCTATATTTAGGAGTAATACCATCCGTTATGCATCAGCAGCCCACTACTAAATCGTTACACACGAAACCACTTTACACGCATGCGTGGGTAATTAAAATCTGAGGTCAACAGCCGATGAATACACATGTTCTGTTCTGACAGGGATTTATACTTAACACAGCTGATCATTAGAAGTTGGATTATACTTACCGTCTGGGTACAAAGGTTATTCTAAATAAATTTATTAATTAATAGTGTGCTGTCCGATCATTCGCAGCTACCACAGTGCGGACGCTCCAGACCAAGTAGTGCATTACATGGTTAGTCTCCATCGCCAGATAAAATATTAAAGAAAGGCGGATAACAATTAGTTGGTCTAGGCTTGTACATATCTTTCATGTTCTAACGGGTACCCGGGTACCAGTTAAATGGTGCAAAGGGTACTCATGTAAGTTTCTCGTGATTTTTGACAGCCCTACTGAAGATACTTCAGAAGCAATTGCTAAAAATGATCCAGTGAGTTTCGAGCTCTTGTTGTTACGACTTATGAAAATAGAAAGAAAAAATGTTCAGACCGACATATGAAAAATATATTTCCAGTCGACAACATTGGGCTGATGTGTTTTATAAAATTAAAAGTAACACAAGTTGAATCGACACAAACTGCATCATATATAGGATTCATCGATGCAGTAAACGATGTGTTTCATCAATAAGATTAATGAAAACAGCAACAACACAACTCCCCCTCCCCCAAAAAAGAGAGAAAGAACAAAAAATGCAGAAACCACAACTGAGAGAAATTCTGCCATCAGTTAAAAATTAATTGATACATTTAAACCAGGAACGTTCGATAAAATTAAAGATATGGATGATGATCAATTAGCTAAATATACTGCAGATGATTTGAATTATTCTTTTCATATGATAAAAAAATATAACGGAAATAACGAAAATGATTATCGTAAGATGATCTTTAGACTTCACCATAATAAAGGTAGGGATAATACAGATTTTTTAACGTTATCTGTAAAAGTAGATCAACCAAAAGCAAAAGAAGAAGAATGTTATAATTATTATGGTGCTACTGGAAGTGGTATTCCTATCACTTGGGGAAGTGGTCTTATTTCATGACCAAACAATATTCTCGATGAAGTACAATGACTAAAAATTCAGATTGGTGGAAAATGAGATAGAACTATTTCTCGGGAAATAGTTAATGCAACAGCTGATATTTGTCAACGATTATTTATAGGCAGTATCATGGACATTAGCGATTATCAATCTCTTATCGATGAAATTGTTGATGGTCATCATAGTGACTAAATGTCACAATGATTAGATAAATGGATAACAATGTTAACAATGGTAATGTTATTCAAGGATTATTGGCTTGAACGTCTCCCAAAATAGCTTCGATTGCAAAAAATTATCAAGGAAAGCTATTAGTGAAAAGAGTTCCTAGTTCTATTGATAATGTTGTTGATAACTGTTCCTCTGCAATTAAAGATAGACTTACACGATTAATATTAAGAAACCTGATAGTACAATTGACCAGTACGGAAATTATGCCATCGAATGTCAGTAAAATAATAAATCAAGCTACGGATACAAAACTAGCAGACTAGATAAATCAAGGATCTGATGAAGTACAACAAAATATTACTGCAAATGTTATAGCAGGATTTGGTATTCGAAGGTCAGTGCGACGTTGATTTAGATCGATAAATATATCATAAAATGTGCAAAAGTGTATCTGACCCAGCATTCGACATAGGTGCACGGTTCTCAAAGATGAATCGATACGCGATTATCAATTTTATTCTTATGACGCAAACCAACGTGGATTGATTGAACTTCACGCACAGGATACAAAGATATTTCTTACTCGCTGAGGCGTTTATTGAAGTAGAAGGTGAACTAATAATCAGCTTCTACGTCATATGCAGATAATTTGCGCGTTGCTTTTGTTAACAACGTAATTATGACACTATTTTATAGCTATACATATATGACTGATGGAAAATATATTGAACCGATCCAGAAGGATGTCAACATTGCTACAACTGTACTAGCTTTAGCGAGATAGTCTGATGATAAGAGAATATCAGCCGTGTCCACCAATTATATCTGCTAAGGATATTACCGATAGTACGGATCATCTTAAATTAATGACAGTTGCAGGAACTGCTATTGTACAAACAGATGATTTTGAACATGCAGCTAGACCAGCTTCTTATTACAATTTAGAATTTGCAACACGTAAATCAATGCTGTTAGGAGCACTTACAAGATTTTCTTGTGCAATTCCACTATCTCGTATCTCTTGATATGTCGAAACATTAGAAAGGTTATCGTTGGGGCTAAGCATACAGTTATATATATATATATATATATATATATATATATATATATATATATATATATATATATATATATATATATATATATATATATAAACTCATTGTGAATGCCTGGTGATGTGTTGGTGTTGCTGATGGTTAAGTAAATATAACTCTCATTGTGGATGCCTTGAATAAGTCCATCAGTTGCAGGAATTTATTGATCAAGGCGGTAAATCAATATAGTCATGGTTAACACAGACTATAGATAATATTCAGAGTAATATTCATGGTGTATTTACTTGGTAAATATCATCAAAACAAGGTGTTTCTGCGCCACATCATGTTTTTTGTTGCTTTACAAAATATGAACCCATTAAACTCTCAAGAAGGTGGCCATATGATATTTAACCAACTCAGAATTACTGAGGTTTATTTAAGAATAAACGGCCAACATGAACCAACTGAGGATATATTGTTAGAATACACCACAAACCACGTTGCACGCGCATATCATCGCTGGAAGACATTATGGGACGTGATCAGTGTATACATACTGGTTTACAAATATCACAATTAGATTTTACAAAAAACGTATCCAATTTATTACTGTTTGTTGGTACACCATGATTTAACCAGACAAACTGTTGTTGATATAAACTTCAGAGCTTGCGTAGGTGAAGTATGAGCTGAAGCTTACGGAGCAATCACTGTTATAATCAGTGAGAAATCGATGTTACTTGAATGTGCCAGTGGACCAATGGGAGTCATTGATGCGCCAGTAGAAAATATGTAATATTTGGAACAGTTTTGAATATATAATATAACACAAATAGATTAGTTGTAATATTTTTACAATGACATATAATCGTGTTACTGTGACTCCTGGTCAGATTAGAAAGCTACAATCCTCATCAACAAAACAAAATGTAGAACTACAATGACACTAAAGTAATGTCAGAATACAGGTGGTTAGAATAAAGTAGCGTTTGCCAGCGTAAACAATTCGATGATGCTAGGAAACACAAAACTGGAATCCGACTAACTCTCTCTGCAGCTGCTATTTCAGATGTAACTAAATCAGGTGGTATATTTCCACTCCTCGCGGAAATACCAGAGCTGATAGCTGCTGATGCTCTTTCTGTTTCAAAAAGAGATCGCGTAAGAGGCTGTTGGCTGTAGGAAGAGGCTGTAGAAACAGCTGCAAGAAAGGCATTAAAGAAAGCAACAGGGCGGGGATATTAAGAAAGGGAAAAGGTCTTACATGTCCAGCCCCCCCCCCTCCCCTGTACGGAGAAGGTCTGAGCCTTCCAGAAACGGTTTAATACCAACGATGTCAAATTTGAACGTAATATATGCTGCTAAAATTTAAAATATAAAATTTAAGAGTTGTTTTAATCCGCGATCAGTTACATTTCAGGCCAAACAAAGAGTGAAACCGGTGTTATTAATCTCGATGACAGCCTTGGTGCAGGCACCGATTGGACTGCATACGCGACTGATGCATTTGGATTAGTTATTTCGATTCGATTCGTATGGGTTAGCCACGCGAAAAGAATGTATGGAGTATGTAATTCCTCACAGAGTAGGGATCTGGTATTCACTATTACCAACGTAGAAAATAACCTACTCACCAAGATGCGTCCATGAAGTGATTGATGTACTTGATGCTGTATCAAAATCAACCACAAAGTTGTCCATGAGTACAGTAGTAACAGATTTTAAAACAGATCTTAAGGTATACTACTAGATATTTACGGGAGATCTTTTTCAAAACGAAAACCCGCTGTTGAAATATCATCCCAAAAGAGTGTAAAAAAATAATTAGCGATGAAATATCAGAATTGTTATATCTTGCAAATGTGTATCCAAACAAAGTGATAATTTTTGAGGACAAGGAAGGAAAATTAAAAACCAATATTCTTTCATTGCAGGACATTTTCGTTAAAATTACTGGAGAAAACGAAAATAACATTGCTGTGTTTGATAATAACGGAATAATTAAACGCGGTGTTAATATATCAACGATATCGGACAATATCCGCATGCGAGTACAAATATCCGATGATGCAATGACAGGCGAACTCAATATGAACGGGAATAAAGTAGACGTACTTGGAGATCCAGTATCCGACAGCGACGCGGCAACAAAACCATATATTGATGTTGACTACAGCACCGTAGAAAATAAACTATTAACACTAAGGGCCGAGTACGATGTTCATGTAAATGCGCTTGTAAACCTTTATAGAAATGTTCGAAAAATTGATGAAATCGCAGATACTTTCTTTGGTACAACGTTGACCATTTCATTATTTTTTTCTGATATCAATACGAGTATTGATTGACACGATTAAACGAACACAAGATAATATTGTTAGTGATTTTCCTGCTATTGCTGAAATGTTTGATAAGGTTAAAATACCACATAAACAAAATATCAATACCGTGCACTCCATACAGTGGGTATCTTTCACCTGGACACCTCAAAATAACACCGTTAAAGTTACCGAATCTGTTCACTTGGTATGCAGAATGTATAGTTAATTTAAGCTGATGATATAATGAACTATCCAATCAACCTGCAACATTATAGATAAAATCAAGTGCATGAATTGCAAACTAAACTAAAAACTATCATTGACGAGTACACAATAAAAAAAGAAAGAGTCTCAGGCGTGTTTTCATCGTTGAAATAATTGTATTATCGTTGTCAGCTGTTGTTGCTTAAACAGATGTATTGATATTAACAAAAACACCATCAATCGTGCCACCAATTTTCACAATGTGTGTTTCAGCTGCAATTGATGGTATTCTTAATATAATTACAAAACAAATATCTACATGAAGTGAACAAAAAAACATATGACTATATAATACTATTTAATACCTCCGTGGCTCAATATTTCAAATTATCTTCGCTGATATCAAAGAGTCTCAACGACAAAATAATATAAAATAGCGAGTTCACTACGATGATTAAGATTTACGATTTTGAACAACAACAACAACAACAATAAATAATAATAATAATAATAATAATAATAATAATGTCGCAACATTTACCGCAACAGATCGTAGCTAAAACATGTCGATCAAAGACAGCACTGAAATCAATAAATTGCAACTACATTTCCAGTAATTAAATCGCACAAGCATAATTACGATTGTATTATAGTTGGCCAAATATCCGGTCAAAATCATCCGGGGGTTGACATCAAATAATTCACTGGTATTTGCAAATAAAAATTCACCAGATTTAACATTCGACTGGCTGGTCATTGGAATACCAAAAGGTTCGTATCAAATAAATGATGCATTCAGAGAAGCATTAAACGTATTGCAGGAAAACAATACAAAAATGGCTATAACGGTTTACAAACCAGCCTTGTCAGCCGCGATATAAATAAAATCACAGGAATATGCCGTTGATATTTACCAATCATCATATTAAAACTGTTTTCGTTTGGCCTGAAGTAGCCCCGGGAATATCAGAACCATAGTTATATGATTTTACAACAAAGGAAACGACATTTATAAAGTATCGAGAATATCGCGATATATATCAGTAGAGGAACACTGATAATTATGCAATAATTAATGATTGTAAATATATCATACAATCACGGACGTTGATCGGAAAACTCTTGATGAAAAGGTTTGTGAAAGAAATTTTAAACCAATTGCTAATGAAATTAAAGTTGAATATACAATTACATTAACGATATTAGTGCGATTATTTAAAAATTATATTCTTTATCATAATAAGGATCTAAAAGGAGAAAATCATTCGGTCAATACAACACTTAAATCAAGTTAGGTTAGACTTTACATATGCTAATCAGATTATTGTTAATGTAATAAACGATAATACTTATTATAAGAGAATTGGAGAAGAAGAAAATAATCTTTAGGCAACTATACATAAATCATTATAAAATACATGTGGCGAATTTACTCAATTTTACACTCCCAGGATTTGAAACTGAAAAAAATATATAAATGACTTAATGATTCTTAATATAAAAAAAATCTATAAGTATCGGCTCATAGAGAAAAAACCTCAGCAGGTATTCTCAGGTACAAAAGTGATCCATACGATGGTGCTAGGCATATATCACCTACAACTTTCTGAAGTCAGAACAGCTCTATCTTGACCTTACAGGTAAGAATCGTCTGTGTTCGTAAACTTCTTTAAAAATGGACACTTTTTAATATTTCAGACTTTAACGGTAAAGTTTATATTTTTCTAAATTTTGAAAGTTCGTTATATTTTACAATATACAGTCCTAACGTTTATATCGACATCGCTTATATCGACAAGCCGCCTATGTCAACAAAAAAGCAAAGTCCCAGTCCCTTTGTCTACTATTACTATCAAATTGTTATGCTTATGTCGACGTCGAGATAAAAGATAAACTTACATGTCGACAGAAGCCCTTGGTCCCGCTTGAACAAATCCTTTGGTTTCATTTATGTCGAAAAGCTGCCAGTTCCGACCCATAATTTGTTCAACACTTAGTTGATCTTGCCGCCTAGCTTTAATGTCGCGGTCGGATAAAAAAAATACCACCTTAGGCTTTTGTTTGGGCATATAAAGCTGGCCTCTCGCGGCAACTTAAAAGTAGTAAAATCTTATAAATTCTTGCATTTTCCAAGGTATCTTTAGGATTTTAAAACTAGGAGTTCAAGAATACCAGTAAATGTTGCATTTTCTACCAGAAGCAAATTGGGCGTATCTGAAATGGTTATATTTCCAGACGAGTAGAAACAGCGGTTGCCATCCAGTTTAATTTTCAAACTTGTTTACAGCAATGACATGTAGCCCTTGTTTGTCAATTAGAGTTAGAGTGAATTGTCGGGTCAAGAATAGGTCTTATTCCAAGCACTAAGTTAGGCATCATCCATAGTGTTCCACGTGAAATGTCAGTGCTAGCAACTTCTAACACTCTGTTGAATTTCATTACAATCTACGTCAATATGCCGTTTAACCCTTCTTGTCAAAATTTGCAAACAGCATTTTGTCTAAATCTCAACATGTTTTGATTTTGAGGTCACAAGCACTACTTAGTCTACAACACTTGGCAATAAAAATAATCAAAGCTAAAGTTGTTCATTGTGTGCTTCTTATACACAAGTACATCAATGGGTCATTCTACCTCTGAAATCAGTTATTAGCACATTTTCTCATCATTCTGCAGCTAGTCAAGTCTTTGATCTTGCCGCCTAGCTTATGGTCCATGTTCTTCAGATGTACTCTTACAATTACAACATAAATATAAGCACAGCTTAAAGGATCAATTGATCAAGACAATGTCCTACTCAACAGGTGGACGAAGCAGGACTAGCAAGCCCTTAAATTTTCCGTCCAGGAAATTGATGCGTACAGAGGACTCCTGTATACGTGATTTTCTGAATCCCAGATATAAATATTGCGTCAAAATACTGATTACGCGTTTCCGATACCTTTGAAAGTGATAGGTGATTAAAACAAGTTTATTTTGCTGTGAAAGTTTCGTTTTTAACTTTATTTACATTTACAATGGCTATCAACATCAGTGTAAAACGCAAATTAAATTTATACTCTCTGGAAACTAAAAATCTGGCTGTTAAGGAAGTTAAGGGATGGACATCTCGCAAAGAGGTCTGTGAACTTTAGGAAGGATGAAAGCTGCTGAGTCAATAAAGAAAGACTACGTTGATGGTAACTGCGCTCTCCAAAGGAAGAAAAAAAAACCTGCTACATTTGAAGACATGGAGGAAGCATCATAATGGTTCAAAGAAGCATTTGCGAAAAAACTTATGTGGAGAACTTCGCTGCAACAAGTGGTTGATTCAGTCACTTTAATGTTCGTCATAACAGCGGAAACAACAGTATTTATGGAGAATACATGTACTGTTGACAGTTTTTTTTTTATTTCCCTGTGAACAGCCCCATTCCCTTGGTAGCATCAATAAGATGGGCCGTTAAATTCACGGACCGGACACCAACGGAACCGAAATTATCAGGGGCAGCAAAATCATCGCTGGAGGCAGGGTTTCAAAACAGTCCAGAAACAAGGAACTGGGTTTTTCAAACATCGGAAGGATCAGTAAGATCGTCCCAGGCTATTTGTATGCAGCCTCATGTAAGTACATATGTTTCTTGTATAATCAATACACCTGGCAATTTTGTTGCTGGGAAAATTTCTGCATGGTTTGATGGCAGAATATTACTTTTGATCCTTGGATTCTGAATACCGTGAACTATGAAATAGAGTTTGAACAGCAACCTGTGCAAACATGTATACCAAACCAGCTTACAGTCTCGATAACTGAAGAGAAAGATATTAATGCTGAAATTAAAACATTTCTTGCAAAAGGTATTATTAATTCGAAACCTGGACAATATTTTTCAAACATTTTCATTAGACCTAAAAAAGATGGGTCTGTGAGACTTATTTTGAATTTAAAACAATTTAATATAATGTTGAGAAGATGCATTTTAAAATAGAAACTTTGAAAACGGCTGTTAATGCCACGAGAAAAAATTGTTTTTTTGCATCAGTTGATTTGAAGGATGCTTACTATTCTGTTCCTGTGGCTCAGATACATAGGAAATATTTGCGTTTTCAGTGGTTTGGGAATATATATGAATTTACCTGTTTGCCAAATAGTTTGGCATCTGCACCACGCGTTTTCACCAAGCTGCTAAAGCCAGTTTTTGCATCATTGAGACAAAAGGGTTCACAAATGTGGCATATATGATAGTTGTTTGTTAGCTGAATCTTATGATCAGTGTAGGAAAACTGTTATAGAAACATTTCGTACATTTGATGGATTGGGCTTAACCGTTCACCCTAGAAAATCTGTGTTTGAACCCACTCAAAAAAATATTTGTTGGATATTTGCTAGACTCTGTCACAATGACTGTCAGACTAACTCAAGATAAAGCAGACACTATCATTGCTCATTGTTCTGACATACTACGGAAACGGAACATCACTATTCGTGAATTGGCTCAACTTGTGGGAAAGCTTGTTGCTTGTGACCCAGGTGTAGAGTATGCACCTTTATATTATAAAGATCTAGAACATGAAAAAGATAAATACTTAATTTTACATAAAGGTAATTTTGATGCTTATTTGTCTCTTTCGGCTGAGAGCCGACAGTGTATATCTTGGTGGATATCTAATGTGTACTCCAGTTATAAAGTAGTTTCGCATGGTGAACTACAAGTTGTCTTGACCAGTGACAGCTCCCTTGTTGGTTGGTTGGGGGGGGGGGGAGTAAATCATACAACCAAAGCTGAGACAGGTGGTCATTGGGATCATGAGGAACAACTGTATCATATTAACTTTTTGGAACTGAAAGCATGTTTTTGACATTACGATTTTCTTGTTCCACAGTGAAGAACACACATGTGCGCATCTACATGGATAACTCTATAGCAGTTTCATATGTGAACAAAAATGGGGGCCGCATTTCTAAACTGCATAAATTATCGCGCGATATCTGGCTGTGGTGTACAGTTAGGGGTATATGTTTAAGTGTTTCTTATTTGCCGGGAATACAAAAATGCAGAGGCGTAGCTGGGGGGGGGGGGGGGGGCAGGGGGGTACATATGTCCCCAAGCGCCAAGGTACAGAGGCGCCAAAATGAGGCTTACAACGTTACATTATAATAAGTAAACAAGGATAATAAATCGGTCACAAGATCGCTGGGGCGTCAATTTTATAGTTCGTCCCCGGGCGCAAAATATCATCGCTACGCCTCTGAAAAATAGTGATGCAGATAGATTGTCTAGAAACATAAATGAGGATTCTGAATGGAATTTAAGTGTTCCAGTCTTCAATGCGATCATTAAAGTGTATGGGCACATAGATGTGGATTTATTTGCTTCCAGACTAAATCACCAACTTCCGAGTTATGTTTCATACAGACCTGACCCAAAAGCTATAGGAGTTGATGCTTTTTCTTTAAAATGGAATTACAATCGTCATTATTGTTTTCCACCTTTCAGTATGTTGGGAGCAGTGCTGCAAAAAAAAAAAAAAATGGCCCAAGACGAAGCAGATGCTATTTTGGTTGCACCACTATGAACAACGCAACCCTGGTTTCCAAGTCTCCTGCATGCTGTGGTCGGCCCTTGTTTTCTACTGCCACGTCCACAAGACATACTACACCTGGCACACAATCCACAACAAAAACACCCCCTCCAAAAATTGAAGATGGGTGTTTTTCACTTATCAGGACAGCAATCAAAAATCAAGGATTATCAGAAAGGGCTGCCTGCCTCATCATCATCAATTCATGGAGAACATCAACTAAAAAACAGTATTGGGGTCATCTCCAAAAGTGGATGCTATTTTCAAATCAGAGACAGATTAATCCATTTGACCCACCTGTGACTATTGTTATATAGTTTTTAACAGAATTAGTAGATAGAGATTTAGTTATAGTTCTGTAAATACAGCTAGATCTGCAATTTCATCATTAGTTAGTCTTACTTCTAAATCCAGACTAAGCAAGAATATTTTACTTAAGAGATTTATGAGAAGAGTGTTCATTGCAAAGCCTTCATTGCCAAAATACACTTTTGTGTGGGATGTGCGGCTTGTGTTTAACTATTTTCTCTCTTTACAAGGCAATGATCAATTATCATTACATGAACTTACTATGAAGTTAGTCATGCTGCTTGCTTTGTTGACAGGACAGAGTGTCAGACGCTTCACCTTATGCAGACAGATGGCATTAAATTTGGTGTAGTGTAAAATACTCATTCCTTCATTGCTAAAACAATCTAAACCAGGTAAACATCTGGAGCCTTTTGTTTTTGAATCTTATCCTTTTGACAAAAAATTGTGTGTTGTTTCTTGTTTACAGTGTTATTTGCAATGGACCGAGCGTTTGAGAAATTCTGAGACACTGTTATTTATCGGCACGCAATCTCCATATAAAAAAGTTGCCAAAAACACAATATCAAACTATATAAAGACAGTCATGAGAAAGTCAGGTATTGATACCTCAGTTTTCCAGACTCATAGCACAAGGGCTGCATCTGTTTCTGCAGCTTGTGCAAAAGGGGTACAATTGGGTACACTTTTGAAGGCAGCTGGCTGGGCTAGTGCCTGTATTTTCAGGAAGTTCTATAAAAAGCCTGTTACAGGCCAGACTTAATTCAGTACATGTACAAAGGTTTTGTCTGCATCCACAATTGTATAATGGTAATGTAATATACATCTCAAATTTGCGTTGTCTGGTTTAATACATGTATCAACATATATAAAAAAAAAATTCCCTTCTTCAGGCTTTAGTTGTTGTTAATCAATTCCATAAATGGAAGCCTCGCTCTGAAATCTCATGGGATCATGAGGCACTTATAGGGGAAGTGAAATTGATAACTAAAACAAGATTTACCAAGTCGAAGTTTGATTGTAATTTCATGAACCCCATAAGTGCCTTGGTGATCACATGCCCACACTTAATACTTCCCACCCAATAACACATTGAGGCTTCCATTTCTTTGCTCTCAAGACTGACCACGTGACCAGCGTCATCTCATCTCATGTGATCACTAAGGCACTTATAGGGTTCATGAATTGACAATCAAACTTCGACTTGGTAAATCTTGTTTAATTTATCAATTAAATATGTTACAGCTCTAGTAAGTGACTCCAAGATAACAACTCTTAGAGGTTAAGATTCTGCAGACCATATCATATTAGCGAGGCTACCAATAGGGAAATTAGGCAAACAATGGTTAACATGAATACCTTACTATAGTTGAAGGCAATGCCAAGTGGTGAGATAAACATACTTCAGGTTAAAAACGAGATTAATTGATGCTAATATAGAATGAGTGACTGATAGATAAAGACAACAAAGATGAATATTTGTGAGTATCCATTTATTATTGACTTGTAGGGCTTTTTCTTACAAGCATTCTCTTTTTTTTTTAAAAATCATAATGTTTGCAATTTTACATCTGGTCACGTGGATTAATATTGATTTAAAAGATGAACCAAAGTAATAGGACAAAATGTATGAAATAATTGTATTTTTAAAATTTACATCTTTAATAAAAGGAAAGTTAAACAGAATTAATCTAATTTTAAGAAGGCTGTTCTAAATGAATTTGCAGGTGGCAATCAGAAATTTTGTCTAAAGACCCCAACAAATTTGAATGTTATGCATGTACCGTCCGACACTTGATGTTTCACAATTCTAAACGAAAATGAAACAAGTTAAAACATCATTAATCTAAAAATTGTACAATTTTTACACCCAAATATGAATAAATATTTTATCAGCATTAATTACACTCCTTTATCGTTACGATAGCTAATGTAATTATTGCTTTGTCAAGTTTATCTGAATATAATAATACATGTATACTGTTCCATTTTTAAAATTTAAAAAAAAAACTTTTCTGATTTAAAATATTTATCATTACAGATCAGATTCTGTATTGAATTTGTGTTATGATTTTCTTGTCGAACTTGTGTTATAACTTTCTTAACTCGTGTTAAACAAGAACTATTGACCTTGCGAAAGTAAATGAAAAAGAAGGATGTATCAACATATCAAAAATGCAAATTGTTGAGATTGTTTTCTTTAAAGTTATGCAGCCTAAAATGTGCAATAAATGTTTAAGATCGGAGAGAAGGGTGAAATGTTCCTATATTATCAGGTATAATATAAATATGGACAGTGTATTTAATTTAATTAAGTGGCATTCTTAAAGTATGGAAAGTAAATATTTAATTATCTGATATAATGTAAGTATGGACACCGAATCTAATTATCTGATTTAGTGTCTATACATATTATCCTAGTATGAACAAAATAAGTTTGACATATATAATTGATTCATTGGTTTTCCTTTGTTGACTTTAAGTTTCGCTAATCAAGTGTAGAAAAGTAAACTATACAGAACTGGATTTTTTTTTGTAGGCATGCAAATTGGAGCTCAGGAAAGTAATTTTAGGCGCTACGATCAGTAACTCCGTTGCAACCGTGAAACCCTCTATAGCTTTAATATCGCTAGTTAAGTGTAAAACTGTAAACTATCCAGAAATGGAAAAATGTTATGGGTATGCGCATTGGAGATAAGGGAGGTAATTTTAGGTGCTACGATCAGTAACTCCGTTGCAACTGTTCTTATTGAAACGTGTCATTTTTTAAACTTGCTGACCGAACTGAGAGCAATTTAAAGTACATCTGAGCAAGTATCAAAAACATATCAGATCAGATTAGTGAGGCTACCAATAGGGAAATGAGGCAAACAATTGGTATTATGAATATCTAAGTACAGGAAGAGTACATATACTTTAAACAAAATCATTATTGTTGGGAATGGTGAGATTATTGCACTTAAAAAGAAATTTATCATGCAAATTGGTCATTCTTGGGACTTAACCTAATGGTGACTATATGAATGTAACTATTTAAACCCTGAAAGAATATGGTACAGTTTACATTTAGCGTTTTATACATTAATGTTTTCGCTCTTTGACAAAAAGTTATGCAACACAGAGTCAATATGTTAAAAGAAATAGAACCCAAAAATTCACAAAGAACTATTTTGGACCATATTTTATTTTGATCACGCGGTGCAAAACGAAAAATGTGATGAATTCTTCTTTCTGTATTTCTACCGCAACCCAACGTTCCCTCTAAGCTGCGTGCGTGCGCGCGCAGCTGCTCAGGCATCCCCGCACAGCTGAATTGTTAATTTTTCCTCAATCCAACGTTAAATTTTGCTCGTCTCCATAATGCTTGCGCAGTGCAGCGAGCACTGCGCGCACACCTACCATTCGCTTAGAGGGAATGTTGCCCCACCCCCCATGGAAAATGCATTTTAGTATGAATAATTAAATTTCCCTATTGCTGATAATCTGAAATAGCATACTGTGATACTTTAATATTTATGAAACCAGAAGTTATTATAATTTAATTCCACACATCTTTACGAGTTTTATCCTATCGGTAACTCAACCAATTTTCCGGTCAGCACCATTATATGTAGTTAAAAGTACATAATAAGTTTAAAATACGTCTTTGTGAAATAAATGAGGTACTTTTAATTACATTTAATAATCCTGAAACAAATGTTACCGAGTTACACGTAGGATAAAATTTGCAATGTTGGAACAAGTGAAAACCACAATCTGAGGTGTTGATCTCACCTTGTCTTATCCACAAGATCAAATTATATAAGGATGAAGCATAAAAAAATTGCTGATTCAACCTGAACTCAGCATCAGCTTATACACTTTTTTTTGCAAGTGCAGTACTTTGTCCAAACTTTTATCACCAAGTTTAAATTTAAATGGCTTATCTCCTGTGTGTATTTTGCCATGTGCTACTTCAAACAATTATTCTTTTCAAAAGTATTATTACAAAGTTGAGATTTTAATGGTTTGACTTAGTGTTTTTCCGATTATCGATTATAATCAATCATGAGTTTGGTTGTGCAAACCAATAAGATAATCGATTGTGAACCCCATAATCGATTGTGTGTAAAGGGAGACTACTTTTTAGGTGTATACAAAGCACAAATGTTAGTAAAACTTCCAGCAAACCAATAAGATAATCGATTGTGAACCCCATAATCGATTGTGTGTAAAGGGAGACTACTTTTTAGGTGTATACAAAGCACAAATGTTAGTAAAACTTCCAGCAAACCAATAAGATAATCGATTGTGAACCCCATAATCGATTGTGTGTAAAGGGAGACTACTTTTTAGGTGTATACAAAGCACAAATGTTAGTAAAACTTCCAGCAAACCAATAAGATAATCGATTGTGAACCCCATAATCGATTGTGTGTAAAGGGAGACTACTTTTTAAGTGTATACAAAGCACAAATGTTAGTAAAACTTCCAGCCACTTAAGTTAACCTAAAATGTATTAATTCCCTTCAAAACTACAAATATGTAACCTTACAATTCATAATTAGGAACATATAGTCATTATTACATGGTCAAGTTGTTAAATTGTTGATTTGTTTCAGTTAAATTGCAACATCTTTTTTTAGTATTTATAAACAATGACAAACAAGAAAAACATGTCCGTCTATATTTTAAATTATGGACACATCACATGTGAACGAAAGAATTTCGGCGGACTGTAGCAGTATTTCAGTTACGTATGACTGATCAGCCATAAAAAGTTGCGTTCATTTAACAAATTTGTAGAACAAAAGTTACACACAAGGTATTATCACTGTCAGGATGAAGAATACATGTCATTAAATGAGATTACACCTGTACATTCATAAACATAATGAACTCTTGATCAACAATTTAACTATTTAAAAAAAATTAAATTTGGCTCATAGTAACCAATTATATTCAATGATCAGTTGGCTCAGAGGAACTGATTATCGATTATGAATTTCTGACCGATTCCCATCACTAGTTAGTTTAATTCTAATATGTATCCTAGTGTGATCCTTGAAACGGCTATTTTGTCTAAATATTTTAGAAGATATCTGATGACTTTATCTCAGGTATGTATTGCCATGTGCTTCTTCAAACTACCAGCAGATCCCAAAAATTTCTCACAAACTTTACATTTGAAAGGCAGATCGCCGGTATGAATCTTCATGTGACTTTTTAAATTAGTATTAGATCGAAACAGTTTATCACAAACTTCACATCTGAATGCTTTCTCTTTATGTATCATCATGTGTATCTTTAAATGACCACTTTGCCCAAACATTTTGTCACAAACTTCACATCTGAATGGTTTATCCCCTTTATGGCTTCTAACATGATTCTTTAAATGACCACTTTGTGTAAACATTTTATCACATAGTTCACATCTGAATTTTTTATCTCCAGTATGTATCATCATGTGATTCTTTAAATGACTACTGTATCCAAACATTTTATCACATAGTTCACATCTGAATGCTTTATCTCCAGTATGTATCCTCATGTGTCTCTTCAAATAACTATTTTGTCCAAACATTTTGTCACACACTTCACATTTGAATGGCTTATCCCCTTTATGACTTAACATGTGTTTCCTTAAAAGACTAATTTCGCTAAACACTTCATCACAAAGATTACATGTCAATGCTTTATCTACAGTATGTATCATCATGTGATTCTTCAAACTTTTACTATGTCCAAACATTTTGTCACACACTTCACATTGGAATGGTTTATCTCCAGTATGTATCCTCATGTGACTTTTTAAATTAGTACTAGATCGAAACATTTTATCACAAACTTCACATCTGAATGCTTTCTCTTTATGTACCATCATGTGTATCTTTAAGTGACTACTTTGTCCAAACATTTTGTTACAAACTTCACATTTGAAAGGTTTATCCCCTTTATGGCTTCTAATGTGAATCTTCAAATGACTACGCTGTCCAAACATTTTATCACAAAGTTCACATTTAAATGGTTTTTCTCCAGTATGTATCATCATGTGTTTCTTCAAACTACTACTATAACCAAACATTTTATCACAAAGTTCACATCTAAATGCTTTTTCTCCAGTATGTATCCTCATGTGTATCTTCAAATGACTACTTTGTCTGAATAATGTATCACAAACTTCACATCTGTATGCTTTATCTCCAGTATGTATCTTCATGTGACCCTTCAAACTACTACTATATCCAAACATTTTATCACAAAGTTCACATTTAAATGCTTTTTCTCCAGTATGTATCCTCATGTGTATCTTTAAATTACTACTTTGTCTAAATGTTGTATCACAAACTTCACATCTGTATGGTTTATCTCTGGTATGTATCATCTGGTGGACCTTCAAATTACTACTAGATAAAAACATTTTAGCACAAATTTTACATTTGAATGGCTTTTTTCCACTATGTATCCTCATGTGGCACTTCAAATTAATACTGCATCCAAACATTTTATCACAAACTTCACATCTGAATGATTTATCTGTAGTATGTATCATTATGTGACGCTTCAAAAGAAAACTTTGTCCAAACAGTTTGTCACATACTTCACATTTGAATGGTTTATCTCCAGTATGTATCATCATGTGATTATTGAAAGTACTACTATATGCAAACATTTTATCACAAACTTTGCATCTGAATGGTTTTTCTCCGGTATGTATTCTGAAGTGACGTTTCAAAATAAAACTTTGTTGAAACATTTTGTTGCATAATTCACATTTGAATGGTTTATTTCCAGTATGTATCCTCGTGTGGGTATTCAGATGACTACTTTGGCTAAATTGTTTGCCACAAATGCCACATGTGAATGCTTTATTTCCAGTATGTATTGTTAGGTGTGTCTTCAAATGACTACTTTGTCGAAATGTTTTGTCACACACTTCACATTTGAATGGCTTATCTCCATTATGGCTTCTCATGTGACACTTTAAATGACTACTTTGTCGAAACATTTTGTCACAAACTTCACATCTGAATGTTTTCTCTCCATTATGTATCATCATATGCCTCTTCAAATTAAAACTTAATTGAAACTTTGATCCACAAACTTCACATCTGAATGGTTTATCTTCTGTATGTAACATCACGTGATTATTCAAAGTGTTACTCTGTCCAAACATTTTATCACAAACAATACATTTGAATGGTTTATGTCCAGTATATACTCGCACGTGACTCTTAAAATAACTACTACATTAAACAATTTCTCACAAACCTCACATATGAATGGTTTATCTCCAGCATTTAAGTTCATCTGACTCTTCAAACGGTCTATCTACAACAGTACTGCAGGGCAGTGTACAGGGTGGCAGAAGGAGAAGTAGACAAGAGTAAAAAGTGGACTGACATCACAGAATGGATCAGGAATAGTTTTGCGGAGACACGGGCATTAGGAACTGGTCAGATGTTCAGCGGCAGCACAGTGCTTCGACAACCACACTAAGTCAAGAGAATGATGATGATGATGATGATGACTCACAAAAGGACTACTTTCTCCAAACAAGAAGTCACTTATTTTCACCGTTAAATCTGATGATTCTGCTAGATTTGAGACTTCCCTGAATAACAAATTACACACCATCAGTTACCTAGGCTACACGTGTGCAATTAAATGAAAACGAAATAAACCGATTAATTTTGGTTGCTGTTGACACAATTAGTAATATTCTTTTTTTTTTTTTTTTGGTCAATTATAGAGTACGATAGGAAGAGTAATCTCCCTTGTCGGCATCGCCAATACAAAGAAATATACCGGTATTGACACGGACTAGGTGACATAGATATGTAAGAAAATTTAAATATAGTCCCAGCTGCCCTTGGAAAAAGATCTGATATAAATATGCCAGAAATGTCTTTCTTTCTAATACGACGTTTTCCGAATCAATATATATTCTTCTCTTATACAATTACTACATCTCGAGAGGTTAGTGTTATGACTGGTCGGAATGTTGTCAGGATAATGTGACATCATGCTACATGTCTGCGGCATGATACCCCAGTGCTAAGCATCACTATAAACTGTCACACTGCAGACATCGTAGCGATGTGATTGAAAATTGTGTAATGCTACGTTAAAAATCCAAGACGCACACTATTTCAGTAAAAGTTATTTATATAGCAAGATGAACGAATAATTTCGTTCATTCTGACACATGCTTTACCGTGTACGTTTCATTTTCTATGCACAAACTATAGTACCAAACAATTTGAAATAGTTAAAGTATAATACATATTAACTACACTATAAATCAAAGAATAAGATTCCATCCAAATAATCATATCATTTTACAAAAGACAAACAAAAGCCAGCAAGAAATGTCCAATGTGTGTGATGTTTGATACGGTGCACAGTACGGGTTTGAGTTGGCCTACACAACACAATGACAGTATCTACGTTTAAATTCCACATCATCACATCTAAACATTACATTTTGTGAAAAGAGATACACATATGTACTATACTATATTTGTGACCGGATATTTGCAGTATTTTATTTGGAAAATTAGATTGTATAGAAGACGTAAACAATCTCATTTCGAGTTGTTCTTGCATCACAAATTGACATCGTAAAGTTGCTGTGGTTGGATAAAGTTATGTCAGATGGGGAGACGGGTTTATGTCGACATTCTACTTTGAACAAAGGTGTGTTTATTTAATTCAGTAAGTTCATGTGTAAACAAAGCATGTATGTCATGTATGGATTCCATGCTGCAGAAATGAAGCCCATCCGTTTCCACCGCACACCATCGTTATCATCAAGCAATACTTGTAGTTTTACTTGCTTTTTTAATGTCATAGTCTTGGTTTTTTGGGGGCCGGTTTTTTGTTTTGATATGTTATACATGACATTAAAAACACAATAGGGTTAATTGGCAATATTGAAACAGACAATTATATTTTTCCCCACATTTTTTTTATCGAGTCGAATATATAAAAAAGTAATAAAGTGGAATAACCGCAGTATCTGTGGGAAAATACATTATAGACCCACCATTGGAAACGTTAAGGGTCAACACTTTTTAAATCACCATGGGAACGTTTAGGGTCAAAGGGAATTCAACATGGGAAAATTGGGTCTATATACGGACAAGGGATATGGGGGTTGGTGTATAAGGACAATATGAATGGAACAGGTGTGGTGACGTCACGGTACTGAAGATTGGTAACAATGTTGGAACAATTGTACGAACAGGTGTGTACCGGGCTGATCTCAATCGGGACAAGAGAGTGGGACATAGACATAGATTTGAATACAATGTACAGCATACAATGTACAGTCACAAACAATTTTACAAACGTACAGCATACAATGTACAGTCACAAACAATTATACAAACGTACAGCATACAATGTACAGTCACAAACAATTATACAAAAGTACAGCATACAATGTACAGTCACAAACAATTATACAAACGTACAGCATACAATGTACAGTCACAAACAATTATACAAACGTACAGCATACAATGTACAGTCACAAACAATTATATAACACGTACAGCATACAATGTACTGTCACAAACAAGTATACAAACGTACAGCATATATTTATTTATTTATTTATTTATTTATTTATTTATTTATTATAAATGTCTCTCAAGACAGGTGGTCTCATAACAGGTCGTAACACTATATACTTATACTCATATACATGCTGTTCACTCATAGCAGTGGTCTCTAAATTCAGGTTTTATATATATATTATAATTTGTATCAAGCAAAAATATGGGTTAATTACAATTTTCATTATATAACCTTAATTCTTCTCTCACTAGACAGCTTACAAGAATACGAAAATCATCCTTTGTGTATCTGTCACGATCACGAGGATGAAACACTAATGTAAATAAAAACCAAATAAAAGGTTAATTCAGAAAGTACATAATACGTGTTTTGTGTGGTACAAACATTCTTCTTCTGCTCTAAAGTTCAATCTTATGCAGACTTGTCTCTATGAAAGTGTGATAAGATCACTTCAACTTACAGTAAATAATGATAAGTTATTGCCTTGCAATACCAATATTTTAAATGCAATTGGCAGTGTAAGAAATTACCAAGATTTCAATGCTGTACTTTAAAATTGAAATCAATGTTTATACCATATGAACAAGTTTAGAGGATATGAAACATAATTTTAACAAAATGAAGACTGTTCGAGCAAAACGCAGGTAAAAGAATCATTAATGCCGAGTTTAATGTAATAAAGAATTTCAAGTTTAGAAATATGGCATAAGTGCCAGGTTAGACATTGGTTTATATATATATATATATATATATATATATATATATATATATATATATATATATATATATATATATATATATATATATATATATATATATATATAACGCAGCATCCAAACATACACAAGGCACGGCAACTAAAATTAAAAGAACTAAACCGTGTACTATACATATGACACAGTTAAGTACACTGTATTTCTACATTCATATATGTTGCGCATGCACGCACATTAAACGTTCAATGCATGCATCGTATAATTAAATTCAATTTGTCTGTTCGATTACAACAAATAGCTGTCTCGAAGCAGACTATAGTACTAAAAATATAATGGCGCTGTGTAACCTAGTATTTACTCTGTAGAATTTAGAATAAGTACTACAACATCTGATATATGCAACAAATCTGTCATATAAAAAGAATAGCGATAAGAATACAATCTTAAATTTGTATTACCTCTATAGCTGAAGATTCTACTTCCGTAAAGTGGTAAGCTTCCTAACAAGACACGTTGTAATGTAATGTTTATAGAGAATTTGTTCTATAACATACACTAGCTGTGACCGATATACGCAGCTAAGTACTTAGATTTTTAAACTGGACAGTTTGCACATGCAGCATGGGTTGAGTGGCGACCAGTGTTTCGAAATAACTAGAGCCGATAAATAATAAACCACCCTCGGTGACGCTGTACGCAGCAGAGAAATCCGAGTACATTTTTGACCACATATACCAGTCATACACAATTCCATGATAGTGCAGTAGTCCCTCTTTTATGTAGATACCCATTCTGCACCAGAAAAGTGATTATCAGAGAGATGACCTTTACTGAAAGGGATTATATTTGTGATATGTGTGTGTAGTAAGAAAAACATATGTTGATGTTGTTTGTTATTGTTGTTGTTGTTCTTGTTCTTGTAGGATCTAACGCCATTTGTCAGCACACGATAGGCTACACATGGCGTCCAGTATAAATTGTGGAGGAAGAACCCGAGAAAACCCCAGAAAGAATCACCGACCCAAGATAAGCTACTAGCAAGCTTTCCCACGCACCCACATTAATCAAGCTTTAGACTCGAACCCACGCTGACAGAGGTGAGATGGCCATATGTAACTTCAATGTAGTTTATAGCTTTGTTTCAAAGTAAACTTAAGTATTAAAAGGTTATTCCTGTGTTAAGAACATACTCATTCAACCAAACACATAAATAACTAAATTTGTAAGCATGATGTGCAAGTGGAGATTTATTTATTTGCACGTTCATTGCAAAAACCATTAAAAAACGCCATGTAAATCTTCATACAAACATCAGCTGACATTTAGAATCATTCTCTTTCCATTTACTACCTTTTACTTGCTACTGCTAAAAAATCTTAGCCATATTGTTTATTCGAGTCTTTCAAACATAAAAATTGTCTATAATTCTTCAACAAAACAAAACAAAAAAAAAAACCTCTCAAACTCTCTGATTGTTGAAAAGTCAATAAATTTCAACGTTTCTCTTAAATTATTGCTTTCTGTTTACATGATGAAATGTACACAGTTTTGTGCTGATTTATTCCTATTGTTGCTAATTGCACAGAACCAAGGTTCTTTTTATACAGATGAAATATTTGTGGAGTAGATAATATTTCTTTTGTATACCGGAAGTGACGGATGTATTGTAACATGATGTTTTGGTCTATCTCAGGTATTGTGTTTTGTTCAAGGTTAACTTTTCTTTTTTTTGTGAATCCACAAAGTCTGCACATTGTCTAAGCTGACCTTGTTAAGATCTTGACAATTAATCATCAAAGCAAAGATCTCCATAGCTGAACAAATATTTCTGAAAGACTGCCAGAAAGACTGTCGCCTGTGATCTTAATTTAATTGTTATTTGCACCGATATTTCTTAACACTTTTCTCTATGAGCAAACTTTTGTTTCAAATACTTAAGCGGATTCGCCAGTCAACTTCATGCGAAGAGCCAATGAGAATTCAGTGCTCTATCATGTGCTTGTATTGGAAACTTCTAACATATTGAGAAGAAAGAATACTACTGGACCCTTTCTCCAAAGCTCTCTAAAACCTAACGTCACGGGTTTCCATAGTAATATTTCTGAAATACTACCATATACAAAACATCCACCACCTGTGACCTTAATTTAATTGTTCTTTATATATATACTTCTTGAACACTTATCTCTGAATATATTCATTTGCCAACAGACAAATGAAAAAAAAAAAATCGAAAATGTATACTAAACCTGTCTTTCAAGTACATAAGCGGCTAATCCAATCAACTTCCTGCGAACGAGCCAATGAGAATCCAGTACTTTATCGGATTCTTGTGTTGGAGTTTGAAGGTAGTAGTAGAATTTAAGGTTTTAAGTGAAGCCACGAAGGGTCATATGTTCACTATTTTACACTACCAAGTGGTATGGTAGTGATTTAGATTTAAAGATACATACTGGAGATAAAACATATTGATGCAAACTTTGTAATAAAAAGTAGTCGTCACATGAGGACACATACTTGATATAAACCATTCAAATGTGAAGTTTGTAATAAAATGTTTGCACAAAGTAGTCCTTTGAAGAATCACATGGGAATCCATGCTGCAGATAAACAATTCAAATGTGAAGTTTGTGATAAACTGTTTGGATCAGGGTATCAGTTAAACGTCCACATGAGAATCCATACTGGAGATAAACTATTCAAATGTATAGATTGTAATAAACTTTTTGGTTCAGGTAGTACTTTAAAGGTCCACATGAGAATACATACTGGAGATAAACCATTCAAATGTGAAGTTTGTGACAAAATGTTTGGATATAGTAGTACTTTGAAGAGTCACATGACCATACATACCGGAGATAAAGCATTTAGATGTGAAGTTTGTGATAAAAGGTTTGGATATAATTTTAGTTTGAAGAGTCACATGGCGATACATACCGGAGATAAAGCATTCAGATGTGAAGTTTGTGATAAAATGTTTGGATCCGGTTTTAATTTGAAAGTCCACATGAGGATCCATACTGGAGAGAAACCATACAAATGTAAAGTTTGTGAGAAAAGTTTTAGAGATAGTGGCCAATTGAAAATCCACATGAGGATCCATACTGGAGAGAAACCATATAAATGTAAAGTTTGTGATATAATGTATCGACAAAGTCATCAGTTGAAGAGACACATGAAGACACATACTGGAGAGAAACCATTCAGATGTGAAGTTTGTAATAAAATATTTCGATGTAGTAGCAGTTTGAAGAGTCACATAACAATACATATTGGAGATAAAGCATTCAAATGTGACGTTTGTGATAAAATGTTTAGGTGTAGAAAAGATGTTAATAGTCACATGAGGATACATACTCGAGGTAAACCATTCAAATGTGAAGTTTGTAATAAAATGTTTGGGCAAATTAGTTTAGTGAGGAACCATATGAGGATACATACTGGAGAAAAACCATTCAGGTATAAAGTTTGAGATGCAATGTTTCAACAAAGGAGTCATTTAAAGATAAACATGAGGATACAAACTGGATATAAAATATTTCAAGGTGATGTCTGTGATAAAATATTTAAGGGATATTAGAGATATGAAGTGCTACATGAGGATACATCCTGGATATAAAACATTTTATTTATAATAAAATGTTTAAGTGATATTAGTGATTATTAGTGATTATTACATACAAAAGAGAAAACATTCAGATGTGTTTCAGCGGCACCTGGTTGTTCTGTACCCAAGATGCTGGTTGTTTCATACCCAAGATGCTGGTCATTTCGTACCCAAGGTGCTTGTCGTTTCGCACCAATTAATTTATAAAAAATTTATTTAATTTAAATTTGAAAAACTATTCACATTGCCAGAAAGAACATAAAACATTGGCCAGGTTTAAATAACTGAATAGTTCTAATTAACAAGTAACTTGTCGTATTTCTTGTTATTATTTAGTAATGACTAATGTGTCCTATAAATTACAAATGGCTATCCCCTCAAAACTACTATACATTATTTGCTATCTTTTGATAATGGGGCTTATTGCAGATACAATAGTGCTCTTTTGTAAGTTTCTCTTTTCCAAGACCTAATACTGGTTTTAATTTTAATTTTTGTACCCTGCTGTTAAAAGTCTTGAATGTAGTATATTATATGGGTAACTAAGCCATTGGGGGGAGGGGAAGACAGTCGATCGCACTGGCATACTTGTGTACATTTTTGCTCACTTTTTCTATCCTCCACATAAATGAGAGAGAGAGAGAGAGAGATTTAATTTGGCACTGCATTTTACATATATTTACTTTGTTGTTTTAAAACAGATTTAATTATTTAAATAATCAAAGATATGTATGCATTCTTTGTTTTGAGCCAGTAATGAAATGTATTCAATACAGCACCCTATGTAATACAGCATCTATTTTTGCCAGATTAGAACAGTTAAAATTACCATTCAAAGAGTGACAAAAGACTAACAACATTATTCTGAAATGTACAAGAGTTCTATTACATGCATAAATGAAGAAAATACAATTACAATATGCATGGTATAATAATGCAATTAAATTGCCTTGTCATTAAGTTTTCAAGCCATGCTGTAACGTTTCAGTAATTTTGAGGAGGATATGACGCCATTCTGATACACTTCCCACACCGAGAATATTCTCGCCTGCATTTGTTGACATTTTTTTCTGGTATCTTCTTAGCTTGTTTTAAGATACCAGTTGAATCTGTGTTACAACTGAAGTGGCATCGCCATATAAAAGACTAACTAGCACATAGAATGGAAGATTAGCTTTGCCGGCTTTCGCATTGATCCTACATCGTACAGATTTTCGGAACACAGACCATGAGTCGACCGGGAATGTGATATTTGTAATCCAGGTTGATTCTACATAGTAAACCCAACTATATAACAAGGGAATCATCTTGGACTGATCCTTAAGACAGGCAGAGGCAGGGGTTATGTGTTCTAAAGGCAAAAATGGTAACGTCATAATGTGAATTATAACGTGATATGATACAGATGTCCCAGCTGTATATATACATGAAAAGAACACAATGCAATAGTTGGACGGCAAGTTCAAAGATTTCGACTAGCAGCTTGGATGGGAAAATGTGCTGAGATGTACAATGACTGAATTCGGAGGGAGAAAACATCTGAGATATACATGTGGTTATTATAAGAGTACTTCCAAACATTATCTTTCATTATTGTAATTATTGTATTCATTTCTGATTGTATACAAATAGAGGTCTGAAACGCATAATTATGTTTTTGGATGCAAATATTTGATCTCGGACACAGAACATCCCCCTTGCAGGTGTCCTCCATACACACATGCCAGTAGCTGGGTGGAAAATTCAAAGATTTGCCAGTCTTACTTGAACATCCTACTGAGTGAGATTATGTTGATTATTTTATCATTGTAGCTGTGCTGATATTTACAATGACAGAATTCAGTGGTTAAAATACCCCCAGATGTGCCTGCTGTATTTATAAGAGTACATCAAACAAACATGTTGCAATAGCTGGGTGGCAAGTTCAAAGACTTCGACTAGCAGCTTTGGTGGGAAAATGTGCTGAAATTTACAGTGACTGAATTAGGAGACTGAAAGATTCCAAGATGTACTTTGTGGTTTTTGTAAGAGTACACCAGAACTTTAGCTTCCATTATTGTGTCCATTTCTGATTGTAGCCAAATAAATAGTGCGTGCAAACTAAAAGTCAAGACACATCAAGACTTGGACAAAACGTTGTTTTGCAAATTTGGATAAATATTTTGGGGTTAAATGGCAAATTGCCAAAGAATTTAATGAGATTTAAAAGAGTGCTGATGTTTCAAGGACTCAAGAGTTTGGATGGAATAGTAGCCAAGTGTAAGAAAGTGTGTGATGCCTGCCTTCGTGTTTGGAATTATTCCATTCCTTGGGTTAAAACAATTCAGCCTCACCCAGAAGAACTCACAAGAGTTACACCACTGTCATGCTCTTGTGCAAATCTAAGGTCACCAATATTGGCACAAAACCCATACCAAATAGTTGAAATTCAATTGACAAAAAATTCTGCAATGCTTACAAATTGAAAATCGGCATTTGTCCCCGGAATATTCTATTCAAAATAATAATAACTTTGGACAAACTGGATACCAACCCTTTTGTTTTCATGACTCCATATATGGCAGACTATTCTGCATATAGCTTTGAAAAGATGTAATGTTTATGGATCAGGCTATGGAAATGAAATACATTACTTTGGACTCTTTCTGGCATTTGAGGCAAAAATTGAATTTTCAACCAAAACAGCGTGATCCAATGTTTACAGAAATGATATATTGTGCAGAATTACAAGATGCGCTGAATCGACTGACACAGCTGACATGTTTGTTCATGTCAGTGTTATAAATACTGTGGAAATTAAACTCAATGGCAACCAATAGTTCTTCTAATCAGCAAAGTTCAACATTCTCTGGGAGGGGACTGCAACTTTTACTGGTAGACTGCTATTGTTACCAAAATGAGAGCCCAAAACTCCTAGTTTTAGTGCATGCAAATTCGAAACTAAGACACAGCAGTATCTGGACAGAACATTGTTTGCAAATTTGGATGAGTATTTTGGGGTGAAATGATAAACTGACAATAATTTTACTGAGATACAAAAAGGTGCTAAAGTTTATAGAACTGATAGTTTGGATGGGATAGTAGACAAGTGAAAGAATATGTGTGATGTCTGGTATAGTGTTTCGAATAAGACCATTCCTTGGATTGACAAAATTCAGTTTCATCCCAAAGGAATAACAAAGAGTTATTGGCCCATACCAAATTCAAAATGAAATTCTGCAATACTTACAAAAGCAGCAATTGTCACCAGAATATTCTATTCAAAATAAAACTAATTTTGGGACAAATGGGATACCAACCCTATGTTTTCATGACTCCATATATGGTGGACATATCTGTGCATGGCTTTGAAAGGATGTAATGTTTATGCATCAGGCTATGGAAATGAAATACATTACTTTGGAATATTTTTGTTGGCATTTCAACATGTGATCAAATGTTTACAGAAATGATGTATCGTTGTGCAGACACGGTTGTACATGTCAGTGTTATAAAGAATGTGGAAATTAAACTAATTGGCGACCAACAGTTCTTCTATTCTGCAAAGTTCAATATTTTCTGGGAGGTGACTGCAACTTTTGCCGTTGGGACTTCTATATTTACCAAAATGGAAGTTCTGGACTCCTATTTTTAAAATCCTTGATATAACTTTAGTGTGTACATAATGTACTACATAAGTTTTGTGAGCTGTAGGTTTTGGCTCAGTAGGATTGTAGATGAATTTAGTTGCTTTCAATTAATTAGTTTTACTTGTAGCATTCATTTGTTTCTTATTATCTTGGCACCGTTACTGCTTAGTATGTACCGCTTGATTTACTAAAATAATTTCAATATATCTATATCTATATTATATTATGTTATATTATGTTATGTTATGGTATGTTATGTTATGTTATGTTATGTTATGTTATATTATATTATATTATATTATATTATATTATATTATATTATATTATATTATATTATATTATATTATATTATATTATATTATATTATATATCTAAACTTAATTATGTCCATGTCACTGCTACACCATGTCGTATGAATATTTCGTAATGTATTTGTAGGAATCCCGTTAAACAGCTAAGATCGCTCAGTTAGCTCTTATCACTTATGGGATTTGTGTAGATCACTGAGTGACATAAATCATATTTGTGTTTTTATGCCAACCACGTGAAAATATCCGAGCATTGTACACAACTAAATTAAATGTAGATCCATCAAGGTCGTCTACAGATGTCACTTCATCAATATCAGTAATAAACTCGATAACATCATCCAATAATTTTGCATGTTCATTAAAATCCTTTTGTATTTTGTAGCATCGCTGATCATTCACAGACGGAACGACTATATGTACAATTTATCCCATTTTAACCATCTCATTAAACAGTTGCGTTTTACCATTCCCAGATGGACCAATGATAATCATTCTGATAGAATTTGGTAGCGCTGCATGTTTTGCTTCACGTTTGCTTGTCGCCGAAAAATCTATTACATCCATAAAGTATTACATGTATAAATAATACTGATCTATATTGTGTTAAATGCAGGGCGTGTACCCCAACAGGCGAATTAACAACTATTACAACAAAAAATAACAGATCAGCACTTAAAGGTAAGTGTACACAATGTGGTATAAAGAAACTTCAGTTTTTTCCAAACAGTATATAATTAGACAACAACACAGAGGTGATACTGCATCAAAATTAACAAAGTTACAGGGGATTTCATGGGTCAGTTACCCAGGAGAAAAACACCTTCCAGGATATATTTATTTTGGTCCTGGAACCGGACTTGATATATGACTTGATAAACAGGATCAACCGAAACCAGGTGATGGGGCTGGTCATTAATATCATGGAATCCATTTGTTATAGTCCAAGAAGATATTGGAGAGGCAGAGCAGTGATTAGTAAACTCAACAAAGTTTGCTACTGATACAGATTGGTTATCACGACTAGCAATATGGCAGATTTATCTACCACTGCCTAAAAGAATCAAATATACGCATTTTGGTATCAGTGTTCCTAATGAAGTTCATCAGGCTGATATATTTTTTTTTTTATCACATGATACAGAATTTGTAGACGTAAAATAACTTATAAATACTCATTGACTCGAGTTGATGTTTCAAATAGGTACAAAGAAGCCAAGCCGTTATTGAGAAAGACAACATCAAAAGATGCTTCTGCGTTTGAATGAATTTTTTTATCAACTCGGTGGTCTACAATGGCCACAGCTACAGATTGATCCTGGCAAAGAATTGATCCTGGCAAAGAATTTCAGGGTGCAGCAACATAGTGTTAATATACGACGAGGGCATACTGAAATACACCGTGATAAGGCAATTGTTGAGCGATTTAATAGAACTCTTTCTGCGCAGTTATTTGGATATCAGTATGCAATGCAAATAATTCCCCCCAAAAATATAAGATCTTAAGAATGGGTTGCAGGATTACCAAGTGTGATACATGCATTAAAAATGAAATTACTCGAACAACCAACATAAAACCTTAACGCGATCACAAAAAATAAATATGTACAAAACATGATTTTTCAAAACAGCAAGTGCTAGGTAATGTTACTGTAAGGTACATATATAGGCCAGGTTAACTTGAAGGGGTAAATAAAAAGAACGACTGATCCTATCTGGAATATTACCATACACAAATATTCCACTGTAGTAAGATCTACGGGTAGACCTGCAATATGCAGATTAGATTCAACTGCTCCTCAGCGTGGATTTACACGTGAACAATTACAAGTAATACCCGAGGATACAGAATTACCATCACAATCACTTACCTAACAATTCGACTTGGATTACAGTCAAGACTGGTCAGCATTGTTTTCATGTGTATGACCATGACTGCTATATAAGGTAAATTGACTTGGATCATTATTTGAATACTGCCATAACATTACTGTGTTGCAGCTCATGCAATGATTATTCTGTTGTTGTTTCGGCATTGTTATAAATTCAGCATCAATATAAAAGTTGAAATTATTACTGTTGTCACGTTGTTTATAACCAGGTACTTATTTTCTTACTATATCATCACTAACAATTTCGTTGTTGGTGTCAGTAAAATGTATAATAACCCTCTGTAGCTGAGTTATTTTTCTAACTCGTGATACTACGAGATTAAGGTTGACCACTCGATGCGATAAAAAATGCAAACAGCTGTATCAGAAAGAGTTAACCCCTTACATGAGTGGATTGTCATTGCTTATCCTAAAATCCTCAGGGATTTGTTCGCGCATAGTGCATCCTATTCCGCACTGATATCAACTGTCTCTCATGGAAGCCCTGGAAGAATGTTTGAAATCCACCCCTTTCAACAATCAGAATGTGGAGACCGAATGGGCAACATTTGGAGAACTGGTCTACAGCAGAGCTTCGGAAACCCTTGTACCCTCTCACAAGAAAGATTCAAGACTGGTTTGAGGACAACTGCAATGATATCAAGCAGTTGCTGTATGAGAAACACTGCCTTCTTCAAACCTACCTTAACAACCCCTAGCCCACCTCTAGGAAAGTTGCGTACATCGAACTAACTATACAGCAGTAACTGCGTAAGATGCAAGACACACAGCTACATTTTGTTTGTAGAGGCTGCACAGTAAGCAGATCAGCATCTATGCAAAACACAGATTTCCACACATCACCAAGGCCTTTTTACTTACTGCACTGTTGCCGAAATACACACAGACAACTACTCTCTGAGCTCATATTTTCAAAAATAGACAGACAATTTCTTTTAAATCCCTAACAAAAATGCATCAATATGACTCTTCTATCACCACCAAAATCAGAGTGGAAAAATTGTTCTAAACAAAGAATAGAACTACACTGAACTGGAAGTACTAATTGTGACGAGATTCCATACACATCAGGTATAAAGGTACCAGTTGTACAACCCCAGGTAGATATGCATCACAATTAATTTTACTATACGTTATCTGCATATATTTATCAGTACTGAGCTTTTCCACTGTGACAATACAAATCATATGTTAATCTAAAATACCATCAAAATGACTTTACGGTGAAGTTCTTGTCAAGGGTTCACCGGCATTTGTTTGAGAGGCTGCACGGTAAACAGAAGAGCATGTAAACAACATAGATTTCACTTCTTGATCATCACCACTACCTTATTACTCATTGTGCACTGTTGCCAAAATATATACAAACATCTACTCTCTGAGCTCATATTTTCAAGAATTTTTAAATCTCTACCAAAAATGCATTAATATAACTCTTCTATCACTACCAAAATGAGAGAGGAAAACATGTTCTAAAATTAGACTAGAACTATATTTGGGTACTGAACTGGATATGCTAATTGTGATGCGATTCCAGTAGGTGGAGCTTGAGGTGTTGTGATTCAGAAATAAACATCAACATTAGTTGCGATTGGTGTATTATGTAAGAGTTGTTCGTTCTGTTAGGCATTTTTTAAATGAAAAGTTATGCCTCATGGCAGCATGTGAGATGAAATTAATTCATATATAAATCATATTTTTTATGATTTTATTTTTAAATGCGAGTCTCGTGGGTGAAACTGGGTCTGATGTGACTAGATAACTCTTACCCCTGTCAAGTTCCAGCAGAGTTATCGCTCTCAAATGGAATGGAGTACCTGCTTTGTCCTTGTCAAATTGACAGTCTAAGATTGTTCTCTGTTACAGTGTGTGACATGCATGCTGAAGTAGGATAGAAAGTTTATTTACTTCACAAAACATTAGCATTGAGGTCTATAGAAAAACAATTGGTAATACCATCAATATGCTTCCATGATGTTTCGCAGTGTCCCCTGCTGCCGGGAGCAGACCCTATCCAATGTTGCAGCTACTCAGGGAAGCAGTTATTAATTAGAATTAGCAGGTAAACTACATTCCCACACAGCGTCTTGTATGTTCTTTGAACAGCAGATTTATTTTAAAGGTGGAGATTGTGAGTTCACGCGAAGTAGTCGTTTTAAGAACCACATGAGCGAAAACACTGAAGATCGATCCTACAGATGTGAAGTTTGTGATAAATTGTTTGGATCTCTTACTAATTTGAAGTCCCACATGAAATTATATAAACCATACAAATGTAAAGGTTGTGACAAAAGGTTTAGACATTAGAAGAGACACGTGAAGACACGTACTGGAGAGAAATCATTTAGATGTGAAATTTGGGATAAAATAGTTTATACGTTGCTTCGTGTATTCAACATAGGGACACTAATTCCTTGCCTCAACTTCCGGTCTATTTCGGAGTGAATGTGATTTGATTGCCATTGCCTCAGAGATTGGTTCTTTCAATGAAAGAGTCTTTTCAAACATCGCTCTCAATCGCTACATCTCGGCTTAACCCGGCAAATATGCTAGTGAAATATCGACGGTATTTTCTGTATAGTCATTACGCTATTCCGATTGTTACATATATTTTCCCAGTCTGAAAGTAATGAAATGAAGATTCTATTTTTTATATTTCAGGGCAAGAAATAGTTTTTAAATCTGTTAGAAAACTAAAAATTTCATTAAAAAAATGTGAGTACCTTATCCCTGCCCCTGTTTTTAAACACAATCATTGTTTTATGGTGGCATTCACTCCGAAGTAGACCGGAAGTTGAGGCAAGGAAGTGTTGTTAGGTTAGTAGGTTTGTAAATGTTGCTAGGTTAGTAGGTTTGTAAATGTTTTTAGGTTAGTAGTTTTGTAATGTTTTTTAATTGCTTTCAGTCAATTAGTTTTACTTGTAGCAATCGTTTCTGATCCCTATCAGCACCATTAAGAAATTATATTAATAGTCGTACAGAAAAGTTGTGTAGTCTCACTATAACACATTTTTCAGTCAGACATACCCAAACTGAAATACACACAGGTCTAAACATACCCAAATTAAAACATGACACACACTCACTTTAAATAGTGATGAAATTCTAGTGCACATGTATTTTTTTTCTTCAAATGACAGTGACCAGCCTGCTCAGCAATGGAATTCAGCAGATGCAATTTAACTATCCTATATTATGTTCTATCTGCAATGGAAATTAAGAAACTTAGCTAAATTGTTTTGTTTGAATATATTTAGGTTGTGTGGAGAAATTCTACTATTTGATCTAAGCCATGGTTGATGAATGCTTCGTGTTTTTTTTAGCCATACAGTTATTAGGGTCAGTTTTTAAAAATAATGGCATTACTAATATTTTGAAATAAAACTGATATGTACACATCTGGTGACAAATATTAATTTAACTTTACAGTTAAAAGTTAAAAGCACAAAAAGTTCCATTGCATACTCTTTTTTGCATTACATTCTATTTTTCTATTTTATTTTTTTATTTTATTTCAATTAGATTTTATTTTTCCATTTTAGCTTTCATTTTATTTCCATTGCATTCTATTTTTCCATTTTAGATTTTATTTTATTTCCGTTGCATTCTATTTTTCTATTTTAGTTTTTATTTCATTTCCGTTGCATTCTATTTTTCTATTTTAGTTTTTATTTTATTGCCGTTGCATTCTAATTTCCACTTTAGTTTTTATTTTGTTTCTATTACATTCTTTTTTTTTCCATTTTAGTTTTTATTTTATTTCTATTGCATTCCATTTTTCCATTGCATATTTATTAGCTGCTTGAATCATCAGTAATACATGGTTACTGTGACAATTAACAGTTAATAATACAAAAAGATTAAATACCAAAAACAGAAGTATCATATATTAAACTTGATTTAGGTTATTTTTTTATGTATGGCTTAGCCAGGGCTTGAACCCATGACCTCCTACACCCAAGGCAGACAGAATAACCATTTAGGCCACCAGACTTAGTTGATCTGATTAAGAGTTTGTAGGAATTCATGGAATTTATAGATGTTAATATTTTAGATTACACCTTAAAATCAACAGTTTTTAATGGAAGGTAGTAAAGTATTTCTGATGACACATGCTGCAGTAACTAAACTGCAAGAAAATGGAATGCAAAGGAAATCAAATAAAATATGTTTTGACTTGGCAGGACTTCTTTTAAATTGATATTTTATGGAATTCGCAGAATCCCATATTTGTATTTTATGGGGTCTTTACAAGATGCGAAAGGGTCCCAGAGAGTGAGAGAGGGGTCTCACTAGTATTGTGTCTAAGTCTCAATATGAAAGAAACAATGGTAGTAATATTTAATACTGTAGGGTTTGTCTTTCTAATTTAATTTGAATCCCAAGTTAGCACCTCAGTTTTTCGAGATCATATGCACTGTACTTATTCCGCTACACACAAAAATCAACACAATGCATAATTAATGAGCATAACATCATCAAATGGGGTAGAAAATTTGTGAAACCTTAAAATTTGGTCTACAGGTTTTATTGGATCCTATGTGATTCGTAGACTGGGTTTTTGATTGTCTTGTTTAATTTTATTGCATATGGGACACACATTTGTGCATTATTAACTGTACAACAGAAATTCCACCAAGTATAAAAGTAGATAAAAACGGAGACTTAGAGATAGACGAAATTGGACGAATCATGCAATTATTATAGAAAATTCAAATGGGCTGAAATACAAGAAAACAATGGACCAATAATAACTTGATCAACATGGTGTCTAGATGAAACATCTCCATCTCACTATTCTGCTGAAGGATATAATAGTTCAGTTTTTGAAGAAAACAAGTATTGTTTTTTAATTAATGTTACAATCTTTCCAAACTATTCAGATATATTTTATTAATGATATCTACTGTTAATGTTTTGGATGTTTCTATATTGTGTTTGCTATTAATCTGTATACACACACACACACACACACACACACACACACACACATATATATATATATATATATATATATATATATATATATATATATATATATATATATATATATTCAAAACTATATATATATATATATATATATATATATATATATATATATATATATTCAAAACTGTCTTGAAAGGCCACTGCTATGTGTGACCACCCATCTTGAGAGACCACATTATCAATACACAAATTTATTCCTTATATAATATTCTGACCTGTTATGAGAGACCAACTGTCTTCAAAGACTATAATGTTTTGGCAGAAGAAGACGGATTATATGAGTGTGTGTGTGTGTATATATATATATATAGATTAATAGACTTGAATTTTATGGAGAACATACATCTCATTTTTGACATACCAGGGAGAGTTGGTAACAAAGCAAGATACTAGATACGCAACATATATATATATATATATATATATATATATATATATATATATATATATATATATATATATATATATATATATATATATATATATATATATATATAAATGAATTATACCCACTATTTTTTGGTATGCATGTTTGCATTTAATATTGGCTTTTAACAATGTTATCTTTTCAAGAATAACATTTTCTGAGTTCTATCTATATTATAAACATATTGGGCATTCATTCACGTGCAGGGCATTTTGGCAATATGAAAAGAGAACAACAGAAGTATACTGTAATGAACTTTAAATAAGAAACTAGATTACAGTATTGTATTGTGTAATTGCAAGTGTTATTACAAATACTTAATAAACTAATGAAGAATTATTTCTCTTTACTTTTTAAACATTCACTAAGAGGGGTTTTAAAAAAAAATGTAATTATTCACTTTACAGCTCTGTTACTAGTCCATTGATAGGATTGGTAATATAAGTTTTACTTTATCTATGAACTTGGTGTAATGTTAGACAATTTTAAATAGTATTTCCTATGCTGTCTTTTTAAATTTCTTATATTTTCACAAATACGAGTTAAGTCAGAATATAACCATCACCTTAAGTCTCTAGAATCCCATAACACAGCATTGCCCCATATTATTTCTGTCCTATATGATAGCTTTTGAATAAAAATCTTCAATAATCTTGTATTTAAACTCTACTTTCTATCTATTGTATATTTTCCAGAATATATTTGCCCAGTGGCTTACCAAATGGGACAATCTTAACAAGTGGTACTTCCCGTATACAACAATGTTTGCCATTATTTCCGCATTACTGGTCCACTTAACAGTTCCAAACTGAGTGTTAACTAAGCAGTTAAAATATTTACATTACCTTAACTATTGTTAGAACACAAATTGAAAGCTGAAGTCTTTAATGACATGTTATTATGTTTTTATCATTAAAATATAACTTACAGAAAATGGGCATTAATAGTTGCAAACTTACTTTGGAAAGGGTTATTGGTCCACCAGCTAACAAATCAAATGGCTATGAATGTGCAAGAGTTTTTCTGTCTGCAAAAGTGATATCAACATTCACTATATGATGGCTTAGTCACCCTCTTCTCAGTAGTAGTGTTAGGTTTATTGGTTTCATTCATGAAACTTGTTACAGGTAGATATCATCTGTCAGTTATATAGACTACATTAATGAAACCCATTTTCAGATAGATAGGTTGTCCTGGTCTTCTCCTTGTGCTTCATTTTTATATATTTCTCTTGGTTTTTGCAAAGTTAAAAAACACAACCATTACACAAAGACACGTGTGTGTAACATGTGAGCAATTTTAGGGTTTCAACTCCCAACATGAGAATGTGAGGTGGAGAGTAAACTGTACATTATTACATGTATTCATTTATTCTCTGTGAGAAATACGGTTTATATGTTGCTATTTAAGATTTATCCAGGTTCACAAAATTATAAAGTGGTAAGGTAAAATAATTGAGAATTTTTATACATGTAGTTGTAGCATCAATATCACAGTTATCACAGTTGTTGACTCTGCCTTACTTTTGCATTATTGCACTATATCACTAAACAATTCATGACCACTACAAGCAGGTAATATCAATCATAACAATAAACCATATGGTGGCAGCAGACATATTTCACCAGGTATCGATAATATAACTTCAACGATAGCAGTCAATTTTGTATATGATGCAATTGATGGAAGTTTTCAAATAGATCTTGAACAATCAAATTAGGCTCAGTAAGGATACATTCTCTATACATTTACTGTGCAAGTACCTCTTGATATTTGATCATACAAGACCCAATCAATCCTGTTTATTTATGCTGTCAGAATCCATTATTATCGCCAGGGATTATAAATACATGTATACGATGACAAAGTTATCAAAATTCATCTCCTTTTAGCCAATTGGTAGATTTTCTCATAGAAAATCAATAAAATTTCTAATTTTGATTCTCAAAATGATTTTTTAAAAAAAGGAAAAATGTTCATAAGACAATAAAAACAATAGTTTTTGTTACTAAAATAAATTTATCAGCAGAAAAAAGAAAAAGTTTTCAATTTATTGATAAATCATTTAGAGAAACCCTAGGTGTTTGACCCTTTAATTTTACAGTTATGACAATTTTCTATGATAAAATCTGCTAAAATATGTTGTTTGTTTTATAAAACGACGAATTTGGACAAAATTTCACCAAAATCTTAAAGCAGTTTGGAAGTTAAAAGGCATAATTATATTTATTTGTTTTTATTTTAATGTTTTTAATTATGGAAAAGTAATTATGGAAATGTAATCATGAAAAAGGAATTATATAAAATAATACAACTTCTTGTACTAGATTATATGGTCTTTATCTTATGTTATATTTTTTCTATAATTACTTTTCCATGACAACTTTTCTATGATTACTTTTTCCATGATTATTGTTTTGGCATATATATAGTATAATGTTCCTACATATTTATCTAGTGATGATGTGGAAAAAATAATAAAATTACGAGGTCACCACCCTCAAGAAATTGTTGCACATTATAACATTGGTTTAACTCTTTTATATACAATTTAGAAGCATGCAAATGAACGAAACATATTTCTCGCAGGCCTTGCTGGAACATTCAACGGTAAACATGATAAGTAAAAAATACAATTAATGATGACACAGCATTGTGAAAAAAAAGAGAAACAAGAAAAAATATAAAATTAAATAAAGCAAGACAATGTAAAACTTGAGGAAGATTTTCGAGTGGTCTAAAGCGTTTTCCGTTACGGATCACTGCCATCTCACCTCTGCGTGCGTTCGAGTCTCAGATTCGGCCAATGTGGGTATGCGAGAAAGATTGCCAGTAGCTTCTCGTGGGTAAGTGGTTCTTTCCAGTGGTTTTCCCATTGTTATTACTTCACTATTAATACTGGCTGCCTAGTAGAACCTATCGTATGCTTAAAAACTGTGTTAAACCCAACAGCAACCTAGTAAAATATCAGAAAATAACGAAATGAAAAGAAATACGAAATTGAACAAGCAGATATTGAAAAACCTAAAGCTCACGGATATGATTAAGAAACTTTTAAAACAGTCCTCGACAACAACTTTAAAGAACTCAAAAATAGTGAAAGTGAATACGAAAAGTTTAACACAGAACTAACAGGAAACTTAAAAACTTAACAAGTGGTGAAAATGAATATATAAAAAGACCAAGATAATGAACAAAAAAAAAAAAATGGTTTATATAATAAATTTGAAGCAGTTCTTGAAGAAATATAAACAGATATTAGAAACAATAAAAACGAACTTAAAAATCTTGATAAAACAATGAGCTGAAAACAAAATTTATTAATGAAACAACTTGAAACAGATTTTGAAAAAATTACAACAGATTTTAGAAACCGTGAAAATGAACTTATGAAAAAATCTGACTTAGATAAATACTAAACAAGCTTTGAACAAAATAATACAAATTGTATTAAGAACTTAGACATCACCAGATTTATTAATATAAATATTATCAAACATGTTATCGTTATTATCGTCACCAATCATTCTCTTAAGTGTGTGTGTGTATGTTTAAATCGTAATAAAAGGATATCCATTGATTATATTTTAGTGAAAAAAATGAAGCTATCACATTATCAGCGGCAAACTTTACTAAACGCAAATTATTACTGAACTATTTAGCAGCTGCGCACATTGATTGAATTATATTTCCTCACATTCAACAACAGCAACTATCTTTTTTAATCGTAATATTATTTTAATTATCTTTATCTTTTACCGCTACATTTAATACATAACTGTGTTTTTTCTCTGACTCCAAAACGACATTGTAAACACAGTTTAGTCCGTAGACTTCCATTACGTATACATTGTGCATTATTGCTACAGAATTCGTTTTAACAGGGTTTATCACAACGAGTTATTGGATCTATCATCATCCGCTTGCAGTTATTCCCTGCTTGAAGCATATATCATATTGTTATTTATTAATTGAAGTCATGTGTCTTAATTATATTATTACAGAATTTGAATGATATAAAAAATCAAACCTTCCAAAACGAAATATTTAATTTTGACAGAATCTTCCTTAAATTACCAAACAAACGCTCTAGCGGGTCCAAAAAATACAACTTTAATTAATAAAATTCATAATACCAAGAAATAAATTTCATAGGGATGGTGCAACTTATGTATGATTGACATTTTAAACTATATGCAACTTTGACGATATTATTAATGCTACGATGAACGATCAACGAGCGGTAATGATCATTAATTATCTTGACAAACGAAAATATCTCCTTACATTAACATTTATTGTGCTGATGGATACCAAACAAGGCGACACTTGGATTATCCGTGACAAACGTGATCCTATCCTCGTGATGGAAACACTGTCATATTAAGTAAAAATTCCAAACCAGGTATGTTAACTGGAATTTACAAACGCGTATTATGAACGATTGTATCCTGTAACTGCGGTTAATTATGGAATGTATCTGATAAATAATAAACCCAACATAAAAATTTTAAACCAATGAAATATTCTTTGTTAAATTGTGTAGCTGTACGAGTAACCTAGTACGTGTAAATGCGATACGTGTAAATTCGCTAACGGATACAAGACGTAAAATAAAAAAGGGGGCTGAATTAGTCAAGGATACCGGAGCTACAATTAGTGCTGCCACTAAGTAAGAAAAGAAACACAAGAATTCCCAATGATAGCATAAACAATAGCAGGAGATATTTTATATGATTCAATACATTATAAAAAGAGGAACTTTAGTAAATAACATTTATCATAAGGCACATGTATGGTCTAATGTAGTAACAATATTCCACGAAATCAGAATGTTACATTTTATAACGGGGATATATTTCATGTTATTGAAAATATCAGCAAAAACGATCCTGTATCTGTGTTTTTATTTACAATTTCTTCTGCTCAAAATTATGATCAATTAGGACGATCCAGTGGAGATATGTATCGTTCAGAATTCTTCCATGTAACAATGAAAAATCTTGCGTTAAAAATACAGAGGATGAAAAATTACTAAGTAATTGTTTTATAGTTCCGACAGTTGTGGCTCGTTTTGCATACAAAATTCAGTCACGGAGGCGGTTTTTCTGTTGATATGGTTGCATGTTATCCTACAAGTTTTCTTGTGATGGGAAAATGTTTTGTATATATTGAGCGATTTGGTCATCCCACACACGAGATGACCAGTGTATCGATAAATTGACCATATGCCAGAGTTTGACTTGACTGGATTTGCTTGTATTGAATCATTAAAGTTTGAGAGTAATCTTCAACCACTTTTCAACGAAAATATGGGCATCAACAGTATTGTCTTACGATATATGCTTGAAACAAGAATACTGATATTTTGTTTACAGTATGTAAAGTAATAATGCCGTATCGGAAACGAAACAAAATTTAGTTGTCACATCGAGATAAATTTGATATAAAAGGCGTCAGAGTAAAGTTTCCTCATTTTAACGAAGATGAAATTAACAAAACATTTAATGATATATCTGAGGTCAGACAAGAATATGATGACAAAAGTGTGAAGGATTTTGTTAGAAAGATAATCAGTAAGTTCACACAAGAAGGAACATATGATTATAAACGAAATAGGACAAGGTTAAGTATGCCGAATTAGATTTTATCATTACTGATACAATAAATAAATATATATTTATTAGTGGAAGTAATGTTGAAAACTGTCGGTGGCACGCAAGGTCACAAGAGATTTACAGAAATATTTCAGGATCAGAAGAGTAGAAACGGAGGAAGGTTCCTTTCTACGACGCAATTAAAAGGAAGGAAAGCAATTACTAAATATGCAAGGAATACAGAGAGTAAACATAGCCGGGGTGTCAACGGTATTGATAGCACTGAAAGTAAGGGACCCAGATGAACAGCAAAAGATTTATTCGATAAATAGAGAAGGGTACAAAAGTTATATAATAAAACCACTAGGCAACTCACCAGCTCTACCATGTCGAGAAACTAACATACAGAGAGAGAGAGAGAGAGAGAGAGAGAGAGAGAGAGAGAGAGAGAGAGAGAGAGAGAGAGAGAGAGAGAGAGAGAGAGAGAGAGAGAGAGAGATGTTGTAAGAAAAGCAGAACCGATATTAAGAAAGATTAAAAATTGAAGAAAAAAAAAACAGGAGAGCTACACCTTACACATATACAAATGGAGATAGCTCTACAAGACACTGCGGAACGCTTCGAAGAGTAATTTGGAATTAAAGTAGTGGAATCAAGACTTGACACAGCTCCAGGGTTCACTATAAGTAACTAAAGGCAATTTTTTTATGGTTTAACGCCACTTTTTAGCACAGTATAGGCTATACATGGCGGCCAGTATTATAGGTGTCGGAAGAACCTGGAAAACCCCTGGAAAGAACCATCGACCCACGAGAAGCTACTGGCAAGCTTTCTCACATAACTACATTGGCCGAATCTTAGACTCGATCCCACGCAGACAGAGGTGAGATGACAGTGATCCGTAACGGACAGCGCCACTCGGGGCCTCAAACAACTAAAGGCAAAACAAACAAATAAGAATTTCCAATGATACAGAGAAAAGAGACACAACAACAACAACAACAACAACAACAACAGCGAGAGAAGAAAAATGAAAAACCCGCAGAAATACAGGAACTACAACAACAACAACAACAACAAGAGATAGCAAAGGGAAAACAGGCTATACAGAAAGAAGAAAAAAAAAACCCAGAGAAACGACAAAAAAGAGAAATTGAAACGACTGATGAATATGGTGATTATGAGGGAGAAACGGAGAAAACTGGAAAAATAAACATCACATCACATCACAAGGAAATTTGACAGAAAAACAAATCATCGAACAAGAAAAAGAAAGAAGAAGAAAGGAAAAAAGAAAGGAAAGAAAAGAACATTAAAGGATGGAAAGAATTTTGGAATATGTCGAGTGCTTAGAGGAAGGAAATCAGAATTAAAAATTTGTTGGAAAAAAAAATCTAATCGATCTCCCCCACCCCCACCCCCAAATAAAAAATAATAACGTCACAGAAAATTGACAAATTATTCAATCAATAGCAAACACAAACATATTAAGGGAGGAGGGCCTCCCCCGAAATGGTCTGTGAAGATCAGCGGGGAGAGCACCCTCTAAAAAAAAAAAGGATTCATGCGATGGTTTTTCGAGAGTTATGCGTTGGTACGTTGCTGTCATTTGAATGGATATTTTTCAATCTTCTTCCGATTCTAAAGCGATAATAAACGCGTGAGAAAAGTCGAATTGAACGGAAAATTGTGGTCGCGCTTGTATTCTGTGTATTCATTTATATTACCAACAAAGTGATTTCATGTATACATAGATTTTGCCGTACTTTTTTGATAAAACATCAGACTCATGTGGTCAGATTTAGCCTGTTATTTGGCCCGAAGCAGCCAGTTACGTCTTGTATCTACTTCAGACGGGTAGATTTAAAGGTGGAGATTCAGGTAAAATGTTTGGCCGAAATAGTACTTTGAAGAGTCACACAAGAATGCATACTGGAAGAAAACCATTCAAATGTGGTTTTTGTGATAAAACGTTTTTACAAAGTAGTCATTTGAAGGGCCACATGACAATACATACTGGAGATAAACTATTCAAGTGTGAATTTTTTGATAAAATGTTTTCATGTAGTAGCAATTTGAAGAGGCACATGACGATACACACTGGAGATAAACCATTCAAATGTGAAGTTTGTGATAAAATGTTTAGACAAAGTGCTCATTTGAAGGGCCACATGAGGATACATACTGGAGATAAACCATTCAAATGTGAAGTTTGTAATACAATGTTTGTTTATGGTAATAGTTATAAGACTTACATGAGGATACATACTGGAGATAAACCATATAAATGTGAACAGTGTGAAAAAGCTTTTAGACAAAGTAGTCACTTGAAGGGCCACATGAAGATACATACTGGAGATAAACCATACAAATGTGAGGTTTGTGATAAAATGTTTAGAGATCTGTGTCATTTGAAGAGACACATGATGATACATTCTGGAAATAAATCAATCAAGTGTGATGTTTGTGATAAAATGTTTCGATTTAGTAGTAATCTGAAGAGTCACATGACAATACATACAGGAGATAAAGAATTTAGATGTGAAGTATGTGATACAATGTTTAGACAAAATAGTCTTTTGAAGAGCCACATGGGAACCCATACTGGAGATAAACCATTCAAATGTAAAGTTTGTGACAAAATGTTTAGATATGTTAGTAGCTATAAGAGTCACATGCGGATACATACTGGAGACAAACCATTCAAATGTGAAGTTTGTGACAAAATATTTAGATATAGTAGTAGCTATAAGAGTCACATGCGGATACATACTGGAGACAAACCATTCAAATGTGAAGTTTGTGATAAAATGTTTGGACAAAGTGGTAATTTGAAGGGGCACATGAGGGTACATACTGGAGATAAACCATTCAAGTGTGAAGTGTGTGATAAATCTTTCAGACAAAGCGGACATTTGAAAGACCACATGACAATACATACAGGAGATAAACCGTTCAAGTGTGAAATTTGTAATGACATGTTTGGACAACATGGTCATTTGATGGGCCATATGAGGATACATTCTGGAGATAAACCATTCAAATGTGAGGTTTGTAACAAAATGTTTAGAGAAAGGGGTAATTTGAAGAACCACTTGAGGGTTCATACTGGACCAATAAAATGCTAATAAATGACCACCTAGCCGGCATACTGGCGAGTGGCTGATCAACATTTTTGAAGGACACTGGAACAGCCAATTTTAGTGAGGACTACCCAATCAAGACTGAGACATCAAGAGCGATTCATATATTAATTTTATGTTTTATTATTTCATTTATCAAAAGATAAGTTTGTTTTAAGTAAAGCAAGAATGACATAGTGTCATTTTTTCAACACACATCAGAATAATTAGTAAAAATGGAGCAAGTGACTATTGTACACACTGTTATAAAATGATGGCTATTTCAGCTTGGAAAAGGTGCATTTTTATCACACATATGACCTAGAACATTGTATTCAATACATGTACAGTACAGCTCACATGTATTTTTGGAATACAGCACTGCAGTGTGTGGATTTAATCTCTCAACTTTTTGCTACTTGTGGGAGCAATATAATACTACCAATCCACTACCATATCTCGGCTGTCATGCTGATGGCATCTCTACCATGCAGTGGCTGATCGGCATGATTTATTGACATTGGAACATTGGATCAGTCATGACCGACAGTGGAAAGACTGTCGTCTCATGAGTGATTAACAATCAGATACCTTTGCACAAATCAGTGATCTTTATTTCAATCATATATATGGAAAATAGAAATTACTATGAAAGAAACTTGTGTATTTTCTACATTTAGAAAACTTGTACGCTGACTTTTGACCAGAGGCCCACCTTGTCTATCTTGTCTTGAACAGTATAAATTTATGGGGTATCATACTGCAGACATTTAGCACGATGTCCCACCCAGTCACATTATCCCGACACCAGGCCGACCATTCCTAACCTCTTAACGCTGAGCGCCAAGCTAGGTAGCGGTTAGCACCATTTTTGTAAGTCTTTGCTATGACTCAGCTGGGGTTTGAACCTATGACCTCTCGCTTCTGCGGCGGATGCTCTAACCATTTGGCCATCAGAGTGGTTGTGTTGAAAGATTACGAAATTGAATATGTACACAACTATCAACGAGTTCAATTCTGAACGCACATATACTGCATGGGACTTACCATTTACTGTATGGAGCTAAATTATTATTTCTGAATTTGTTAAAATTTCATTCATCACAAGATAAGTTTGTTTCAAAGAAAAAAAGGAATGGAATGGCATAGTGTTCATTTTTATAACACAAATCAGATTAAGAGAATAGTTTTCAAGCATTTACCCCTTCCATTTAGAAACTTGAATAGTGTCTGCCTCATAAATACTTTGCTTCAGTGGATGTTCAGTAAATATAAAGACAGTGACCGTTGTAAACAATTATGGTCTAGTCAATAATAATGGAATGATGATAATCATTTGCAGAAAGCCTGAAACATCATGCATGATTTGCAGTCAGATACCATATCAAGAAAGTTGTGCCCCTTTTTAAATATTTTCCTGCCCCCCCCCCCCTTGCAATAATTGACCTCATAAAGCTCAACTTGTGCAAGCTGTAACAATTGGATCCTGTGGAATATTGCTTCTATTTCTACTTAAGTCCAAATGTTTTCCCACTCAGATAATATCTAAGTACAGCCTAAAACATGTATACAGCAATCAATAGGAACACAATCAACGAAGATGACTCAAAAAAAGGAAAGAATATGATTAATTGATTCCAGGATGACCGCTATTTCTTAACTGTTGTTAAGAAACTTTCGTTTTTGTGCAGTGTTTCATGATGCATGTGCTTATTGTGATTTCATCTACATTATTGTATTTCATCATGCATTGGCTGTTCAGTTCGTATGTGTTTCTTCATCTTGTGTTTGAAACGAGAACAGTTATAATCTTTTGCAGCTGTCATGATTTACTGCTACAACATACTGTGTTGTTGAATAAAATGTAATCACGTGATCGCCAGTCAATTCATTTATGCTATGATGAACCCTCATTAATTGCTTTAAGTCACCACTCCTCGCCTATCCTCACTGCCTTGTGTTCAAGAGAAAATGAACTGGGACTACATTCATCATTACTTAAATGTAAACTGAAGTGAAAAAAAGAAACGTTCAAAGCTGGCCGACGTAGAACAGGAAGAAGAATTCCACTTATGATTATCACCCTTTCCGGCTCAACGATTTAAAAATTCGGCTGCTAACTTAGACAGCCAGGGGCAAATCTCTATTAAATGGTCAACCTTTGTTTCAACTATATATAATGCATATTGCATTATTCAATCAGTATCATTATGACCACAGGAAAAGCGCACAGAAATGGCTAATTTTATCAATGATCAGAATATCAATGTCTTCTTCTTGACATAAAAATGGTTAAAAACATCAGGCAATGAGCCCAAGTGCACGGATCTAACACATACAGGATACTACATCAAGTCGTTACCCTGCCACTCTCATGGAGGTGGGGCAAAAATCACCAAAATGAATTCCATGGTAAATTGCCTTGCACATACAACAACCTTCAATTTCTGCCACACATCATTTGAACTAGGCCAAACAACAATCACACTGGACAAAAGGCCAGTCAATTTTCTGCCTGCATTCAATGCTTGAAAAACATGCACCAGCCACCAAGTGCAGAGTATCAATTCACAAGTGTTATCCATGGTATAGCAGTGTTAGGGACCAGCTTGTAAAGGAGACCGCCGTAAAGCGGAGAGGCATTGGCTTGTCATCAGACACATTATTCATAAGCAAATATATGAAACCGATAAGAAGAATGTCACATAGTCCATGCAACCATATCATCCCACTACAGTACTAAGATCACAGACAGCTTCAGCTGTGAAGAGCTTTTAGAGATTACTAACAAACTAATGTCAAGGAACAAACGTACACCATTTCCAACTATTTTCTCAGCAGCAGACCATCCAGACCTGTTTGTGAATTTCTTCCATGACAAGGACAGTCACAAGGTATTAACCATTAGAGATAAGCTTTCCAACATAACTTCAACTGACTTGTTGTCACTATACAGCTGCAATACAGAATTTCAGTGACAACCGATAGAAGCATTTCAACCTGTTTCTGTGGATTTAGATTGTACAATTGTGATAAAGAGTGCATCAAACTCATGTGAACTTGATCCAATTCCATCATTACTGCTGCTTGAGTGCTTACATCCAATATTGCCTTCATTAACTGATGTTGATAATACCTCTCTCTAATTCCCATCATTTTCCAAAACTCCCTATGCAATGCCTCTGCTGCAGAAACCAACACTCGACCATAACGATTTAATGAAGTACCAACCATTTTCTAATCTCTTTCATATAAAAAAAACCCATCTTAGATCAAAGTTATTATAACCCATCTTGTATCTCAACTTAATTGAAACAGTCTTTGTAGCAATGTACAGTCTGCATATCGCCTTTACTACAGCACTGAAACTACTCTTCTGAAAGTCATTCATGAAATTCTCTCAGTACTGGCTAGTGGTGAGATAAGTCTTCACCCTCTTTAAACCGTCTGCAGAATTTGACACAATAGACCATGATATATTAGTTACTTCACCGTCTCCACTATGTATATGGTGTTCACAATACAGCCTTACTGTTGTTCAAGTCGTACTTAGTCAACATGACACACATCTTATCTGCAAATGGAATACACTCCAGCCCAGTTGATCTATGTTGTGTAGTTCCACAGGGATCTGTTCTTCGACCTGTTCTTCATTCTATACACTCGGCCGCTCTTAAGTGTCTTAGATCATCATCCTGTTTCACACCAATTGTATGCTGATGGCACCCAAATATAGATTTGTTCCTTGACATTAGTTTGTTAGTTATCTCGAAAATGTCTCTGTAGCTGGAGATATCAGTGATCGTAGTACTGTTGTGGAAGATACTGATGTAAAATGATATAATATAATAATAATAATAATAATAATAATAGTGAGGAATTTGTATAGTGCCTAATCTTTCGAAGCTCTAAGCGCTTTACACCATCTATAATGATATGAATACACTACAGAAAAACAAATGACAAAAACAATGAAATTGGAAAACATAAAAACATGCTGAAAAGATATAAGATAAAAAACATGATTAGGTCTCTAAGTTTGTCCCTGCAGTCGGGACAGGTGAGTTTTAAGAGCACTCTTAAAAGGGACCACTGTGTCTTTGTGTCTAATTTCAATGGGCAATTCGTTCCACGTCACCAGGCCCTGGTATGCAAAAGAACGTTGTCCATATGACTTTGTTTTCACCGTGGGAACAATGAGTATACAATTATCAGAAGAAGAGCGTAAGTATCTAGCTGGTGAGGTTGGATAGGTATGTTGGACTGGAGTCTGTCAGTGAAATATAGCACAGAGAACGAATTTTGTGTTTGATTCTGTATCAAATTGATAGCCAGTATAGGGTACAGAGCAGTGGTGAGGTGTGCTCTGATCAAGGTTACTTTAAAGATGATCCGTGCAGCTGTGTTTTAAACTTTTTGAAGTTTCTGGAGTAAATATTGTGATGAATCAGACATAATTGAGTTACATTAGTCCAGTCTTGAAAGTACTAATGAACACACAAGTGTTTTAGTGGCATCAACTGAAAGATATTTACGAATGGAACTGATGCGTCTCAGTTCAAGATATGCAGCCTTGCATATGTTCATGACATGTTGGTGCAATGTGAGAGTACTGTCTAGAGTAACACCTAGATTTTGTACTGACTGTGAGAATTTAATGTTGGTGTTGCTGATATTTATTATCTGAGGTAAAGGATGTGAATGAGAAAGTCTTTGTGTTGTGATCAGAATAGCCTGAGTTTTATCATCATTCATCTGCAGCTTGTTACATGTCATCCATGATTTCACATCAGAAATGCACCTCTCTACTCTATGGATGGTAGCATCAACTTCAGTTTGGTGGCTAGACTTGTATATTTGGGTGTCATCATTGTATAATTGGTGCGACACTGGATGATGATCTTTGACACTTGAGAGTGGCTGAGTGTATATAATGAAGAGAACAGGTCCAAAAACATATGTCAACTGGGCTGGAATGTATTCCATTTGCATATATAATTTGTGTCCTGTTCACTAAGTAGGACATGAACCACTGCAAGGCTATATTCTGAATGCCAAATACATGCTGGAAACGGTGAAGTAATATATCATGGTCTATTGTGTAAATTTCCGAAGATCCAGTGCAAAGCTGGTCCCAAACACTGCTATACCATGGAGAACACTTTTATTTATTGATACTCTGCATTTGGTGGCTGGGGCATGTTTTTCAAGCAATGAATGCAGGCAGTTATCAAGTTGTTCCGCTGTTGGATGTCAGATAGTTGTTAGGTTTTCTTGGATGTCATGCATGAATTTGGTTCTATTTATACGGAGGTATCTCTTAGTAGCAAATAGAGGTGGAGGGTTAGGGACTGATACATCAAGATGGCATACAATGCAGAGGTGATCCTATGCAAGTTCGTGGGATACAAGGGTGGATTTCAGAATATTATCATCAGGTCTATAAAGAAACCAGTCTAAAATGTGACCAAGTTTATGGGTGGGTTGGTTAGCTGACTCTTTAAGATTGAAAACATGAATGGAATCTAGGAGTTTGACATGTATGGTTTTCCAGGACAGTCAAAGTGAAAGTTGAAATCTCCAAGAATAATTAGGTTACCACCTATCGAATTTCCATACTCCAGAAGATTTGGAAACTGCTCCAAAAAGAGAGATTCAGTCAGTTTGTTTTTTCTACTAGGAGGAGGCGGTAGAGACAGAAAAAATGGACTGACCTTTGTTCCAGTGTGAGCGTTGTTTGGACTAGTTAAAACGATGTGTGGCAGAAATTGAAGGCTGTGTTGTACTTAAGGCATTTGGTCATGGAATTCTTTGTAATTACTGCAATTCCACCTCCGCGAGAGTTGCGGGGAAACGACTTGATGGAGTAATCACGGGGTGTTAAATCCGCACACTTAGATTCATTCATGTTTCAGTCAGGAAGAAGACGTCGATATTCTGGTCGTTGATAAAATTAACTATTTCTGTGCGCTTTTCCGGCGATCCTACTAATTGAACGTTGAATAATGCAAAACGTAGTGGTATCCCTGGGACAGTTGACACAACGGTTGACGATAATATAGATCTAAAGCGTTTCTAAGAGAACGTATGACGTATACGGACCTAGACTGATGATGTGTAGAAACATGCGCTTATTCATTAAATATAAATAGACAACAATGATCTTTGGTTTTGTGAGCACTATTTAAACAGAGCACTATTTAAACGTCCAAGTCATATACATGGGTCTAGGAGATATATTAATAGAAGTTTATGATTGTATATATATATATTTGGCATTCTCACACAAAGAGTATATTTGGCACGATACTGTTCATTCATTGTATTGATACCTCTTTTTGATTAACGGAAGATTCTATTTCGTTTTCAATAAAATTAAGTTTACTGCAGACGAGAAAATAGGACTAGAATGCAATTTTTAAATGTAAAATCAGCAAGTAGAAAACGTGTTTTTTTATACATACGTTCTCAATTACATAATATTTATTTCAATTTATTTGATATTAATTTCATGCCGTTTAGATGCGAAGTCGGTCCTGATAGCACTTAAGATACCTTAGCCAACTATTAATTAATAAAATAAAAGACGTGCAGAATGATGGTATTTTAGAGATTGTTGTGATATGACTTTGTGCAACGGACTAAATCGTGACAGGTCTTTCTCGGACAAATCCAATAAACCATGCTGGGGACATGTACTTCTAGAGAATCTGATTGCTACAACTAAAGAGTTGGAGGGTGTCACCGCTGGAGGATATGTTCTCGGATATGCGTGTTTTCATTGTTTTATCAAATGAGGAAAAACGGGTGTCAACTTGGACTTGTTTGGCATCATTAGCAACGGAAAAGTGGCAGACACTGATCTTACAGAAGACGTGGTGAACATCGCTGTCGGTGGTTGCCTCTTGCATGACGACGATGTTTTATGGAGTCGTTTCTGTGTGCTGTTCTTTATCTTTTCTGTATGCTTTTTTAGCTGTTGCTGTGACCTGGTCTTGACACCACTGTTCTTTGTCTTCTCCTGAGTCTGTTTGGCTCTCTTTGGTTTGATGTGGTATGTTAATGATATCATGCAATAAATGACGTGCTATCAGCGTAAACCATCGTAATACCTCTTTGAAACTGGCTTCTAAGACACCACCATGTATTTCTATTTTTTGTTTGTACCTGATGCCATATAAGGCACGAATCGATTTGACGGGAAAACAAAACTGAAGGGACGTCATGTTGACGTTGTGTGTGATAGAATCCAAAGTGTCCAAGGTTTTTATATATTATATTGTTGTTTTTAAGTTTACTGCAGGAGCGTGTATACGACAGGCCCTCTGTCTTGGACCAATGTTAAAAAAAGATGAGTAAGAAAGCGCAAATACTCGAGGGTGGTAGGTTTTATATCCACGAGTAAATAGGCAGGTGGGGATTGAGAGGCAGTGTCGTATGCAAGAGTGAGCCAAGGTGTTCTTAACTGTTTGGCCAAGACTTGCACTTGCGATTTATCTTTAGGGCTTTTAAACAAGATCACGTAATGAGCATTAAGACTGATGATGTGATGGGCTTTACTTTGTTGAACAAATTATAGGTGATGGATATGCCACTCGCATTATGTTGATGTCCTTTGCTCGCGAACCAGTTTAATTTCTTCGTATTCACCTAACATCGAAGATGACCATTGGTTTAACTGGGATCAGACACGATCCCGTTATCTTCGCTTGGAATTGCTTCCACAAGCACGATGGAATCGTCTTGACTGTACGCCGATTGCCACCCTTTGTAACACCAATCGATCCGTTGAGGTAGAAGTTTGATCAAATGATGTTTATGTTCGATCAAATGTTTTGCCTGAACCGCTAGTTTCGGCAATTAACATGTGAAAGGGATTGCGAAGATTAAAGGCCTCCAGCTGGCCATATATCAATTCTCGTTAATGAGTTTAAAAGTAGAGATAGATCGAGCAGAGACAGAAGATGCAAGTATGGTGTAGGGAATGTCACCTTCATCTCAAAGACAGACAAATCAAGGGCTTTTATACGTTGTCAGAACATGTTTTTACAAGTTAAAATGGAGCAACACGAAAGAGGAAAATACATTAAAGTCAAATGGTTAAGTATATGGATAAAATGTACATCAAAGCGATCAAAGTAAATGAGAAAAAAAAAACAATTATAAAAAAAATTTTGTTAACAAAGGTGTCGTGGAGACAGTGTGTAATGTTCTTAATTGTCTTCCTTTCTGATAGATAATATGTGTGTATGCGTTCGCGTGTGTTGATAGTATATATTGCGGTTTTTGCCCTCACCTCATGTGATGATAGTATATATTATGTGTGTGTGTGTGAGTGATTGTATCGAGTTCATGTATGTTTGTGTGGATAGTGGAACGTGTGTCTGTTTGGCTATTAGAATGTATGTTCGTATGTGTGTGTATGTTTGTGTGTAATAATATTTATGGCTTGTTTCGTCCTCGCTTCTGTGCTGATAGTATACTTGGGGTTTAGTGTTTTCTACCCCTGTGTGGATTGTAGATTTGGAGTTTGTATGCGGGCGCGTACGTGTCTGTGGTTAATAGAGTGTGTTGTGTTGATTGTAGAATGTGTTTGTATGGATAATAGAGTTTGTGTTTGTATGCGTTCGCGTATGTTTGTGTGGATACTAGATTTAATTTTTTCTTTATTACCTCCCGCGTGTGGATAGCAATTATGGAGTGTATATGCGTGCTCGTACGTTGTGTGGATAGTATATTTGCGGCTTGTTCCCCCCCCCCCCCAATCTGTGTTGATGGTATATACAGGGTTTCTATGCGTGCACATACCACGTGTGGATAGAATATTTGGATATGTGTGGATAATAGTGTATTTGTTATGCCTGCGCGTACGTTTGTGTGGCTAGTATATGTTGTTTTCTTTTTCCCGTTTGTGGATAGTATATTTAGGGTTAGATTTTTGCTCCTCTTCAATTGTGTGGATAGTAGAGCTGGGGATTTTACTCGTAAGTGTACGTTTGTGTGGATAGTTGAGTGTGTGCTGGAATCAGACATGATATTCGACTTGATGAACGAGATCAATCAAGACCTGGAGAGTATTTGATAAATGAAATTGATAAAGCGTGTAATCTTCATGATGTAGTTCATACATTAAAGATTTACAACAAAGACATCTTGCAGATGTGAAGTTGTTACACTTGTTAAATTCCATAAAATAAATTTTTAGAGAATCATTAGCTAATTGGTTGACAAGATCTGCAATGAAATGTAAGCTAATGCAATATGCTGCTAATTAATCAATCGATTATAAAAATAATAGATTAATTTATAGCCCAAGTGAATGTTGGAGGAGTAGAGAAGGGATTAGTAACCTCGCAGATGCAGCAAATGTTACACGTTCTGTTGTTGGAAATTGGTTAGCATGACAGATGCTATGGCAAATTTACAAATTTAGCACGCACATTTTGATCACTTTTAATAAAGTTCATCAGGCTATTTTATTTTTACCAGAAGATACTATCAAAATTGGTAGACGTCAATATACACACAAATAAGTGTTGATTGTCGTTGTGAGTAGATGTAAAGAAGGAGAGCCATTATTAACTAAAATGGCTGCTGAAGTAGTATTTGCTTTTAAACGTGTTAAGTAATGTGACTGTGAGGCATTTATACAGCTGTATGAACTTGATGAACCTGGAGATGGAACAAAAGGAGTGACTGATCTTATATGTAGTGTTACTACACTGTAACACATACAATTTAAAGTGTGGTGAGATCCACAGTTAGACCTGCAATATACAGATTAGATTCAACTGCCCCCCAATCTGGTTTGGATTCTTTAAAATACTCGATATTGCATTTTTTCATTATGAAGGATAGGACCATGTTTGTCACGGATAATCTAAGTACTATTATCTGTTTTTGCTAATACAAAAAACTTTATTTTAAAAAGATATTTTCGATTGTCGAGATAATTACTGATAATTGCCGCTCATTAGCCATTAATCGTAGCATCAACATCTTTGGTGTCACATATGATTTTGAACGTTGACCACAAATAAGATGCACCATCTCTGTGAAATTCTTTCTTGGCACTATGAACGCTATTAATCAAAGTTTTATTCAATGGATCAACCAGATCTCGTATCAGTAAGTCAGGGGATATTCTGTCAAGATTAATTTGTTCTTGTTTGAATCATTATATATACACGTAATCTAATTCTGTAGCTATAATTTACAAAGCGTGCATAAAAAATTCTTAGTCTAAGACCAAAACCGTTTATCAATTGAAGTGTTGAAGTTAGAGGAGAAAAAGACTGTGTGTGCAATGTGGAGTTAAAAAATACAGAGAGCGGAAAAGATAATATGAGAAAAAATCATAACACCGACAATAATAACGAAGTTTATAATCTAAATTTTCAAAGAAACGATTTATACAAAAAAATCAATCAAACAAATGATATTATTATACAAATGAAATGAAATGAGTTTGTAAAACATCCTATCATCAAAGATTATGAAGCATCTCGTGATGGTGCAATCAGACACTGTTGAATATAAAGACCAAGATTTACTGCTGGGGAGAAAAGATATTTCTTCCATAAATTTATTTTTGAATGTTTCAACAGATTAATCGAGAATGGTCTTGTGATCATATTAATTCAGATAAGAAAAATAATTCATCAACACAACTTTATGGGGTGATTTGGTTGATTTTGATACAGCAGCGAGTACAGAAAGTGCTTCACAGCCTCATATTGGTTAATTAAATTTGTCTGTGCTGGCGATGTTGAATACCAGACTGGAGTTAAAGCACAGTACTTTGTACTGTGTCTACATATTTTTAAAACGCTTTTGGTGGTGCCAGTCAATAAAAATTAAAATAAACAATTTCACATGGATCAATTGTGCAAGTGACCTAATGGGTACCTGGACCAGAACTATTGTCAAGATTAACGATACCGATTTCAACAATATTTGGTTCTATTTGGTAATTGATCATGCATAAAAACACCTGTAATGTTTTTTATTTTTATTTTTCAGGAGCAATAATTAAATCAAAATTAGACATTGGAAGTATCAATGAAGTGTCCTGGGACCTTTTCCATATCGACAAGTTCCTGGTAATCTTAGTCCTGGGACCTTTTCCATATCGACGAGTTCCTGGTAATCTTAGTCCTGGGACCTTTTCCATATCAACGAGTTCCTGGTAATCTTAGTCCTGTGACCTTTTCCATATCAACGAGTTCCTGGTAATCTTAGTCCTGGGACCTTTTCCATATCGACGAGTTCCTGGTAATCTTAGTCCTGGGACCTTTTCCATATCGACAAGTTCCTGGTAATCTAAGTCCTTTTCCTCTGTTTTGAATCCTTTTCTCCATTATTTTATCCAGTGAAAATAGATTGCATACAGATTTCTAAAATCTATCTGTGTTATTTGTAAACCTGTGTCTATATTTTGATCAAGTCTCATAAAAGTCATCAAGCAATGATAAGTGCTACATGATTTGTTGTAATCTACCAATATTTCCTCAGATGGCTATTGTTAACCATTTATTCTTAAAGAAACTTCAGAAACACCAAAATTGTCGAATATCATATCCCTACATATTTGACTATCGAGTATTATTATTTTGCAAAGCTATGAAAAATGTTGTTGTGCAGAAACACCTTGTTGTGATGCAATATGACATGTTAATAAACCTGTAACAGTACTTGGAACATTGTGGTCTTGATCAACCATAATAATGCTGATTTATCTTTGATCTATACAGGCAAGTAAGTTTTGTTCATTGGCAAGTGATGTAGTTGTTACCAGCATCCACAATTAAGTTTTGATAGGATTACTTTACCATAAAGTGCTGTGGTTGCAGCTGGATCAGCTACTTCAACATATCAGATTGCATCATCATTAACAGGTTTTTGTATAAGTACAACTGTATGCTAAGCTCCGAAAATAACCTTTCTAACATTTTTGCCAAATCCGAAGATGTGTCATAATGGAATTGATCATGAAAATCTTCTTTTATCCTTTAACATTGATTGACGTGTTGAAAATCCTAGTTACAGGTTGCATTTATTTATAATACTGCAGTTACTTGTTAATCTCATGTGGCATTTCTTACATTACCACGTCTTGAGGATATACAATCTGGATGATTAGTAATGTCTTTAGCAAACATCAAGACCAGATGGTCATATATAATCATTAGAATATCTCGCTAAGCCTATTGTTGTTGTGGCAATGTCGATGTCTTTCTGAATAGTTTCAATATTATTTCCATCAATTAGGGATGTTAATATCGGTTTTTTTCCAAAACCGATTGTCATTTGTAGAAATCCGATTTTAAACCGATTATCGGTTTTTGTCCTATATTGAAAATTACAAGAAAGATATTCTTATAATGCAAGTTAGTGAATGCCTCTTGCGAATAAAAGATATTCATTACATACCATAACGTATAGACGCGCATCGTCTGACGGCATGGAGGATGATATTGTGGCTCCACCAAAGCCACCAAATCACGGAAGGAATTTTATTCAACAACCAAAATTGGTAGCATGTTTTCAGCGATAAACTTAGCTACAGCAGCAGTAACTTTTTCTTGATGACTATCAGGACAGTGTTTTTGTGTTCCAATAAATGTTGTTAATCGTGGCTGAACATTTGAAGGAGCCGCAATTCCGGGATGTTTGCTACGCAAATGTGCATGCAATCCAGTAGTAGTACCACCGCTCCGACTTATTTGTTGTGAACATAGTTTACAGCGAGCCATGCTTGATGAAATTTTTTCAAAGTTTTCCCATACATCAGATTTATTTATACGACCAGCCATATTTGTAAACTTGAAAAGACACAACCAGCAGAGACCAGTCCTCAACAACAGAGACTGTAGCTTTTAACAGTCTATTGTTGTCAATTTCGGACATCAAAGAACTTAGCGACCGGTCGGTCAACTAACTATTTACATCCTTCAACAATAAATGTATTCATTTACAAATACGCTGCATGGAGCGCTCACAAATTTTAAACAAACACACATTATCTGCTGGCCATATTGTATTAAAATGTAAACACTAAACTAATGCATGAATTAATTTTTTCTGTCATTTTTTAAAATTTTCACTACAAAAATGGTAAAAAAATATTGAATTCGATTATCGTTTTGTAAAAACAAAAACCGATAATCGTTTTCAAAACCGATAATCGGATTTCCGATTTTCGTTTAACAACCTTACCATCAATCATATTAGTAGCACCGTTCTGTTGTTAACAAAACCAACCTTACCATTATTTCCTTAAGCAGTATCATCTGTTCTTTTAATTTCACCTTCTACTTCAATAAACGGCTCAGCGGGTAAGAAATAACTACTCGTATCCTGAACTTGTAGCTCAATTCTTCCTCGCTGTTCACTACTGTATCTACAGTACACCATCCAGTGGTTCTTCAAGGGCTACTCTGTCCACACATTTCATCTGAAACTTTACAAATGAATGACTAATATCCAGTATGTATTGTCATGTCCATTCTGCATATAAACATTCTAACCAAAGACATCTGAATGCTTTATCTCAAGTATGTATCATCATGTCCACCTTCAAAGCACCACTCTGCCTAAATATTTGATTAGAAATCTCACATTGGAATGGTTTATCTTCAGCATGAAACCTCATGTAGCTGCTCAAATCACTGCTTTCACCAAGCATTTTATTACAAACTCAGAGGTCTCAGAAATACTTATTACATGTATCTGGTCGTAACCTTTTGATCTGAGATGCAGAAAATCACCATTGCAGGAGTCCTCTGTACACATGCAAATAGCTGGGTGGCCACTGACCAATTTAAAGGCTTACCAGTCCTACTTCAACAACCTACTGAGTTAGAGAAAGTGTTTAATCATTTTATCTGTATTGATATTTAGAATGACAGACTTCAGTGGTTAAAATACCTCAAGATGTACCTGTTATATTGATAAGAATATAGCAAAAGAACATGATGCAGAAAGTTAAAAGATTTCAACTAGCAGCTTGGGTGAGAAAAATTCCTGATAATTATAATGACTGAATTCAGAGGCAGAAAGACTACAAGATGTACATGTGGTTATTATAAGATTGCATAAGAACTTTAGCTTCCATTATTGTGTTCATTTCTGATTGTAGCAAAAATAATACACATCAAGACGTGGACAAAACGTTTGCAAATCTGGATAAATATTTTGGGGTGAAATGGCAAAGTGACAATGATTTTAATGAGATTCAGAAAAGTGCTAAAGTTTATAGAACTGATAGTTTGGATGGGATAGTATCATATTAGCCAAGTGTAAGACTGGGTGTGATGTCTGGCTAAATGTTTGGAATAAGACCATTCCTTGGATTGAAAAAATTCAGACTCACCCCTAATAACTAACAAGAGTTACACTGCTGTCAGGCTATTATGCGCATCAAAGGTCACCAATATAGGCACAAAACTCATACCGAATTCAACTGATGAAACTAAAATACTGTATTGCTTACCAATTGAAAAGCTGCAGTTGTCACCAGAATATTATATTCAAAATAATACTGAATTTGGGATGACGGGACACCACCCCTATGTTTTCATGACTCCATATATTGCAGACTATTCTGCACATGGCTTTGTAATGTTTATGCATCAGAGTATGGAAATCAAATAATTACTTTGAAATATTTCTGTTGGCTTTTCTACCAAAACAACATAAGATCCACTGTTTACAGAAATGATGTATCATTCTTCAGTTTTACCAGACATGCCAATTAGGTTTTCACGGTTGTAAAATTCAGTGTTATAAAGAATGTGGAAATTAAACTCAATGGTAATCAACAGTTCTTCTAATCTGCAGTGTTCAACATTTTCTGGGAGGGGACTGCAACTTTTGCTGGTGGGACTACTATTTTTACCAAAAGGGGAAGTCCTGTACTATTAGTTTTAATAAGACATCTAAAACTTGATATTTGAGTGGTCTAACTCCAGATGATTATTCGTGTGGACCTTCAATTTACTACCATATAAAAACATTTCATGAATGGTTTGTCATGTGGTCCTTCAGATCACAAATGTGTGAAAGCATTTTATCCCCAACATTTGAAATGTTTATTTCTAATAGTATCATCATGTGCATCTTTAAAATACTATTCTGCCTAAACATTTAATCACTTCACATCTAAATAGTTTATTTCCAGTGTTTATCATCATGAGTCTGTTCAAACATTAATCACAAGCTTCACATGTGAAAGGTTTATTTCCAGAATGTATGCTCAGGTGTTTCTTCAAAATACAACTTTTCAGTGAATGAGTCATTGCAAACTTCTCATTTGAATGGTTTATCTCCAGTGTGTATCCTCCTCATGTGTCTCTTCAAATTACCACTTTCACTAAACGTTTTATCACAAGTTTCACATTTGAATGGTTTATTTCCAGTGTGTATCCTCATGTGTCTCTTTAAATGGGTACTTTGTCGAAAGATTTTATTACAAATGTCACATCCAAATGGTTTATCTCCACAATGTATTGTCATGTGTCTCTTCAAATTACTACTGTCATTAAACATTTTATCACAAACTGTACATTTGAATGGTTTATCTCCAGTATGTATCATCATGTGTTTCTTACAATCACCACTGTCACTAAATGTTTTTTGACAAATTTCACATTTGAAAGGTTGATCTCCAGTATGTATCATCATGTGCTTTTTTAAACCACTATTTTGTCCATACATTTTATCACAAATATCACATTTGAATGGTTTATCTCCAGAATGTATCCTAATGTGGACCTTTAAATTACTACTGTACCTAAACATTTTATTACAAACTTTACATTTGAATGGTTTATCTCCTGTATGTATCATCATGTGTTTCTTGCAAATACCACTTTCACTAAATGTTTTATGACAAACTTCACATCTGAATGGTTTATCTCCAGAATGTATTCTCATGTGAACCTTCAAATTACTACTGTGCCTAAATATCTTATCACAAACGTCACATTTGAATGGTTTATCTCCTCTATTCATCATCATGTGTTTCTTACATTCATCACTTTCGCTAAAATCTTCGTATATGAAAAGTTTTTGTCCAGTATGTATCTTCATGTGGACCTTCAAATTACTATTTTGCCTAAAGATTTTATTACAAACTTCACATTTGAATGGCTTATCTCCAGAATGTATGGTCATGTGTCTCTTCAAACCATATCTTTCACTAAACATTTTATCACAATCTTCACACTTGAATGGCTTATCTCCAGTATGTACTCTCATGTGACGCCTCATCTTGCCACTTGCATTAAACAGCTTATCACAAACTTCACACTTGAATGGTTTATCTCCAGTATGCTTTCTCGTGTGATTCTCCAATGTACTTTTTTGTCCAAACATTATATAATGTTCATAAGTAAATGATTTATGGATGTATCCTCTAGTAGCACTTCAAGCTACTTCTTTGTCCAAATATTTCATTACAAAGTTCACATTTGAATGGTTTATCTCCATTGTGTGTCGTTATGTGTGTTCTTAACACATTAACCCCTAGCGACGACTTTACGGGGTATGAGGTAGTAGCCTACTTCCATGGTCTGTAGCGTCAAGGTCATATATGATACACTAAAGTGGGTGGTATCATTGAAAAGTAGACAGATGTAGCTCTAGAATGATAGCAAGTAATCTGGATATTTTAATTTTGTTACAAAATACAGAGGGAAAAACCGAAGTTTTTGGACCCGTTTTTTTTTTCACCCAAAAGTCGCCCATGGTCGGGATTCGAATTTGTGTCCAGATTTTAGACTTTATGACCTCAGATCTACGGCAGACCGGTCTGAGACGCACACAGGTGAACCTGTGCAAAAAGTAGGATAAGGTGGACATTTTTAATAAAGAGTCTTCTACATACGAAAATTATGGGTCCGTTAAGCAAAAAAAAAAAAAAGAAGTCCGATTTTTGCCCTTCTGCTCATGCGCCAGTACACTAACCAATGAAAAACATTTTCTGTATCATTAGTAACCATTTGTCTAACAGATTATTGTTTGGAAATCGATGGATTACGATGTATTTAGAAATAGTCCCCAAAATATGTTTCCTACTCGCATTTCATGCGAAAACAGCAAAAACCTCCAGGGGTTAATGTGTTAAATGACTACTATCGAGACAATTCGGGCCCAAAACGATTCTGCCCAACTTGGACCAAAAATAAGACCATATGGCCGAAATACAAAGATAAACTGGCCCAGCTAAACAATACAAATATGTCAATAGTTTGACCACTCCCCTTCCGCAAAAAAAGAAAACAAACAAAAAGAACTTTTTTCCGCAAATAGTGGAGACTCTACAGTATATTTAAGTGGGCAATTTTACTTCATCGATCATATTACATATATATACATGTATGCATGTATGTATATATGTATATATATATATATATATGTATGTATGTATGTATGTATGTATGTATGTATGTATGTATGTATGTATGTATGTATGTATGTATGTATGTATGTATGTATGTATGTATGTATGTATGTATGTATGTATGTATGTATGCATGTAGGTAGGTAGATATGTGTATGTATGTATGTATGTGTGTGTGTGTGTGTGTGTGTGTGTTTTACCCGATTTTGTAAATTTATAATCATTTACTTCATTTTATAATAAATGATTAGGAACAAACGCTGATTGAATGACCAAAAATGCAATATAGTAATTTTTCAATTCGATGTATTTATTCCATATTGTCAAACTTTACATTAAGATAAACACTTGGTCAAATGTTTAATTTCAAATTGGCATGATAACACAGCCACCTTATTAGGAAATTCGCTCATTCCCAATAAAAGTTGATACTCATGCTCGCACACATGGACACAAGCGTACAGTCGTTTACCTTGTACATCTGTACATAATTGTTTCTTGTCTAAAATTGGCAGCTTGCAAGGGAATAATGATTTATTTTTTTTAGCCATAGTTAAGAACGGGAATCAGTCCATTGATTTCTAATTTGATTGATATAACGGAGCAAATAAGATTGACGATTTTGACTGGAACTGAGAAGCTTTCAGTTTTCGCGCACTCACACTAAAACATGTAGACATAAACTTTAAAAAATAAACATAAACAGTATGTATTTCTGAAAAGCGTTTTATATATTGCAGCAACTAAGCATTGGCATGACTCTCTCTCTCTCTCTTTCTCACACACACACACACACACACAGACACACACACTGTCTTTGTGTCTGATTTCAATGGGCTATTCATTCCACTTTGATGGGCCCTGGTATGAAAAAGAACGTGTTCATAGTGGAAATAATGCGTATACGATGGTCAGAAGAGGAGCGTACGTATCTTGCAGGTGTGTTATACATGGGTGAGGCCGGATAGGCATGCTGGACTGGCGTTCGTCAGTGAAATGTAGCACTGAGAACAAATGTGTTTGATTCTCGATCGAATGGACAGCCAGTGTAGGGCACTGAGCAACGGGAAGGTGTGCTCTGATTGTGGTACTATAAAGATGACCCCAGAAGCTGCGTTTTTAACTTTTTCAAGTTTCTGGAGTAGATATTGAGACAAACCAGACATAATTGAATTACATTAATCCAATCTTGAAAGTACTAATGAACACACAAGTGTTTTAGTGGCATCCACTGAAAGATATTTGCGAATGGAGCTTATGCCTCTCAGCTCAAGAGATGCAGCCTTGCATACGTTCACGACATGTTGGTGCAATGTGAGAGTACTGTCTAGAGTAACACCTAGGTTTCGTACTGACTATGTGAATTTAATGTTGGTGTTGCTGATATTTATTGTTTGAGGTAAAGGATGTGAATGAGAAAGTCTTTGTGTTGTGATCAGAATGGCCTCAGTTTTTTTATTATCCATCTTCAGCTTGTTGCATGTCATCCAGGAGTTCATATCAGAAATGCGCCTCTCTACTAATTGTTTGTAAGCATCAACTTCTGTTGGGTGACTAAACTTGTATATTTGGTTGACATCATTGTACAATTGGTGAGACAATGGATGACGATATATGACACTTGATAGCGGATGAGTGTGTAGAATGAAGCGAACAGGTCCAATTACATAGATCAACTGGAATATGTTCCATTTGCCGATAGAATATGTGTACTGTTGACTAAGTAGGACTTGAACCACAGTAAGGCTGTATTGTGAATGCCAAATACATGCTGGAGACGGTGATGTAATATATCATGGCATATTGTGTCAAATGCTACAGACAAATCAAGGAGGGTGAAAACTCATTTTTTTTTTTGCTATTCAAAGCAGAGAGAATGTCATTAAATACGTTCAGAAGAGTAGTTTCAGTACCGTGGCAAGGGCGATATGCAGACTGTACATTGCTTAAAAGACTGAGTTCAAATGAGATACAAGTTTGGTTAGAACAATTTTTCTCCGATTTTTTTATATATAAAGAAACTGGGCGGTAGTTCTTTTAATCGTTATGGTCGAGTTTTGGTTTCTTCAGGAGAGGCTTTACAATGGCAATTTTGAAACATGATGGGGATTCCCCGGATTAAATATACGTTTTTTTTTAGCATTGTTGATGGGTTTCAGCTGGTAACCATAGCTCAAGTGGTGTTTGTCTCTGCATATTACATCATGTCTGAAAATGGACTCTGGAATTGCAGTCGACAATTAGTCTTGTTCCAAAATCTTTTTTGATACGAATCATACGTAACAGCGAAATGAAACCTTTATATTTTATTTGTGATCTATGAGTATATTGAAGAAAAGATAAACTCTTTATGTAACATCATTTATGTAACTCGAAAGATAAGTCGGTTGGGCCAGTCTCTTGGTTTTTATATATTGTAATTTTAATTATCTAGTTGTAGACGGGTCTTGAGACCTCCGGTTGTTCAGCATATGTATGCCCCTGAACTATATTTAATTAAAACTATACTAATGAACTTTCAGAATTACGAACTATTTTTATAGCAAAGTTTAGAACAGATAAGAACTCATTCAGAATATTTCAAATGTGTAGATATATAATGTTTATGTATTGTTATGGTGTCGATCTGTTATGAATAGTTCGCCAAAGAAATATAATAAAATCTACCTCCTTGCGTATATTAGCTGCCGAGAGTTCACCAGGTTTATCAGCATGTAAATGTACATGGTGTAACTTAAATGAGTGACCACGCTGTCCGATGATAACAGGACAGTCAGTGATCTTGTTGAGGAAGCTGAAACGCCATTTTCTAGATCCTTTGTTATATTTCTTTATAACATATGTATAACCATCACTAGACACAAGTTTTCTCTTGCCTCTCTGTTCCCGTGTCGACGATTGTGTACGTAACGATCGCCTCTATCATAGTTGTCTGTTTGTCTGGACTCATCTGTCAGAGAACTACAATAAGGCAAAGAAATGTTTTGCATGTACAAGTACACATATCAATGAATAAACAAATTACAAATAAACAAATGCAATTAGTGTAGTAGGACACTTTTAGCGACAACGGGATTTTAATGTTAGTAAGGGGTACATTCACTTTGGCGACCTCCACTTTCGCGGAAATTTGAATCTAACATATACATGTATATATAATATTGGGACAGTTTAGCCAAGGGCTGTTATCGTCGAGGTGGATGTGGGAGATAAGCACCAACTTACCTTGAAAAAAAAACCAATGGCTTGCCTCTGATAGAGCCTCTTACAATCAAATCCAGCTCCAGGCCTTCACGAGTGGCTTAACTAAGCCCAACAGAACCTGTTTAAACGGAGTAGAGATGACTGGTGAGTTTAAGTCAACTCAAAACCAGATGTTTCGGGCAGATGGGGCCCGTTAATCTTGGGTGGATGTCGATCTAGGAGAAGGTAAACTCTGCCTTCAAACCTTCACTACATTGCGAATATACCCTCTCATGAGAAAGTCTAAGGGAGTAAACCCAAACAGAAAATCCCGAGATGGAGTCCCTAGGCCGACTTGGCATTGTTTTCAGTGTCATCCTGGCAACTCCTGTGACGCCGTTGGTGCCATGACGTATCGGCTTGTCATTTTCCTTGGATGCATTAGCTGAGTGGATAGGAGGAATCAGTTGCATGGACAACAACTGATTCTCCATATCACCCTGCCCAGGCCTGCGCTCTGGAGAGGGCAGTCCAGCTTCGCTTCACCATGTCGACACAACACATGAAACCGCAGTTTACCGGTTATAAGTCATCGCTCAAATGGCGTAGAGTCAGACATCAAGGGTTTCTTCCAACGACGGGAGAGACCAACATATCTCACTGGACAGCGACCGCCCGTTTCAAGTTGGGCAGGTGACAAGTATGGTATTGGGAAGATGAATGAGAACGGTCAGCAACTCCAACAGATGTGACTGTTTCAGGCCCTCTGCATTACCAATTAATTCTTTCAGACAAAGCTATAGCAAATATTGTCTTGGAGGCATCCTCGGTCCAAACACTGGCACAAACTGGACTTGATCATTACGAGACGGTCTGCCATAAAGTGTGTGTACTTCTTACCTGTACCTTTCACAGCGATGACTGCAACATTGGCAACTCTCTGGTGTGCTGAAAAATTAAGCTTCAGCCAAAGAGAATACACCACTCTAGGCAGGAGGGTAAACTACGCATTGACATCAGCAAGACATAATATCAATACAAGGCTGAGGAATGCATGCATGTCCTTTCGGAGACGTTTGATGCAGAACTTCACAACAGCAGTGCCAAAGAGAGATGCGATGATATCAGAGTGACTATGTAGATCACAGTCACACGGATCTTTGGTAAGAAGCAGTCAATGAACAACAACTCGTTTGAGGATAACTTCACCACACGCACGCCAGTCATAAGAGAGCGTCGTATTGCTCACCTGGAATACAAATGATCACCCTGCCAGACGACTCTACAGGCATACGGGTTTACCAGAAGCAATGTTCAGAGGTTAGCACGGCAGTGCGCCAATGAATATCGGCTTCAGCTCTGTCAGAGTATCCAGTCATCAGCAAATGTCGAAAGCATCTGAGGAATGTACGATGGCATAAAGAATGCAATGGGCCACACGAAGAAAGTGAGAGCATTAATGAAGTCTGCCATCCATGACAAGTGCAATGAGATGGAGCATTGCGTGGAGTACTACTCTGAATTGCATTTAAGAGAGATCCACGTGACCATCGATGACGTCAGTGACATTGAAAACCTGCCGCACATGGTCGAACTGGACGTGAAACCTACTGTGACAGAACTAAAGAAGACCAAGAGAAACTGTCGTTAGGTAAATCCCCAGGGAAGGATGGCATCCCAGCAGAACTTATCAAGTGTGGCTGCAGAATGCTGAATATACACCAAGACATTCAACATCCCCGAACCCTTCAATACCTGCAGCAACGTGAAACAGGGTTGAGTCCTAGACCCCATGCTCCTTGGCATCTACTTCGCTGTCCTGTTCAAGAATGTCTTTGGTGACGTCAACAGAAGGTATTTACCTGCACACACGATCAGACGGCAAACTGTTCAACCTGCAAAAACTAAATGCAAAGAGCAAAGTGCGTGAAGCAACCATCAGGGACATGCTCTTCGCAGACGATGCTGTCTTAGCCACTCACTCAGAAGAGTTAAGCACCTGATGGACAGGTTTGTTAAAGCATACAATGAGTCTGGGCTGATCTTAAGCCAAAATAAAACAAACCTGATGACTCAGAACACAGACACCAGGCATTATCATTAACAACTAAAAACTTGAGGTAGTCAGACAGTTCACAGACCGCAGATCTGCCATCACCAACATCTTTATTGCTCAATGCTGAGATCAAGAAGGTATCAGCAGCTCTCTCCAGGTTGTCACAAAGAGCGTGTAACAACAGTATGCTGACCCTGAACACTAAGATCTCTGTGTACCATGCCTGCATGCTAAACAGTCTCCTATATGGCAGTGAAACCTGGACTCGGTACAACACAATAGAGAAAAGACATGCCACTCATACTCAGGACCATTTGAAGTGATTGTGTAACAAACAAAGAGGTGCTTGGATGTACCAAGATTTGCAGCACATTCCCCTTTGCTATAGGTACTCAGTATTAGCACTCCTTCAAATTTGTTTTTACTCCTCCTCCCTACCGACCTTTAAAATGAAAATCGTCAATCATATAACAAAAAAAACGACAAAACTTAAGTCATTTCATTCATTAATTTAACCTGATTGTCGATAAGGGCTCCTAATACAGTTGAGTTATTGGTCTTTTAACATAAAATGAAGCTCCCGATGTAACAAACCAGACAGACTAGTCGCTGTCCATTCTATTTCAAGTAAAATCTTGTCACAGTATTGTTTTTTTGATATATATATATATATATATATATATATATATATATATATATATATATATATATATATATATATATATATATATATATATATTTTAAAAAATTTATTCTATAAATCATTCTTTTACTTTATGAAAGGCGTGGTTTACATTTTATATTAATTTGACTTTGGATATACAATACACTACCTTGGAATCAATGTTCCATCTAAGCTGCACGCGTGCGCAGCTGCTCAGGCATCCCCGCACAGCTGAATTGTCATTTTGCTCATCTCTGTAATGCTTGCGCAGTACATTGAGCAATGCGCTCACATCTACCATTCGCTTATAGGGAACATTGCTTGGATTTAATGTGAATTCATTCAATGACATTCTGGTTTCTGTGGCTGTGGTACTTCAGGACACTGACACTTGAAATTCTTTTGGGATTAAATTCACTGCAAGTATCTCTTGAATTTTCACAATATAGTCTTGGGAAATAAATTACTTGTAGATTTTACAATAATTGTTGGTTTCACTTTCTTGTTACAATTTTAAAGGATAACTACTGCATAAATTTTAAAAGTCTTCACAAGAAAAATCAAATTTATAATATAAGGCACACATGAATGTTTATGCTGTTACATTAATTTACATGTAATACAATAATAGAATAGTATTGTTGCTGATACCGATGGAATGAAAACATTTAAAATAAAAAGTAAAATAGTCTGCTTGAAATCAAGCAGCTCGGATACTTATTTTCATTGCATAAAAATAAGCAAATAAAACATTTCTTTTGTGTAATTGGATTGTAAGGGTTACCTAAAAATGCTACTTAATGAACGTTTATCTCTATCTTTCTCCTTCTCATTTTGGACTTGTATTTGCAGCTCTCTTTCTCTCTTTTTCAAAATAATAGTGTGCCTCGAGTGGTCTAAAGTGCTTTCCATTACGGATCACTGCCATCTCACCTCTATCTGCATGGGTTCGAGTCTCAGATTTGGCCAATGTGGGTGTGTGAGAAAGCTTGCCAGTTGCTTCTTGTGGGTCGGTGGTTCTTTCGGGTATTTTCCCAGGTTCTTCCTCCATTATTAATTATGGCTGCCATGTATAGCCTATCTTGTGCTGAAAAATGGTGTTAAACCCTACAACAACAACAACAACTCAAAATAATAAAATAATGAGGCCTCTATCTGTTTATCATCATGGTAAACACATATACTAATACCATATTCACCCTTAGTGAATGTTTAAAGTTTTAAGCTGAATACGAGTCCCAGAAAGATTAACCCACAAACATAGATAACTAAAGTAAATTTCTGATACTGCAGCTTATTCACAGTAAAATACTTAAGAAAAATATTCTGAGCAGGGCACAACTCTTAACTACTTTTCTAGAATTGAAGTTAATATATTGATGTTAATGAGACAAACTTTGAAAGAATCAAATATGTCCTTGAAAATAACACAAACATCAGATATCTTAAATCTGTAGATTTTAACAAACAGTAACTATTACCAGACACTTGTCCAATCCCGACTAAAACTGTAAACCCACTATGCATATCTTAAGATTACCTGATGTATTAGAATTTTGTGGTGACATTGGTAATTTAGGAGAAAAATTGCATTATTAAATGAAGAGACAGAGACATGAAAACATGTTTTTACCTTTTAAAAGTTCTATGGGGACCACGGTCATTCTTATTTCCACTTATTTAAATGACATGATTGTTAAAAAATAAGACACAAAATAATTATATCTCTTTAATTTCAGTGACCTACATGGCGGCCAGTATAATTTGTGGAGAAAAGATCCACCATCCCACGAGAAGCTAAAGGCAACTTTTCTCACATTAAAATGTTTTACTGTATTTCATGCATCTTTTTTTTATCCTTTAATAAACAATCTGTCATGATAATAATTATTTAAATTTATCATAATTTTTCATTATATTACTTTGCATTTTTTTTTTAAAAATTAAATAAATTATTGGATATAAAATTTCTACTGTGAAGATTTACGTTTGCCAAAAATATAAAAAATGACCTATTACCATTCTGTTTTTACAAAAGTTAATAATTAATTGTTGGTGAAATAATAACAATAACTAATGCATAAGCATGGAAGCCCACTGCATCAGACAAGAATCATGTGACCCACCCACCCATGATATCATGTATATAAATTCTGACAAATTTAATCATGTAAATGAAGCTGAAAATATGTCACAAAATTCTGTTTAAAACCCTTGGTAAATATTAGCTTTAGCTTCAGTCTGCTTACTATACTAACTCTCCTGGACATTACTAACTGATCCCCCCCCCCCTTTTGAAAAAAATACTGTAGGGCACCCATGTGTATAAGCTCTCTTATTGTCATGTCTGCTGGTGTTTACTAACAAATATAATTCACAGACCAGTATCACTATTTAAATGTTCTCCTTATAAGGTCCGTCTTTGTAACAAAGCACCACATGTATTTTAAAATGAGTTCGGAAGACCTTTGATGTTTCCTTATCAAACTAATATTACATCTCAGTTCATGCCAAATTGAAGAACACATACCATTGATCAACTAGTCTTATTGTTTCATTCACAAACATAAAATAAAACCTAGTAATTATCTATCATAAATATGAAAGTCATGACTCCAATACATTGATTTGTATGTACTGTATATATATATATATATATATATATATATATATATATATATATATATATATATATATATAATATCTTTCAAGTATATTTTCTTTTAACTTGGATATAATTAACATAATTATTATTGTATATCTATTATATGATATACCCCACTATTATCTTTATTTGCGAGTTTGAATAACATGTAATACATATGATCATATGTCCTTATAACATCTGCTGTATGGAGAATGGCTTCAATCGCACATTAACAGAAAATGTGATAATAAAGTTTAATGACAGTGTAAAGAACACTGCATTTCAATGTGGTTGTTGTGACAATGTACATCATAATTAAAACAATAATGATTAGTTGACAGCTTTGGTCTCCATGATAGATAGATGGATTACTGCCTTGGATCAGGGAAAATTAGTTGGATCCTTACTGGTTGATCTTAGAAAGGCTTTTGACCTTGTTGATCATGATATTCTTATCAATAAATTAAGCATTTATCAATGTGACAATTCAACAATTAATTGGTTTACATCATATCTAACAATGAGAAATCAGTGTGTCAAAATAAATAGCAGTTTTTCTAAAGAAAAACCAATTACATGTGGAGTACCACAAGGATAAATCCTTGGCCCACTCCTCTTTCTCATTTTCATAAATGATCTACCACTGAAAATCTACCGACTTATATCACCACTCTATCAGATTTCAAAGAACTAAAATCAGACCTAGAGGTCTCCCTTCAGACAGCCTTACTGAGAATAGATTCCTGGTGTAAGGAAAATGGCATGAAAGTAAACACAGTCAAGGCTAAAATATTAATGATTACTACCCAACAAAAAAGATCAAAATTGGAAAATAACAATTTGAATCGAAAATCTACCGACTTATGTGCAGATGACACCACTCTATCAGATTTCTAAGAACTAAAATTAGACCTAGAGGTCTCCCTTCAGACAGCCTTACTTAGAATAGATTCCTGGTGTAAGGAAAATGGCATGAAAGTAAACACAGACAAGGCTAAAATATTAATGATTACTACCCAACAAAAAAGATCAAAATTGGAAAATAACAATTTGAATCTCAAGTTGAATGAAATTGGTCTACAAATGGTAACCCATGACAAAATCCTTGGGGTAATGGTTGACAACAATTTGCAATGGAATGAACATATTCAAGACATATGTCATAAAGTCAATTCATGTCTTTGGTTATTAAGCAAGATTAGGCCATACATGTATCTATCATCTAAACATAGGTTAATATATTACAAAAGCTATATACAACCACACCTAGACTACTGTAATGTTATCTGGGGAAACACTTCAGACAAGAATATTTGCAAATTACTCCGCTTGCAAAAAAAGAGCTTGCAAACTCATCCTAGATAATGCTGAAAACATCCCAAATGCAATGAATACTATTAAAATGTTAACAGTAAGTGAACGAATATTTTTGAGAAAAGCTAGACTTATTCACAAAGTTTCAAACAATATGGCCCCATCATATCTCAAAGAACCATTTCATGCTAGAAAACAAGGCAACACTCCCAATTTAAGATCAATTTCAGCTAACCACCTCTGCATTCCAAAACCAAATAAAGTTTTAAATATTCGGGGTCACTAATTTGGAATCGAATCCCAAAGGAAATTAGAGAAAGTACAAATATAAATACATTTAATTATCATCTAATTCAAGAGATGAAAAGTGGAACCTGTTTGATTTGACAAATACATTACAACTTAAAGCATAATATTCTCAAACCTTCCATTTTGTCGTCTCACAATTTTTATACTGTATATACACAATGTACCTAGCTTGGACATGTTTTACAAAACTTTCTGTTTATTATGTTCATATATACATGTAGCTTATTATCAATGGTTTATTATTATTATTATTATTATTATTATTATTATTATTATTATTATTATTATTATTATTATTATGCAACTATGCACATGTACTCTGTATGTAAATATGCATATATTAGAGGGCCACAAGAAGGATTAGTTCCACGCAACTAATTGTATCATCCTCTTTAAATAAACTTAAAAGTCATTATTATTATTATTTTTATTATTATTATTATCATTATTATTACTTAGTATATATAGTATGGTCATAATGTTATACATGAGGATTACCACAATCATCAGGTAACAGTCTTATGCTACAAAAAAAACCATCCTGAATAAATATGGTCTTGTAGACATTTTGCTTCATCTATCTTATACACACACATACTTGGATGTATTGACTAAAGCGTGATTTCAAGTTCTTTATTTTTTTTTATTGCAATTTGATAATGAGATTAATGTTGCTGTAAAAATACAAGTTGCACTTAATTTCTTGACAAGGTGGACTCATCTCAGTGCATACAAGTTACATTAATTAATACCCTTAACTAGTACATGTTCAAACCAATTTAATCATTTTTGCTAGTCATAGCTGTAAGACCATGATACTGACATTTATGTTGACATTTATACGACTAAAACATAATAACATGAGATACGTCTTACATGTAGGACTATCACTTTGCCAACATTACTCTTACATTATGCTCTTAATGCAGATGAGATTGCACACTAACATGTATGTGGCATCATGGCCAAGTGCTAGACATCACTATCAACTGCCTAACTGCAGACATAAGTGATATATGACTGAAAAATTGTTAAAACTATGTTAAAAATCCAGACCACACAAACACATGATTAATTTAAGCAAAACTATCACTGAGACTTAAATCTGCTGCAAACATAAATTTGAATTTGTCTTATCAACTAGATTACTAATAAATAGGAAATTAACTCTTTGGTTACACCCTTCTTTTTCTTGTATAAACTTACTTCTGGTTATTTACCATATGTTTGAGGTGTATTTGTTGAAGTTAAAGAGATTTATTCTTTCTCTCTTTCCCTCCTTCATAACACAAATATCACCTGTACAAATGTTTTTTTTTTAACCATAACACATTTGCGTTTTTAGGATGTCGGTTTTCATTGTGTTAATGTTTACAGACCTGCCAACATAGAAGAAATCAAAATCAGGAAAATCACCATTAAAAATCAGGAGGCAGGGTAAAACAACAGGAGGTAAAAGAGTGTAGATGATCAGCGATGTTATGAAGAAAAACATGAAACCTGTCAACGCGATTAAGAAAGCGTCTATACCAAAAATGGAAATCCAAGGGGTTTCACAAAAAAAAAATTTCTAGAAACGCTAGCGTTTCCCAACCAATTCTTGGTAGTAATGTCACTGTTAGATATCTATACGAACCAGGAGAGCTTGAGGGTGGTAAAAAAAGAGCTACCGATCCTATTTGGAGCGTCACGATGCATAAGATATCCGGTATAACACGATCAACTGGTAGACCTCCAATCTATAAACTAGATTCAACTGCTCCTCAGCGAGGATTTACTCGACAACAACTTCAAGTGATTCCTGACGATACTCAATTACCACCACGTGGTCTTAACTAGGCATTGTGCTGGCACCCCGGCGCCTGTTGCACTCAAGACATGTTAGCATCACATTATCTCTAGTATGACCTACGCTGCTATTCTTTCTGTCAACGGTAAATTGGCGAGGATCTTTATCCGACCAACTCCAACGCATTATACAGTTGCAACTCGCGCAGTGATTATTCTGTTGCTGTTTCAACGTCATTATTAATTCAACATCAATGTCAAATTTTCTATTATTTTTTTTGTCTTGTTGTTTATAACCAGAGAGTTTTTTTTCTGATTATATCCTTGACGTTGTCATCGGCGCTTATAGTAGTGTCATTATCGTCACTGACTTCGTCAACAACAATTCTTCGAAGTTGATTTATTCGCCGTACTCTGGATACTGCGAGATAAACTAAATTTGACCACTCAATGCGATTATCTACTATCCAAATAATTGTGTCTGTGATAGTCAATCCCTGTGAAGAGTGTATTGTCGCTGCGTAACCTAACGTCCATGGTGATTTATCAGCACGTAATGCATCTTCGACGACGCTGATATCAACCAGCACAATATCATTTAACACTAAATTCTGTCTTTGAAATTCTTCGGATTTTGGTCCACGAATATCAACATCGATATTCTGCTTTCGTGTATCTGAAGGCCTATAACAAAGAGGCACTGGAAGCGTTGCAAATTTTTCTTTATGCAATTCAAATAATTTAATCTGAAGTGCGTCTCTGACTATTTTTCTACTCGCGATTATCAAATCATTCGGTCTCCACGTTTCCCAAAAATCATTCATGGGAGTTTCTGAAATTATTTCACGCGCTATTTCACATTGGATTCTATCGGGCTGTAATCTAATTAGCGCTTTGAACTCTCGTAATTGTTCATCAAGTGATCTATGGTCGGTATTAATTTCTTCATAATAATCTACAAAACCCTTTAGCCATTCATGTGGAGATCCACCGACAAATGGTTGTGGTTGGCCGTGATCCCCGCACATGACGACTTTTGTGTTTTTCGTTGACAACCATTCAAGAAATGTCTGTAATACACTCAACGATACAGTGCATATTTCATCCCATATTATTATTTCAGGAATGAATTTATCACCCATTCGATCAGGAGTCCATGTGTCGCCTTTCCATCGAAAGAAGCTGTGATAAGTACAGGCTTTTACCCCCCGCGCTATCATCTCTCTGGCGAGTCTGTGAGTTGGTGTTAACACAATCATGCTTGTGAAATCCGTAGGATTTTTCCCACGAAATAATTCAATTGCACGAGTTGTCTTTCCTGACCCACCACAACCGTTTAAATAAACTGTCTTGTATCTACATATCGGATCAGATACGGGTGGTGCATTCGAAAATTCTGATTGAATTTCAATACGGTTACAACGACGATATTTATCATCCATGTTAACGTCTGCGGATTCACAATATTCATGTAGTTTTTCCTTTTTAAATCGCCAACATCCCCACGCTTCCTCGGGAGATGTGAATGCCGCTACATCCGATTTGTATTTCTCGTGTATATACATCGAATCAGTAGCTACTCTAACCGCGGTATTAGGAAATCTATTTATCATCGAAAATAGATTAATAGTAAAATAACCGAGCATAGAACTTCTTAAATGTGTGTACTGGGGGCTATATCCATCACAGTAGGTAACAACCGTACCTAATTTCTCACCATTGGATAGAAAAGCATCCCTACGGGATACAAGTTTTCCCTGTTTCGTTAAATCCGCTATGATAAAATCGTATTCTGCGTTGTCTATGATCAACCGCGAAGAATATTTTGCATTGTCATATCTTCCACCTTGAGCGAATTTACCGATTATTCTTCGTCCGAAATCTTTGGCTTGTCCGCTTTTAATTTCAAATAACTCCTTAGACCAATTCATGATTTGTTCCTCGCTGAAATCAGGAAAATGCTCTCGCTGTTCGCGTATTATACTATCTAGATCAGGTTTTGGCAACCAAACTTCTTTCTGAGCTCGATAACATATAATAGCTTCTCTGACAATTAACGACGCTAGCATACCACAATCAATCATATATCGTAGTAACACTATTGGCATCCAGGCCTTTTCAGATAGGTGTCTACCAAGCCAAATATAACTACACGGATGTAACCCTGCAGCGAATTCGAATGATATCACACGAGCGAATCCGGTTAAATCAAAATCAGGCAAACGACCATTAATCGCAAAACGAGTCATTTCATGCGTGGGGTGTCCAAATCGTTTAAAATACTCAGCACATTCTCCATACCCGAGAAAACTTCCAGGATAACACGCGGATATATCAATTGAAATCATACCATCACGTGAGTATTTTGTATTCCACAGTCCTCCATGACCAAATTCGACGCAACTCAATTTAACGTCCTCGAGAAAATCACTTCGTGTTGGACGCCATGAGTTCTTTTCTCGTGCGAAGTGAGCTACCACTGATGGAATAGTAAAACTATCCGTGAGTAGTTTTTCATGGAAACTTTCAGGTGAAAAATCATTAACATTTTTTCTCATTCTGTTATCTAACTCTTCAACGCGATATAATTCACCATTTGGTCTTACAAACTGATCAAATCCTGATTCGGAACCATCACTGCTAAGTAACCACACTGACACAGGATCATCTTTACACAACGCAACAATAGCATCAAATAATTTCTCTTCATAGAACGCATCCTTGATGGATTCCCCGGAAAATTCCAAGGGGATATATCTCACGATTCGTTCTCTTGGAAATACATTTACTGCATCCGTCCACGCGTGTTTGTTATGATCAATAATTTCAATTGGCGCTCCTCGTGATTGATATTTCGGTTCGTATAATACTTCTCCGGTTATCGTCGCTACCGATATTGGAAATTTTAATGATGCTTCTAATTTAGCTATATCGGAAATCATTGCCCCGCGCTGTTTCACTGTTAGTTCCCATTCGGTTATTTTCCTACGTCGCAGATCAGTTAGTTTATTTCCTCGGGATGCATTTGTGAAATGTTCCATTACCCGTGTTGCTACACAATTGAGCCTTGACGATAGTTTCATAGGTGCTAGTTTTGCAATACCAGGTTTATCATTTATCGGATATATTCCATAAACAACTGCTGTTACAGGGTAAGATCTCTCGTAGTATGGTTTGTCAATTCCAGTTAAAATTCCTGGTTTGGAATCTCTACTCACAATGACAAATTTTTTATCTTTGAGAATTGGTTCAAATTTATCTCTGATAATCCATTCACCTTCGTCTTCGTCTTCGATAATGAATTTTATTCTGAAAAAATACCGTTTTCGAAGATGTGAAATTATCTCAGCTGCTCTTGTATCGTTCATGGTAGCATTTATTACGGGTGCAACATCAAAGATGTCGTTGTTGATAATTCGAAATGTCGACCACGTATGAGATGCTCCATCGCGCTTAAATTCATTAAAACAGTCTCTGATTTTACTCAACAGGGTTTTGTCATCTATTAAACTTTTTGGTATATCAGAGACTCTATCTAGATTAAATCTAGCATTTTTCCAAGGCGTAATTTTCGATAATCTCTTGAATCCCTTCATATTATAATTAAACAAGTATTTAAATAAAAAGTTTTTTATATAATGAATCATTGCAAATGGCTTATGATTGGATCAAAGACTCCATGTAACAAATCATGCAGAAATGAATTCTGTGGGTATCATATGCAAAGCGTGAGAAACGGATCAAAGGGTCCTCTTGCATGCCTGTATTGTGGGGTAGGTGTTAGAGGCAATTCACAATTATGTTTCAATTGCGGAGGTAAGTGTTATAGAGAGTTGAAGCGTTATTATGACAAGCGAAGAATAAAAACTCTTGACAACGTCAACGAAGTTGCCAATGGCAAAATCATAAAACTGCTCAAGACTACATAGAAAGATTTCTCAATGTTGTATCTCAACCAAATAATGAATTAAACAAATAGAAGTATTATGTATACAAATGAGCGAAGAATTTCAACGACATCCTGTTATTGCAAACTATGAAGCTTCTCGTGATGGTGTTGTTAGACATTGTAAACATAAGAAATCTATTGGTATTCTGAATAATCAAGGATATTTAAGGTTTAAAGCTGGAGGGAAAATTCATCTCAATCACCGTTTCGTATTCGAGTGTTTCTTTGGATTGATCAAGGATGGTTTTGTTATTGATCATATTGATTCCGATCCCAGGAATAACAAATTGAACAACCTTCAGGCTATTACACAAAGCGAAAACACAAAACGAGGAAGAACTGGGAAATACTCGAGAAATGCTAGACCTGTAAAGTCTTTTAATACTGAAAATAACACAGAGACAGTATTTCAGTCAATATCCGAAGCTGGTAAGTATTTTGATATTCATCCGTCTTCTATTCAATGCGTTGCAGAGGGGGTTTATCAAACCGCTTTTTCAAAACGCTTCAATAATAAAATTCGATTTGTTTATGTATAAGTACGTAAACTTGCATTGTTTAAGGGGAATAACTCCGTTAGGTAACGCTCGTGTGATAAATCACCAGACATAGTTACTGATCCTAAACACTGTCATTTGATTTTGATTGGTTGGTTTCGCTATAATGAATCTCAACAGAATATAATCAATTTTGTCTTTTTTCAAGTATTAACAGAACTGTTTTATATAACCACGTCGTATTTGATTCGTTTGTTTTAGTGTCTGCTTCAAGTATTATGTGTTACTTCAACGTTGTCAATGATCAGAATTATACACAACAAGGAATAAAATCACCACACCGCGCTGTGCCTGTTAGTTAACAACAACGGTTTATATACAAATTAGCGCGTTTATACTATTGGGGTTTATAAGCGTTCGAAAATCATACATGTGATCATTACAACCCATACACTTCCGGGTGTATGGATATCTTTTGGTATTCATACAACCTAGGTTTTATATAGGTTGTAATGATCACGTATGAATGTAGAACCACCCTGTCATCCATTGTGTGAATCAATTCATCCATTGTCATTGCATTCATTCATCCATTGTCATTGAATCAATTCATCCATTGTCATTGCATTCATTCATCCATTGTCATTGACCATACTATAATCTATTGTTGTACCGTCGTCATTCATTGTCATTGAATCAATTCATTTGTATTATACCATTGTCATTTCATTGTATTATATACCATAATCGTTTGTTGTACAGTCGTATACAACTGCCTACCACACTAGATCAATGGGTTGATGTGCCGTCCTATGTGTATACAAGGGCCTACCACACTAGATCAATGGGGTTGATGTGCCGTCCTATGTGTATAATACAAACGCCTACCACACTAGATCAATGGGGTTGTAATGTACCGTCGTCATCCATTGTATATAACCATAATCACTTATAATCGCATTAAGCTTCTGGACATGCTAAGATGACCAACACCTTAGCGGGTCCAGAATTCATTTTGCAATTTCACTCATCAATTAAATAAATATACTTTTCATATATATGAATTATGAAAATATAAGATGTATCATTGATGAAATCAATAAACTCAAAACTCAAAAAATAAAACTATGTTCAGGGTTAGATTGTGATCAAATAATGACCGATTTCTCTGATATAGAATTTGCACAGTCGCATGGAAAATATGTCCTCTCGAAACAGTATTATTTTATCAAGCGCTTACAAAAACTTATTCGTGAAAGTTTAGTTAATACTGAAGACGTTAATGTGTTTGTACCATTATGTAGCATCGTTGAACATATACGGAAGCAATTAGGTTCCGATTATGAGCAAAGGAAGCTTATAAACTCGAAGGCGAGACAGTTAAAAGCGTTAATCGAACAGGCTGAGTCCTACCCTTAGAGAGCCCCTGTTGTATTTAACTTCCGTGTAGATTTTTTACGATGAATGGGCCCATTCATGTGAGTTTAGTCAACAATGACAGCTCACACGGTATTGTAAATGGAAAATTCATAGTAGTATTTTTTTTACTCGTGAATTGCAAACAATTTGACAACAGTGATACTCTTTCAATATGGTAGGACAATCACTGACCACACGTAACACAAAACAACGACTGAGCGATATTAATAAACTATTACGTCTACGTGATCGTATACGAGACAAACTTCAACAACGACAATTACTTCAGACTGATTTTACAGAGGGTTCTGAACAACTTTTTAAGCCGATTGTCAGTGCAACTGAGGGTGTAACATCAGCAATTTCTAAACAGGAAAAAGCGCAGGAAAAGTCCTCTCTCCCTGTGTTAGAAAAAATAGCAAAACGAACTAAACAAACAAAAAAATCATTACAAACACTTCCTGGTGATATAATAACTACTGCAAGACGACAAGAAGAACAACAACGAGAACTTCAGGAAGAAATTGAACGATTAGGTGATGTTGATATTCTCCCACCACCTGAAGTTGAACAATTAGGTGATGTTGATATTCTCCCACCACCACCTGAATTTCAAGAACAACAAAGCGCTGACTATTCTCCTGAAAATATATTTACAGTTGATGCGTTAAATAAAATCAGAGGAATCGAAACAGACTCTGAATTAGTTAAATTTACCAAAGACAGCTTTAAAAAGCGAAAAGAGAGAAGTATTTAAAAGACGACCCGTCTAAAGATTTTGTAAAAACTCTAGACGTTTGGGCAAATAAGGTGTTGTTAGCAAACCGTGGAAAAACTAAAATCACAAGAAAAATAAGTAGTGATTATAATAATTTTCTAGCTATGGTAAAGGGAGTCACACAACCACCACCAGTATACACAGCTGACCCAATCCCAGGTGAAATACAAATAATGGCAGAGGCTGATTCTGAGAAGGGTGCAACTGGTACAACTAAAAAAAAAGGTAGTGGCTTAGTTGGGAAAAATCCTATGGATGCTCACGCTAGAGTAACATGTCCTGGCAATATTCTTGGTGATATAGCACGATTAGAAGTACTTGTAGGGGGGAAACGGACTGGAAATAACTCACCGGAAATAATCAATGAAGCTGCTGATATCTGCAGGCGATTATTTCAAGGTGGTATCATGGATATTGCAACATATAGAGATTTTATTGAAGAGTTAGTGGAGGAAAATCGAAGATTTCATCATGGTTATCTCAGTGATTAATCACCAACGATTAGATAAATAGCAATTGAATAAAGAATGATCATACACTACAACCATGATAAACCAACTAACGTCTACGTGGTAAACTCACGATTGCCAAAATACCGAGCATACTATGGAGATGGTCTCGGTAATACTATAATGGGATTATTTTCAAGAATGGCTCCAAAAGTAGCTCCGCTAGCAAAACAACTATCAATGAAAGCCATTGATGTTATCAGGGATAAGGGTATTAGCGCTGTTGGTGATCTTGCCGGGAAGGCGTTTTCAGCTGCGAAGGATAAACTAACAGCGCTAGTTCGACGGCGAAATTTTGGAAGATTTTCAAAGAAACCACCGCCGTTACCATCTACTGCGGTTATGCCTGCAAGTGTTAGTAAAATAATAAATAACGCAGTAGATGAAAAACTACAGTCGTTGATGACTCCGAACGCCCAGGATAATATAACAGCAAATATGATAGCGGGAAGTGGTCTTGGAAATTCAAGGAATTTCTACAAAAGTCAAAGACGTCGGTGAAATTGGTGATTTATAAAAAAAATTTTTTTATAATAATGAAAAATCTGCGATGCTCAATTCTGTATTTTTCACTGTGAAATCACATATTTTTTTATTTTATTGGCGGTTTTTGATGATTTTTCATGTTAAAACCATATTTTTGTGATTTATATGTATGATTTCTATCAGTGAAAACCCCAAGAATTCATTTAGAGAAAATCAACTTTTCATGTTAAAACTGCCTTGCAATTTTCATTTTTTGATAAAATACTACAGATTTCAACGGATTTTTTATCAAAAATGACTAAAATTACTAAAAAAAGTTGTTGTTTTTTCTATCAGTGAAAACCCCAGGAATTCATTTAGAGAAAATCAACTTTGAAATTAATCTGCTGAAATTGCTTTGCAATTCCCTCCAATTTAGACTAGTGGGTATATAATAAAAAATGTTCAAACAGAACCCTGATATTGCATTTGACATGGACGCCCCAGTACTTAAAGATGATTCTGTACGCGATTATCAATTTTTTACCTATCACGCAGTACAACCTGATCATCGGGGGAGAATCTAACTTCAAGTTCATGATACCAGTAAATACGTTTTGCCTTGTGAAGCCTTTATTGAAGTCGAAGGTGAACTCGTAACAAACGATGCTCCTCATAATGATCCACCATATGCAGATAACCCAACTATCCGAGTTGGTTTTGTTAACAATGGCATCATGGCGTTATTTGAAAGTGCTAGATATCTCATTGATGGAAGAGAAATCGAATCTATTGAACGTGAGGTTGATATTGCAACGGGAATAATCGGGTTAGCGAGATATTCTGATGACTATACAAGATCGGCAGGTCCATCTATGATGTTCGCGAAGGATATTACTGATAACGCTGATCACATTCAGTATTCTAAAGTGTTAACAGCAAGAGATAATGCAGAGGCCGATCAACAAGAAGCAGCTAATCCAGAACGTCGAGCTAGACCCGCAGCTGCGTTTGATATTCTCAGAGGCGTTAATGATAATTACAACCTAGGATTTGCAACACGAGTAGCAACGTGACAGAGACCGCGTCGACAGTTTTCATGCGCGATTCCGTTGCATCACATATTTGGATTTTGTAGAAACGTCAGAAAAGTTATCTATGGAGCAAAGCATACTATAGCGCTAGTGAGAAAGGGTACTGATGATAATGCAATATGGCGCGCCGCTGGCGTTCCCGCCGGTAAAGTCGTTTTATCAAAACTAATACTGTGGATGCCGGTGTTGACTCCGTCGTTGTCAACAGAACCACGGTTACTATCATTTATGGATCAAGGAGGAAAGACATTGTTGAGTTGGTTGACAACATCCACAGATACCATGATTTATAATATTGATGGTACACTTTCATGGCATCTAGCATCGAAACAGGGTATTTCAGCTCCACGTCACATATTTGAAGCGCTACAGAATACTGCGCGATTAGATAATCAAGAACATTCCCATATGATATTTGATCAAATTGGGTGTAATGAAGTCTCGCTGAAAATAAACGGACAGCAAGAACCATCTGAGGATATACAACTAAATTACACAGAAAATCATATTGCACGAGTTTATCATAACCTGTTGTCGTATATGGGACGCGATCAAAATGTTGATACTGGTCTACAAATATCACAGTTGGATTTTAAAAGTCTGTATCCGATTTATTACTTTTCGTTGGAACATCTTGACTTGATGAGACAGTCCGTCGTTGATATACATTTCCGAGCTCGTGTAACCCGACCTCCTGGTATTGCTAATTATAGAGCGGTTGCTGTCATTCTTAGTGATAAATCAATGCTACTCGAAGGTATTGGTGGACGAATGAGAATCGTCGATGCACCAGTGGAAAACATGTAATTGATTACTTCGTGAAAATTCTTCGAATTTTTAATTGAATCACTTACGATTTAGAATCAATCTGTTTTGTATAATGTCGTATAGTAATATCAATGTGTCGTTGACACCTGGTCAGCTAAAAAAATTACAATCCAAATCAGCTAAGCAATGTGGAACCAAAATAACGCTGAAACCTAATCAAATGAATGGCGGGGGGAATAAACTATCACTGACGAAAACTCAGATTAATCATTTTAATAAAGCGCTTAAAGAAAAAAAGGAGTTCAGGTTACTCTTTCTGCGAGCGCGATTAAAAACATGGAAAAGACTGGTGGTATATTCCCGCTGTTAGGGTTGATTCCAGGGTTGATTTCCGCAGCGGCCCCAGCGGTAGCTAAAGCGGCAGCGTTAGGGGCTATTGGTACCGCGGCAGGAATGGCACTAAAAAAAGCAACGGGAAAGGGGTATAAAAAAAAGGGGAAAGGTCTAAGACTACCAGGAACCCCGTATTCATGGTACAGCGGAAGCGGCTTGAGAATCCCAGGAACGGTTTACTAGTGAAAAATCTTCCAATGTCCAATTTTGATTTAATTGATGCCGCTAAAAAACTCGCGATTAAAAACTTCAGAGGTGTTTTTATGAAAGATCAGTTACCGGCACAACCAAATAATGTTGAAACGGTATTATTAATCTAGATAACAGCGATGGACCTGGAACTCACTGGGTTGCATACGCGATTGATCCACGTGGAATTGTCTATTTTGACTCATATGGACTAGCGCCTCCGAAGGAATTTATGCGTTATATAAACTATTTAAAAATACCACGTTGGTATTCCACGTTACCAACACAAACGATGATTGACCCACCCATATGTGGCAATGAAGTATTAAACGTACTTGATGCTATTTCACGGGAATCTTTAATGAAATTGAAAAGTAATTTACAATCAAAACCACCCCATGTAGTAGTGAATGAGTATACTAGCAGTCGTTGGATTGAAAATCTTTGATTGGAAATCTTTTAGATTTTAAACAGAGAAAAGATTTCTGTGATAACAATGATTGATATTTGGGGACGACCTTTATCAACGCTGAAGAAACCAGATACTGGTGGAGTTGAAATCAAAGAGGTTAAAAAACTAATCTAAGATGAAATAGCCGAAATGTTGAACCTAGTAGATGTTGATCCTAGTGAAATAGTTGTATTTGGCGATCGTCAGGGTAAATTGAAAACTAGTAATATCTCCATTAATGATATTTTAGTTAAACGACGAGACGCAGCAGAGGATACTATCGCGTTATTTTCCGATCAGGGTAAACTCAAACCAGGTGTACTTGCTTCAACGATCACGGATAAATTAGCAACATTCAATAACACGGTGAATTCATTGAAATCGCTCAATGATAAGTATGACGATCATATAGTTGCATTTGATCAGTTTTCTGCAATACAAAGAAATATAATAGACAATATTGATAAACCCCTGCTAGAATTTGTTGGAAATCCACCAGTGACCACACCAAAACTCACCTCGATGAAAGATTCTATGCTGGAACTAGCAACTCTTCAATCCGAATATGAAAAACACGTGAAACAGTTTTCAATGTTTCGTAAAAACATTATTGATAAGTTTATTGGAACCCCATTTGATAAAATTGAAATAACCCTTCCTGATATTAAAAAAACCATCGATGATCTAAAAACATTCAACAACGCAATGAAGGATGATACAACGAGGATGATAGGTGTTATTGAAAAAATAAAAATTCCTCATAAAAGCACCAACAATATCGTATACACGATTCAACACGGTTCATTTGCGTGGACTCCCACAACCAACATTTTACACGTAACCGCAGCCGTCAAGGGTATTTATCGATTAACAATAGTATCACCGATTCAATTCAATATATCATCAAGTAGTTCATCTGGAGTCAATAATATAGTATCAACGATCATCGACAAGGATGTATCTGAACAGTTCACGATAACGACCACAGATAGAAATTTAGTCAGGGTTTCAGTAACGTGGTACGTAGAATTCGTAGTGGATTTAAGTAAACAACTTAATTGAAAACGCTAACGCTGTTAAAATAAGATGACAATCCCTTCAGTGTATCAGTATCGCTATGATCAAGTCAGAGAATTTCAAACTAAACTCAGCTCGCGCTGTGAGGAGTATCAAATAAAAATAAAAAAATACAAACGAAGAATAACCGCGGTTGATATCACCGTGTATTCGGTGTCAGGCGTAATGACTGCTGCTGGAATAATACTATCTTCGGTTACAATGATAGCTCCGGTCGTAGTTCCAATAGCTATTTCCGCGGTGGCTACAATCGCGGGTATATTAACGGGGATCACAAAAAAACTATCATCGTGTAGCCAGAGTAAACTACACGACTATGTAATTAAATTTCACGTTGCATCTACGGCATACTCGCAATTGTCCTCGTTGATATCATCGTCACTCGATGGCACAACAATATCAGATAGCGAATTCTCAACGATAGCTGAATTGTATAAATCAACAATGCTGAAATTAGAGCAGGATAATAATAATAACAATGTCGTCGCAAGAACTACTTCAGCAAATAGCAGAAAATACAACACCGGTGAAAACAAGCATGATATCAATAACCTCAACGCGTCCTGAATTCAGTGTGAATTTCCCGATCCCCGTTCCCGTGAGCGAGATAGCGCTAGCAAAACTACGAGTGTATCATAGCTGGCCTAATATCAGATCGGTAGCATTTGGTGGTCAACAACCAAATAATTCACTGGTATTTGCAAATAAGAATAAACCAGACGGTACCCCAGACTGGAACATTGTCTCGTTGCCAACGGGGTCATATCAAATTGAACAAATCAATAACGAATTACAACGACGAATAAAATCTATCACCGGAAAAGAATCAAAAATCGCTATAACGGTTCATGAACCGACGTTATCATCTGCGATTGAAATTAATTCCTCTGGATATGTCGTTGATATTTATCAGAGTTCTATAAGATCGGTGTAAGGATGGCCTGAATTACCACCTCGGGGAGAAACCGTTATACCAGAATCACAAATAACAATCCTTAAACATAATAATAACCCAGACGGTGACGGCAGACATATCGCTCCGTTAAACGTGAATATATCCTCGGTGATAGCGCTGAATTTAGTATGTGATACCATCGAAGGAAGCTATCAAATAAATCTTGAGAAATCAAATCAAGCTCAGCAGGGATATATTCTATATTCATTTGCACCAACGGCTCCTCCAGGATTTCTAATTATTGAAGACCCAACTAATCCAGTATTTATGCGATGTCATAATGATTCGCTAACGAGAATTAATTTCAAACTCACTGACCAATCTAATAATCTGATTGATTTACGAGGTGAAGTTTTGCAAATTAGTCTGTTTGTGAAATCGTGAAAATTCTTCGAATTTCAATCATAAATGATTTTCATCGTGTCGGACTTGATCAAATATTCGGTTAGTGAAATCCTTCGATTTCCAATTGTAGATTTTCAATGCGAAAATTCTTCGAATTTCAACAACGAACGTGAACGCCAACTACAACGACATCTTTGATGTTGTCGGCATCGTTTTTTTTTTTTATGAATTGCTAGCAAGTTGGTCTGGTGTCGGTCCTTTTCAGCCAAAGGTCTGTCGATCCTTTTTTTCTGTCGGTCCTTTTCAGCCAAAGGTCTGTTCACCCTCTCTGCTGCTCAAGGAATTATTAGCTTCAACGGTAACAGTCAGTTATTTGAATACGTATACCTGTTTGCTCTGAGCAATTTATAAACTCAAATGACGCTTGATGCTTTTCAAAATCTGAAAATTTGACTTTGATCATCTAATGATTACCTAAACGTTTTAATAGTAATAAGTGAAATTTTTGTCTTTATTGATTGCAATTCCCTGACTGGCGAATCGGGAGATAGGTCCAAAAATCAGGATTTTCCAGATTTTTCAGTAGGGTTGGCAGGGTACTGATACATTCATACACACATAACACAATTAAGCTATAAATGAAAACACTACAAACTTTAATTTGAATAGTAATAAGTGAATTTATGTCTTTAATGACTGCAATTCCCTGAAGAAATTTTTAATATGATAGGGTACAGATACATTAAGAAATCTGAAATCTATGTTTACCTCAAAGTTTTAAAATTGATGTATGGGTCTGAAATGAGCCTTTTTGTAATGACTAGTTATCAGAAAGGCTTTTCAAATCTGAATTTGTTCATATCATACACACATAACACAATTAAGCTAGAAATGAAAACACTACAAACTTTCATGTTTATCCTCCATTATGCATTATTATGCTATTGTTGTATATGAATATCTACTAAAACCTATGAATACTTTATCAAGAGGATACACCTTCGTATGGCACTACCTAAAATTATTATCCCTAATATTTTATTCTAAACAACACATTTGAATATTTAATGTCCAGTATTTATTCTCATGTCAACAATACATAAACATTCTAACACAATCTTAAGTTTTCCATTTTCTGTTTCCAGTATTCATCCTTCTAAGATTTAACAAAGCAGTATTTTGCACTAAAATAATATCAACAACTTCACAGGTGAAAGGTTTATCACAAGTGCTTCTTCAAACAGCACTCTGTCTAAACATTTTAATCATGCACTTCACCAATGAATTGTGTTTGTATATCCCTAGTATGAATTCTCAAGTGCTTCTACAAATGACAACTGTCTCTAAAAATTTTATTACATACTTCACATTTGAATGGTTTAAATCAAGTATGTATTCTCATGTGAATCTTCAAATTACATATTTGGGCAATCATTTTATTACAAACTTAACATTTAAATAATTTATCTCCAGTATGGATTCTCATGTGGTCGTTCAAAGGGTTATTGTGCAGAAACATTTTATCACATATCACATTTGAATGGTTTAACTCCAGTGTGTATCCTCATGTGAGTCCTCAAATTAGAACTGTCCGCAAAAATTTGGTTACAAATTTCACATTTAAGTGGTAGATCAATAGTATGTGTCCTCATGTGTACATTTAAATGGTCAACACGTCAAAACATTTTATGACAAACTTCACATTTGAATGGTTTATCTCCAGTATGGATTCTCATGTGGTTTTTCAAAATACTACTTTCTACAAATAATTTATTGCAAACTTCAGATTTGAAAAGTATATCTCCTATATGTATTCTCATGTGTATTCAAACTATAATACTGTCTAAACATTTTTTTTACACACTTCACATTTGAATGGTTTATCTCCAGTATGTATTCTCATGTGCCTCTTCAAATTACTACTCAGTGCAAACAGTTTATCACAAACTTCACATTTGAATGGTTTATCTCCAGTATGTATTCTCATGTGCCTCTTCAAAGTACTACTCAGTGCAAATAGTTTATCACAAACTTCACATTTGAATGGTTGATCTCAAGTATGGATTCTCATATGGTCGTTTAAAGGGCTATTGTGCGCAAACATTTTGTCACATATTTCACATTTGAATTGTCTAACTCCAGTGTATATCCTCATGTGAGTCCTGAAATCACTATCTTGAACAAACCTTTTATTACAAATATCACATTTGAATGGTTCATCTCCAGTATGTAATCTCATGTGCCTAAACAAAGAACTATTCTGTCCAAACGTTTTATCACAAGCTTCACATTTGAATGGTTTATCTCCAGTATGTATTCTCATGTGAGTCTTGAAAGAACCTCTCTGTCCAAACATTTTATCGCAAACTTCACATGTGAATGGTTTATCTCCAGTATGGACTCTTATGTGGTTTTTCAAAGTAGAACTATCTCCAAAGAGTTTATTACAAACTTCACATTTGAATGGTTTCTTTCCAGTATGAATTCTCATGCGGTTCTTCAAAATACTACTTTGTACAAACAATTTATTATTGTAAACTTCAGATTTGAATAGTATATCTCCTGTATGTATTCTCATGTGTAATCAAACTATAATGCTGTCTAAACCCATTGTTTCAAACTTCACATTTCAATGGTTTAAATCAAGTATGTATTCTCATGTGCATCTTTAAATTCTGTATTTGTCCAAACATTTTGTTACACACTTCACATTAAAATAGTTCATCTGCAGTATGGATACTCATGTGGTCGTTCAAAGGACTATTGTGCACAAACATTTTATCACATATCACATTTGAATGGTTTAACTCCAGTGTGTATCCTCATGTGAGTCCTCAAATTAGAACTATCTGCAAAAATTTTGTTACAAATTTCACATTTAAGTGGTAGATCAATAGTATGTGTCCTCATGTGTACATTTAAATGGTCAACACGTCAAAACATTTTATGACAAACTTCACATTTGAATGGTTTATCTCCAGTATGGATTCTCATGTGGTTTTTCAAAATACTACTTTCTACAAATAATTTTTTGCAAACTTCAGATTTGAAAAGTATATCTCCTATATGTATTCTCATGTGTATTCAAACTATAATACTGTCTAAAAATTTTTTTACACACTTCACATTTGAATGGTTTAAATCAAGTATGTATTCTCATGTGCCTCTTCAAATTACTACTCAGTGCAAACAGTTTATTACAAACTTCACATTTGAATGGTTTATCTCCAGTATGTATTCTCATGTGCCTCTTCAAGCTACTACTCAGTGCAAACAGTTTATCACAAACTTCACATTTGAATGGTTTATCTCCAGTATGTATTTTCATGTGCCTCTTCAAATTACAACTCAGTGCAAACAGTTTATCACAAACTTCACATTTGAATGGTTTATCTCCAGTATGTATTCTCATATGGTCGTTGAAAGGGCGATTGTGCGCAAACATTATGTCACATATTTCACATTTGAATGGTCTAACTCCAGTGTGTATCCTCATGTGAGTCCTGAAATCACTATCTTGAACAAACCATTTATTACAAATGTCACATTTGAATGGTTCATCTCCAGTATGTAATCTCATGTGCCTAAACAAAGAACTTTTCTGTCCAAACGTTTTATCACAAGCTTCACATTTGAATGGTTTATCTCCAGTATGTATTCTCATGTGCGTCTTCAAAGAACCTATCTGTCTAAACATTTTATCGCAAACTTCACATGTGAATGGTTTATCTCCAGTATGGACTCGTATGTGATTTTTCAAAGTAGAACTATCTCCAAAGAGTTTATTACAAACTTCACATTTGAATGGTTTATCTCCATTATGAATTCTCATGTGCGTATTCAAGGTACAACTCTGTCTAAACATTTTATTACAAACTTCACATTTATATAGTTTATCTCCAGTATGGATTCTCATGTGGACATTCAAAGGGCTATTGTGCGCAAACATTTTGTCACATATTTCACATTTGAATGGTCTAACTCCATTGTGTATCCTCATGTGAGCCCTGAAATTACTAACTTGAGCAAACATTTTATTACAAATGTCACATTTGAATGGTTTATCTCCTGTATGGATTCTCATGTGTGTCTTCAAATTATAATGCTGTTTAAACATTTTATTACAAATGTCACATTTGAATGGTTTATCTCCAGTATGTATTCTCATGTGCCTCTTCAAAGAACTACTCTGTCCAAACATTTCATCACAAGCTTCACATTTGAATGGTTTATCTCCAGTATGTATTCTCACGTGCCTCTTCAAATTACCTCTCTGTCCAAACATTCTATCGCAAGCTTCACATTTGAATGGTTTATCTCCAGTATGGACTCTTATGTGGTTCTTCAAAGTACAACTATCTCGAAAGAGTTTATTACAAACTTCACATTTGAATGGTTTATCTCCATTATGAATTCTCATGTGTGTATTCAAAGTACAACTGTGTCCAAACATTTTATTACAAACTTCACATTTGAATGGTTTATCTCCAGTATGTATTCTCATGTGCATCTTCAAAGTATAACTCTGTCCAAAGAGTTTATTACAAACTTCACATTTAAATGATTGTTCTCCTGTATGCATCTTTATGTGGCTATAGGAATTTCACATTTGAATGTTCTAGCTGCAGAATGGATCCTTATTTTGTTTGCCAAATTACTACTCTGTCCAAATATATTATTGCTAAGTTCACATTGTTGACCTCTTGTGCATCTTAAAATTAAACGCGTTGTCATAAACTTAACCTTTGAATGGTTATCTCGAATATGTATCCTCATGAGGAGCCTCCAACTACTCGTCAAAAGATTAACCAGAAAGTTTACCTCAAATCCAGTCTACCGCTTCATGAGACTATTCAAGCTGCAACAATGTTGTAAGTTAGTTGGTTCGATTCCTGCACGTGTACATTTAAAAAGCAGCCCCACCCCCAAACCTCCCAATTAATATATTAAAACCTGAAGAGTAAATAAGAACCGAATACCATAAATTTAACAATAATTTAACACTGATAAAGTGATAATAGAGCTTCCGCCCTACAGGCCACAGTTACCAGCATAGGTATGTTATTTATATGCTAGCTTAGTTAAATTTGAAATTAGAATCGCGAATATTTATTCCGGTTCCGCAATTTCAAAAGAAATTTAAAGTAGGCCAAAATATGTTTTAAAAAAGCCTTTTATGTATGTAATTAACTACAAATATTAATTAGACTAATGTTTACAAATTCAATATCATAGGCAGGTAATGATTATATTACGCCGAAGATGCCACGATGCCGTAACTTGCCGAGTTTCGATGAGACAACCGAGCACGTGGTCCCGTGACGCATTACAAGGCATTCCTCAAAATACAAACAGAAGGAGAACACATTTGGGTTACATTAAAAAGTGGAATCTGCTGGCTCCGGAATTTAAAAAAAATTAAGTATGTCAGATACATCTATGGAGATGCAACCAGAATAATGGACTCATTAAGATTTTTAGATGTTATCTTCCCTAGCACCAATTTGAAACTGAGTTCGGAAGAATTTAATAGCAATTTGATACAGCCCAAATTCTATCTATCTATCTATCCCTTAGTCTTGCCGACCGTTGGGGCACCACTGGTGACCTGACAACCAGTTTCCTCCAACCCAAATTACGGCGACAGAAATCCGAAGCGAGATTTAAAAATACCGCAATGTCCAAATTTTTCACGCAACCAAATGCGGTAAGAAGCCCAACAGGGCGAAAAAACCGCAACACCGTTAGGTATAATAATAAATAAATGCCGACGCAAGCACCGGTTTTGAAGAGCTTTACATTACGTACAGTAGTATTCTTTCTTCTCAATAATTTTTAGACATACCGAGAGACGTCATGTATAAAATGTGAGGGTCAATGATAAATAAATTGTGAAAAAAGGACCAAATACTGTATTTAGGTGTGAAAATATGCTAGACAATAATAATAATAATAATAATAATAATAATAATAATAATAATAATAATAATAATAATAATAATAATTTATTACTATGACTAGTGCTAGTATTTTCAATCATATTTAATAACATTTACAATCGTATAAATTAAAAGTTGACATACACATGTCTACATGTTAATACTTTACATTATTTCTAAGATAAACATGATTATTATGATGAACATTATTAATAACATGTGCAATGGTATTTATGAAACATACATACATACATACATACATACATACATACATACATACATACATACATACATACATACATACATACATACATACATACATACATACATACATACATACATACATACATACATACATACATACATACATACATACATACACATAGGTGCATTCGTGTGTGCGTACGTACATACATACATTGGTGCATTCGTGTGTGCGTACGTACATACGTACGTACGTACGTACGTACATACATACATACATACATACATCCATAGGTGCATTTGTTTGTGCGTACGTACGTATGTACATGTTAGTACTTAACATCACTTATAACATGATTAGTATTTTGAATTGTATAGTCCATCTTTTGAGAAAAGTGTTTAAGAAATATCTGAGCAAATAGCAATGTAATGAAGATCGCAATTGGTGGATGTGCTGTATGTGATAGTTTTTAAGAAATATTTTTATGGAAACCCGTGACGCTTGCATTTGGAGAGCTTTGGAGAAGAAGGCTCAGTAGTATGTTTGTTTTTCCTTCTGGGTAATATGTTATTTTTTTCACATAAAATTGTCATATTCTTTAGTAATAAATGGTAGCAAAAAATATTAGCCATCATTTTCTATCTCTACATTATGCAATATAAAAGAACTAAATAACTAAAATATATTCTTTTCCATTTTCCTTAACTTGTTTTCTTGTGTTTTTTTTATGCCTGTCAGGGAACACATGTAAAGGTATCAGTCCCATGTACTGTTATTCCAGTTTTTCAGATACCCAGCCCGAGGGACAAGTTCGTAGTTAAATATTAATGGTTCTTTCTTATATCCCCACAAACAACCGCTTTGTTTTGTATAATACATGTTAAGGCGTAAGATGATATTGGTTGACTTTATTTATATTAAATTCCTGTGTAACTGATGTATATTGGCAAATTAGAACCTTAAAAGCTTTGCCATAACTAGGATGTTTTTTACACCGATGTAAGTCATAGTGATGGGCTCCTTTATAGTCCTAGAATGTATGACGTATCACGTGTTATTTATGTTTTAGTGCTACGATCAAGACCCAAAAATTAATCATTATCAGCTTAAATGTCTTACTTGTAGGACTAGGCCCCTTCCTAATCTATAGATTCAATATAAAAGAAATATCAGCATGGAGAGTTTACATAGGACTAGGCCTGTTCCGAATCTATAGCTTAAATTAAAAAATATTAGCGTAGGACTAGACCCCTTCCCAATCTAAAACTTCAAATAATATTATGAGGGCCCTGTGCTTTTCATACTCTTCATTTATGGTACAGTAAAGGTCATACGGTTCGTGTTTGTTGGCATTCAGGTATTTCAGAAATCGGTATCATTTTATAGAATTCGATTCCACAACATCCAAGTGGCAAGTATTCACCTCATTTGGATTTTAATACATCCACATTCATTGGAAGGTCATTATTGAGACGTCCCCAAAAGTGCGAAATGAAACTAGAAGTGCAATCAATTATGCAAACTGTGATGCCACTTTGACCGCTGCGCATATTTATAAACAAATTCGATCTACCATTAATTATGACAATTTAAAAAAAATGCTATTTTATTACCCAAATTTAGTTCATGTACACAATTGTAAAAACAGTTATAGATATATCATTTCCATCTTGATGAAACTTAAATGCAGATCGACCTAACATGAGGATTGAAAAGACTTTGGTTAAAGAAAGGCAGTGTTAAATGGAGAAAGAACAATTTCTTTTCATTTAAAGATGAGTACATACATGACCTGTGTGACTTGTAATATAGATACATTCCTGCTTAAATAATACATAATATGGTCTATCTTAATATTTATATGTTTCTATTTAAATAGCATAAATATGTATGCTAAAAATGTGTCCTTTTTAGCAGCCTAAGATTTGGATGCAAAATTGAAACATCGGTCCAAGCTTTGTAATGTTGTTTGGCTTTGCCAAGGCCATGCATGCCAAGACCAATACAGTTTGGGGAAAGTGCTTATGCCAGGATTTTATTAAAAATCATATATTTAGTGGTCTAATATATGTCGGTTAAATCATCCTAAATCCAAAAGACCTAGTTCCTGGTCTTCACGAGTGGCATAGATTTGATGTCCGGCGGTCCGCGTTGTCCACCAGCAGAAAAAGCTTTGAAGGCGGGCGACTATCACCTTAAAACCAGTTGGTTAGGGTAGCTGGGACTCGTAAATCTTAATGGTAGCTCTTCTTGGAGAAAGAAAAGTCCGATTCCTAAACCTCTGCTGCCTTGCGGCTATACACATTCATGTGTAAAACTAAGGAAGTAAACCCCAACAAAAATCCGGAGACGGAGTCCCTAAGGCGGTCTGACATTGAACTCAATGTCATTCTGGCAACTCGTTCCCTTAGGCCCACCAACTGCGTGGATAGGGGGGATCTGGTGCATCGGCAACAACTTATTCTCCATACTACCCTGCCCAGCCTTCGTAGCTCCACTAGATAGAACACTCCAGCGTCGTCGTAAGGAGTCGGCACAACAAAAGAAGTAGCAGTTTACTGGTTCTAAGCCAAAGCTCGATTGGAGTAGAGCCTGGCGCCAGGGGTTACTTCTGACGATGGGAGAGATCATCAGGTCTCACTGGACAGCTACAGTCCGCCTTAGGCTGGCCAGCCCCCAGTCAGTAAGGTGCATCCCGCCTTGACCTGCCTGCTTCACTGGGTGCGTAGAGCTTGGAGAACCATCTCGACAAGTGGGCTACAATAATCCGCACCAGGAAAGACTCATAGAAGTAAGAAAAGTGCAGCTCTTCGTTTTGCGACCTGGAACGTTAGGAACATATGTCCTGGGTGGACCAATGACCCTCAGCAGATCGATTGATGCACGGAAGTCTGCCGTAATTGACAATGAAAAACTCTCCCGACTGAACATCGACATTGCATGTCTCCAGGATACCTGACTGGATGACAGCTGCACCGTCAGGTAAGCCAATTACACGTTATTTTGGTAGAGGAAAGCCCTCGAATGAACATAGTCAGCACAGTGTATGCTTTGTCGTAAAGAACATGCTAGTCGCATTCATTGAACCTCCGTCATTCGATACTGAGAGAATCCTTGCCCTCCGGCTATCAACATCCTTTGGCCCGGTCAACATCTTCAGCGTGTATGTTCCAACCCTCCGCTCCACCCACTAGGAGAAAGACAAGTTTTATAAGTGTCTGGATCAGGCAATATCCAGTATTCCAATAAATAAAGGCCATTCCTTACTAGGAGACTTCAACTCTAGATTGAGAGCTGACCATGAGGTCTGGTCCAACTGTCTCGACTTTTATGGAAGGGGAAAGATCAACGAGAACGGTCAGCAACTTCTGGAGATGTGCTGCTCCCACAGCCTATGTGTGACCAACACTTTCTTTCAATGCAAGGAGATCCACCAGGTGTCATGGTAACACCCACGAGCACTCCACTGGCACCAGCTAGGCCTTGTCATCACCAAGCGAGCGAAACTGGCCAGCGTCCTCTTCACCCACAGTGCCGACTGCGACACAGACCATTCCCTTGTGGTCAGAAAGGTGCGAATATTAACCAAGACGTTTCATCATGCCAAGAAGAAGGGTAACACTTGCATCCACACCTGGCGTACAAGTAACCCAGAGAAAATACAGCAGTTCATCAACAAAGTGCAGAAAGGTCTCACCATAGTGACACGTCATGACACCATTGGCTCCAAGTGGGACCATCTCCGTGACTATGTGTACAAGTCATCTATCATTAGCTTACAGGAAGAGGGAACGGCAAACTGGGAGGAGATGAAATCCGTGACTGAGGCAAGAGGAAAGCCCTTCTGACATTCAAGGCTGCACCTAGCCCAAGAAAAATGCAAGCACTCAAGAATGCAAGGAACAACGCCCAGATGACCGCCCGTCACTGTGCCAATATATATTGGCTTAACCTTTGCAACAGTATACAGACAGCCGTCAACACCGGAGATGCAAGACGAATGTATGAGGGCATCAATAAGGCGACAGGCCTCTCCATTTCAATGACACCCCTCTCAAGTCGAAGACAGATGAAAACATCACACACAGACCAGGGGAAGCATCTGCAGTGATGGGTTGAACACAATCTCGAGCTTTATACAACCCAACTTAACGTCACTGATACTCCCCTGGATGCCATTCCAGACCTGCCTGTCATGGAGGAGCTAGACATACAGCCCACCCTGGAAGAGATCGGAAAAGCCATAGACTGTCTTCCATGTGACAATTACCCTGGAAGCGATGGCATTCAGCCTGAAGTCCTCAAAAGTGTGAAACCAGAAAAGTTCCAGCCGTTACGCCTACTTTTTTCATCTGCTGGGAACAGGGACACATTCCACAAGATATGCGTGATGCCAACATCGTCACTTTGTACAAGAACAAATGAGACCGTAGTGACTGCAACAACTACTGGGGGCATTTCTATCCTCAGTGTTGTCGGAAAGCCTTTCGCCAGTGTTGCCTTGGTGCGCATGCAGATCCTAGCCTTCCGCGTCTACCCAGAGTCCCAGTGTGGATTTCGAGCCGGCAGGTCAACTGTAGACATCATCGTCTCACTACGTCAGTTGCAGGAGAAGTGTCATGAGCAGCAGATACCTCTCTACATTGCCTTCATAAACCTGAGGAAAGCATTTGACCCATTCAGTCGGAGTGGTCTCTTCGGAATCTTGCAGAAGATTCGCTACCCCCTCCCCCACGACTACTTGCTGTCCTCATGTCGTTCTACGAGAACATGCACAGCACAGTATACTTCAATGGCGCAACATCAGAGACCTTCCCAGTAATCATCGGTGTCAAACATGGCTGTGTGCTTGAACCAACGCTCTTCGGCATATTCTTCTCCATGCTTCTCCAGTACTCCTTCAAGGGCTGCAGCGATGGAGTGTTCATCCATACCAGGGCTGACAGAAAGCTGTTCATCATTGCCCGTCTCCGCGCTAAGACTAAAATCACAAAGATACGATTATGAGGGGAATGGTATGATTGCCAAGGCAGGTACAGTGATGACCAGACTTATCCAGAGGGCGTGCAAAAACCCCAACCTCACCGAGACCAAACTGCGTGTCTACCAAAGCATGTCACGAGAGAAAACTCAACAGCCTCCACCTGAAACGCTGAGGAGTATTATGCACATCTAGTGGCATGACAAAGTACCCAACAAAGAAGTTCTAAAACGCGCCAACATCTACAGCATGTTCGCCATTCTCATCGAGAGAGGACTTCGCTGGCTCGGCCATGTCAAGAGAATGGACCCAGGTCGCATTCCTGAAGAACTGTTATATGGGGAACTAGCAGAAGGTACACGACCGACAGGACGTCCACGCCTGCGCTCGAAAGATGTTTGCAAGAGAGACATGAAGACAGTCAACATCGATGTGAACAACTGGGAGAGCTTTGCTAATGACCGTCCCAACTGGCGCATATCTGTCAGGCAGGGAGTTAGCAATGGTTGTAAGCTTTGCGTGAAAAGCTCTAAATACACCGCTTATGCAGTTTATAAGCGTGTGCCTGCCATATTATAGATTTTCTTTGTTATGAGCCCGAATCTGAATGATGGGTCACAAAGTTTAGCATCTAAATGATAAACAATGTCTAAATGAATTGCAAAGGAGTTAATTTGAGTATCCTCATTTCACAAAAATGGATGCACACAAGAATGGATATATTAAATTTAATATGTGTTATGGAGTTGTAATGATGTTCTTTTTCTTCAGTTTTTATATATTACATATTTTGTACACTATGTGAATAATAATAATATTTTTAATCATGTACTAGTAATGGCTATAAACATATAATCATATCCTTATCTATAAACAGATAGATTTAGAGGATTTGGTAGAACAATGTTGTAAGAAAATATCTTGCTTTGCACAGATATGGATGGGGTTTTTTTTGATGATTTTATCCTGATATAAATGTCAAGACCATAATATGGTCTTTTTATGTCTAGATTTTGTGGATTCACTTAAAACGAGAAAGTAACCTTGAAGAACACAGAGAAATAAGACCTCAAAAATGTGACAGTACATGTATAATTTTCTTTATAAATAAGTCATATAATCTAATCTACAAAGGTTTCATCTGTATGATTAGGTTGTGGTACTGAGCATCACAAAACTTGTATATTTTATCATGTCAACATAAAAACAATACAGTAAGAGTAAACATTGAAGTTATCAAAAGCAATGCTGTAAGAGGAAACATTGTAGATATTTGACTCTAAAAGAATCGAGAGAATAGACATAATTGTACCAGGAAAGAATGAAAACCAGTAGTGAGTAAAAGGGTTTAAATATAAAGAGAATGATTCTAAATGACAGTTGATGTCTGTAACACTATTTACATGACGTTTATTATTGGTTTTCAATAGAATATCAAATAATTCTCCTCCTGCATATCATGCTTAAGAATTGACAGCTGTTCACGTGTGTTTAGTTGAAATAAGCCTATTCCTAAGGCAATATGAATATTTTAATACTTAAAGTTATTTTTAAATATAGATATATAGTCCCTTTCTGTGAATGCTACCTCTCTAATAATTTTTTTTGCTGGTACAGAATGGGTGCCTATATATGAATGGCACTACTGTATAATCAAAACTGTTTTCACATATAATTTCATTTCTCAGATTGATTCTACTAGAGTTTATACAATTATTTGCAAAATTTATGTTTGAACACCAATGTCTAGCAAGGCGTAAATGCATATTTCTATACCTGACAATGTATCACATTAATCTTGGTTACGAATGACTATGTTACTAGAATTTCGATGGAACAGTAATCTACAGTAATATTGTTAAAATATATCCCATAGTGCCATGATACGATGGATCTGTCATGTAAATCCAGAGACGAATGTCCCATTTGAGTCTCTCCTCACCCAGCTCAACATCAGAAATATTTCTGACATTATCCAGTCAAAAAGGATGCGATGGCTGGGCCATGTTGAGTGTAGTAAAGGGTGGATATCTATGGTCCGTTCCCTCAAAGTTACTGGAAGTCGAGCTCCAGCAAACCAAAGCTAACATGGGAAGAGTTGACAAAAAGAGACAGAAAGATGTTGGGGCTGAGCGGCATCAATCCACAGGACCGTAGAGACTGGGAGAAAACTTTGAGTACTCTCGCGACGAAACAGCCAGGCCTACCCTCGTTAGAGGATTAATAAAAGGCCTGGATAATCAAAATGGATGATGATGATGATGATGATGATGATGATGATATATATATATATATATATATATATATATATATATATATATATATATATATATATATATATATATATATATATATATATATATATATATATATATATATATATATATATATATATATATATTTATATATATGGATGATTTATTTTTGTGAGATGGGTGTTCTCATAAACTCTTGGTCGTACTAAATTTTCGAATGCCGGAATGTCCTCATGTCGTTCTACGAGAACATGCACAGCACAGTATACTTCGAATGCCGGAATGAGAGAGAGAGAGAAAGAGAGAGAGAGAGAGAGAGAGAGAGAGAGAGAGAGAGAGAGAGTGTAGAAGAAGAATATGCTTCTTAAAGGAGGTGTCATTACTATGACACAGCTACGTCTGGGGAGTGAGGTTTGGAATTTGTAATGAGAGAGGCGAGTCTCTCTAACCTCTGAATGAAGATACTACCGGTACGCGTATTGCCGCGCTTTTTACTTGTCTCTGGGCTCAACCACACGACCTAATATGGCCATCCCAAGGGACCCAATAAATAATAACCGCTCATCATAGGTTGCTATTTATTTTTGTACTAGAAATATATAATTATCATATTTATGAATACTGAAATTTAATGATATTATTTCTGAAATATCAAATCTGAAATTTCAAATAATAAAATTGTCAGATGGTTTAAACTGTGATAGAATCCTTTCTGATTATCAGGATATTGAATACGCTATTATGAATAATAAGTACACGTTGCCAAAAAATACAGACTGATAAAACAAATCCAGAATTCTATTCGCGACTCACTTGTATTCTGTGAAGATGTTACTGTGTTTTTCACGTTATGTACTATCGTGGAAAGGGTAAGAAGGGAACTGGGCCGGGAATATGAAACTATAAGGATGGTCAATTCGAAAATCAGAAATATTAGAGCGCTGATCAGTCAAAACCAAAATCCTCCCTCGGCCGAGTATACCAAAAATCACTGAAAACACTTCACGTCCGCCATTTTTCCCTACACCCCCGGCTATATGAGCCTACAATGCTTTAATAAGCGCCTGTTTGAAAAGGATTAAATACAAAAACTACATCGACATGTATATAAATATCTGTCGAACAGATAATACAATGGACAGATGTGCGTTCAACTAGAACAGGTGGTTTTAGTCCCAATAGCAGTGAAATGCTATACTGGTGTATATCAATGAATGTGTTTAGTACCAGGAAGTTGTAAAATATCATAGCAAAATATTTTTTTATTCGTTAATTACTGAAATACATCTTTTTCATTTTTTGATTGATTTTAGCCGATTTTGGACCATTTTTTGTCTGATTTTGACTGATTTTAGTCGTTTTTTTAGGGCAAAATCCCTGGATTTCATTTTAAAAAAATCAACTTTTCAATTAAATTTTCATTGAGCAACAACGAAAAATGGCCAAAAATGGCCAAATGGGACCAAAAAAATCACCAAAATGGCTAAAAGATGACCAACAACGACTAAAAAAACCCGTCGGTTAAAACCCCCTGATTTCATTTAGAGAAAATCAACTTTTCAATGAAATTTCTTAAATGATATTTCCACAGTTTTGCCATTTGGTTGGGTCACAGAGTCAAATTTGCATGGGATTTCTCGTAGACTTTTTCCACTGAAATAAAAGATTTCAGGAATTATTTTCGGGTGACAAAATCACTACATTTAGATTGAAATCTCGGGTTAATATTCTCAGTAACTCTTCAACGTGCAAGCAAGAATGGACACATTGCATAATTTGATCGTAGTTACAACTAATCGTTGTTATAGTATTCTGTGGCAATTGTTGCATTTGATCCTCAGTGAGCAAAACTGTATCACCGTCGCCGAGATTACCAGTAACTAGTTCGACGTGAAAATACGCAGGTGAAAATCCTAACGATGCTTCGTTTCCATGAAAAATTTCCTTGATTGCGTTTTCAAGTTAATGTTTCTCGTGAATAACTACTCGCGTATGATGATACATATTATTGAGCAGGCTTACATGTTTCTAAATTGCAAGTGTGAAGAATCCATAGGGAAAGCTACTTTGAAAATCCCTTGTTGAAATCGTAAACGTGAAGCATCCATTGAGTTTTCAATCACGATTTCACATCTAACGTCATTTGTAATTGTTCCCCTCAGAGATCAACCAAGGAAATGTTCTGGTCGACTATTCTAAAATTCATCCTCGTGATAGGATTGTTGGTGGTTCCCAAGTATGTTAAATGAGCTGGATTCATCACGATTAAACTCCCGCGGAAACATTTGGGGAGAACGTATACAGACTATAACCTTGATCAGCCCTTGTTGACGTTGCTGTGTCAATGGAATAACTACCTAACACTACATCACAAATAACGTGTATGGCAATAGTGGATGATATGTCAACGTTGCCGGGTGATCAATGTTTGTTGTTTCAGTACACTGAATTATGAGACTGTAGAATTTCCGTGTGTGGGTTTATTTTGAACCATAACGCATGAATCTGTGGAAAAAAATTCATTGATTAGATCTCGTAGTGTTTTCTTCATCGATGATACATCCCACCCTGGGAATTTCGTGTAAACTAAATTTGCATCAATGCGTGAAAATACCCGCTTGAACTTTTCCTTGGTCTCGCTTGCGCTTTTATCATCGTAGAACAACGAGAGTAATCTATCATTGAATAAGTTCATATCGGAGATAATTTGATTTTGTTGTTGTTGTTGTTTGATCGCAGTACGTGATTTGTTAAATCTACTAACAAAGATGGTTGCAGATAATCTCGAAGCTGGTTTAGCTTTGTTTGATATAATTGTTTCATTGCGATAAAGATCCCAAGTAAATTTTTCGCCGTGATAATAAAAACGCCTTGAGCACCTAGAGCAAATCGCCATATTATATTGCCGCATTCGTTATACTCATAGCGTTTAAGTGTACCAGTTTCTGTCCCGTCGTAGACATCATACGAGAACATTTGATTGACCTTACTGTCTCGGAGGAAACTGATGTCAAAATTGTAATTAAATTTGGGATTTTGATCGGTTAATTCATCAGTGAAGAAATCAGACAACTTCGGTTCCGGTAATTGAAAATGAATCGCAGGGAGACTATTTAACCCCGCTGTGTGGATCAGTGGGAAGAATTCATCGATGGTGTCACTCAGTATCCCTCGCATCCATGGTACGTTATATCCTGGAAATTTAAACGCGGGGATATCTTCAACACGAATATTATGCTTTGCTGCAAATTCCGTTCTCGTTGCAGAATGATCATCACCTAATATACGTTGAATAACTCTCAAATTATACTCATCATTATCGGCGATAATTCGGTTACATACTTCCATGCATTTGATGACATCATCCCGGTTAGGTGGGATTGTACTGATTGCCGTTACAATATAGCCTCTAAATCGCTCAAACTCGTTATTTATTATTGTGAGATCTTTAGTAACAGCTGAGTAATCTATTTTAAAATGCCCAGTAGTATTGGCTTCCATCTGTGCTCTTAAACGATTAAAAGTATCATCTAATGGTAATATCTCAAATCAAGATCATCATCGTGAATAACAATCATAGAGCCAGGATCTCTATTAAACCCGTGATAATCTTGCTTCGTGGAAATAAAGTCGGATTTTAGTGGCTCGCGTGGCAGATCGTTTATATCAATGGTGCCTGAGATAAATTCAGGTCATTCTAACAGGTTACGCTAGCTGCATAATGATAGTTTTTTGTTATCCAGGTTGATACCCGCGATTGTAGCCACCGCAGAAATGCAAATTGGAACTACGACCGGAGCAATCATTGTAACTGATGCGAGTATTATTCCGGCGCCAGCGAGAACGGCTGTTTCCGAGTACACGGTAACATCAACCGCGGTGATTCTTCGTCGGTATTTTTTTATTTTTGTTTTATACTCCTCAGTGAGGGTTTTGGGTTTAGTTTGAAATTCTTTAACTTGACCATAGCGGTATTTTTGTGGCGTTGTTATTTTATTTCAAATCGATTACAATTTCAATTTAAACCGCGAGCGGTTTATTTTTATTCTCAAATCCGCTACGAATTCCACATACCATGCTACTGAAACCCTAGCTAAATTCTTATCAGTGGATTCTATTGTGAACTGTTCAGATGTATCCTTGTCGATGATTGTTGATATTATATTATTGACCCCAGATGAACTCGACGATGATATATTAAATTAACTATTGTTAATCGATAAATACCTTTGACGGTTGCAGTTATATGTAATATGTTGTTTGTAGGAGTCCACGCAAATGATCCGTATTGAATCGTGTATACTACGTTGTTGGTTTTCGCATGAGGAATTTTTGTTTTTTCAATGATTTCTATCATTCTCGCTGCATCAGGTTTGATTGCCTCGGTGAAAATTTTCGTATTTTCGATGAATTTTTTAATATCCGGGAGTTTTATGTCGAGTTTATCTAACGGGGTTCCAGGAAATGTATCTACGATGTTTTCACGAAACGTTGAAAACTGTTTTACACGTTCTTCATATTTGGATTGAAGTGCTGCAAATTCCAACATAGAATCTTTTATCGTTGTGAGCTTCGGTTTGGTCACTGGTGGATTATCCAAAAATTCTTCTACGGGTTTATCAATGTTGTCTACGAAGGATTTTTGTAATTCACTAAATTTTTTAAATGTGTTTATATGAGAGTTGTATTCATCAAGTAGTTTTTTTAGATCCTCGACGAAGATTTTAACAATTTGTAAATCCGGTGTATTTATTTGATCGCGTATTTTTTAATCCATCTAAGTTTGATATCGATGAGATAGCTCTCTTGATCATTCGTTTTACTTGCCCGATAGTAACTCCTTCTTCACGATGACGTGATACTGATCTACCCCAAATATCTGCCATGTTATACTACATATTTCTCTTTAAGTAATTCCTCATTGTGCACTCGTGGACGACTTTATGAGGTAATTGCGACGACGTCGAAATAGCTGTCAACGCGTTAAGAACGTTTCGTCCGCATATCGAAGGGTCAGTTAGTGTCTGTGTGCGCAGCGTTGAGTACCATATTGGCGTGTTTGACAACTTCGACACATATTTGACAAATTCCTCTGGCAGAGGCAACCCATACGAGTCAAAATAAGTATTGATTTGGGATGTATCGCGTAACACACCCAATGCGTTCTAGGTCCAATGTGTTCATCTAGATTTATTAACCGGATTCTGGGGTATGTGGTTGTTTGGGTAACTGATCTTTCATGAATACACCTCTGAAATGTTTTATTGGGAGTTTCTTTACTGCGTCTGCAAGGTCAAAATTAGACATTGGAACCACGGAAGTTACCCCAGCAACATTTTTCCCAAACCCCTTCCATAGTGCTTTGTGTACCTGCTTCCCGGTAATCTGAATCCCTTTCCCTTTTTTTCATACCCCTTTCCAAAAATTTTACCTATAAGATTACTACCAACAGCACCAGCATCATCTAGTCCAAGTGCTTTAAGAGCAGGAATAGCTAGTGGAGCCAGTGCAGCAAGAGGAAATATTCCACCGGATTTAATCATATCGTTGACCGCGGCTTGTAAAAGTCAACTTAATTCCTGTACCAGCTTTTAACGCTTCATTGAAATGATTAAGTTGAGTTTTTGTCAGCGATAATTTATTTGATCCACTTGTCATTTGTTCCATTTTTAGCGTTACCGCTGTGCCACACGCAGTAGAATTTTTCGATTGTAGTTTTTTTATCTGACAGTGTGTCAGGGTGACATTAACATGACTATACGACATTTTATTTAGATAGTGATCGTCTAATTGTCCCATTACATCTTTTCAATGGGTGCGTCAACGACTCGCATTTTTCCACCACCACCCTCGAGCGTCATAGATTTATCACTGAGAATAACAGCAACTGCTCTAAATCCTCCAAGAGCATCGCCGATACGAGCCTGAAATTTTACATCAACGGTCGAATGTCTAGATAGATCAAGATATTGCAACGAAAAGTAATAAATCGGATATAATTCTTTAAAATCCCATTGTGATATTTGTAGTCCAGTATCGACGCTTTGATCACGACCCATATAAGTCCACAACTGATGATACACTCTACCTATTTGATTGTCATTATAATTGAGAATAAGCTGCTCTGCTGTTTCTTGCTGATTACTTACTCGCAATGATACCTCACTGACATTGCATTTATCAAATATCATATGGGACCGCAATTGTAAACTATCATCTGCAAATCCCACTCTTTTTTGCGTTCTACTTACATTTTGTAGCACAACAAAGATATGTCTCGGCGCGGAAACATTTTTCGTTAGCGCAAACTGCCAAGTAAAAACACCAACAACATTGCTAGTTATGGTAGCTGTTGTAATATCAGACCAACTCAGTAATGATTTTCCTCCATGATCCATAAAAGATAGCAACCGCGTCTCAACAGTCAACGACGGAGTCATGATTGGCATCCACAGAGATAATTTTGTCAATTCAACTTCGCCATCAGTAACAGGAGCAGCACCACGCCAAAGAGCATAATCATCGGTTGTTCTTCGTGTGAGCACAACAGTATGACTAGCACCAAAGATAACTTTTATGATGTCTCGGCAAAATCCAAATATATGCGACAACGGAATCGCAGATGAAAATCTACCAAGATTGTCTATCATCTTTTTATCGCGCTGCAAATCCTGCGTTGTAATTAGGATTATTACTTACAACAATAGCTTCAACATCAGCATCATCAGCAGCAACTGTAACCTTTTTTGGTCGTCCTACAACAAATGGATTATGATCAGCGCTATCGATAGTATCCTTAGCAAACATCATTGAATGAACCGCAAACTTAATAAAATCGTCAGAGTATCTAGCTAAACCCATTATTGTGGTTGCAGCATCAACATCGTTATCGATGGATTCGATTCTAGTAGAATTGATTATATACTGCGCGTTGCTAAATAACGCCATTATACCATTGTTGACAAACCCAATAGGAATATTTTCGAGGTGATCAGCAGCAACAAATGGAGAATGATCATTTTTTTACTAGTCTCTCCTCTACCTCGATTAATGCTTCACATGGCAAGAAGTATTTAGATGTGTCATCAAATCTAAGTTCAATTCGTGACCTTATATTTGGATTCTGAGCATTATACGAGAAATACTGATAATCGCGTATAGAAATATTTTTTCGTACAGGAGCATCTACATCAAAAGCATCATCTGTTTCGTGCTTAAACATTTATAATATAGTCGTTGATCTAAATCATTAATTGCGCTAGACCCGAACCGGCAATTAATGTCAATCGTTGTTTTGCCATTTCGTTGATTGCCCTACCTACCTTAGGTGGCATTTGATTCGTAGATTGTAATTTTACTTGTTTGCTTCCTCTCGCTAACGACATAAGCTTTTCCTTTGCGGAATCAAACGCGCCAATAGCAATATTACTAGCCCTGATACCAACTTCTGTACCGATCTTATCACCGAGAACCCCAATAGCTTTTGACGTTATTTCCTTCCCGATCGGTAGCAGTTTTGGAGCGACTCTAGTAAATAATCCAGTAACAACATCACCTAATCCATCTTCGTATGTAACCTTGTACACTGGCAACCGTGAATTTACGACGTAAACAGGCCTCGCTCTGCTCATAGTACGATGTACTATTGTTTTATTTAAATACTATTTATCTAATCGATGATCAATCGCTGTAATAATCATCGGTGAGTTCATCAATGAAACTATGATATAGTCCCATATCCATTATCCGACCTTGAAATAACCGTTGACAGATTTCAGCCGCTTCGTTAAATATCTCCGGAGAATTATTCCCAGCTCGTGTTCCTCCAATTAGGACTTCTAACCGTGATATATCATCGATGATACTTCTTAAATAAACTGCTTGTTTTGAGAAAGGAATAGCAGGTTTGGTATAAATTCTAATAAATACTTACGTTGACAATGATTTATACATTTTTTGTTTATCAACTAGGTTTGAAGAGTCTTCACGAACACAACAAACAAACAACAAAGGAAAAGAACTATTTTATAATGATATGGGTCATTTCACAAGTATGTATATGTATTCAAAGAAGATTATTAATTTGATAAAAAGATAAATATATCAAACATAATTCACCCTAAGTACTAAAAGTACAATTCAGCATAATTTACAAAAGATGAAATATCTTAACTCTTGTTCGAATTTACTCTTACATGTATTCTATATTTATTTTCAGAACATAAAGGCATATAGCATATCTACGTTTTGTCAAATGGATTTGGAATCGACTAGGCAGACACAGCCATAAAGTGCTTCCATCCTGTGTTTTGTAAAAACTAAAAGAATCTTTTTCCTTAGAGGAATATGTTGGCTTCAAATATGCTGCACCATAAAAATTATTGGATTTCAAAAAGCTTGATTTTTGCTTTATGATGAGTTCATCTTTTTGAAAATTGTTTGTATGGTATGATGCTGTGAGCGGTGGTGGATACCGAGATTCCCCTTTCATAAACATGTATGCCTCTGTGTGTGCAGGCAAGATGCAACAAGATATCAATAAACTTTTTTTTCATTTTGAAACTTTTATATTTTCATAATGATTGATTTTAACCTGTGTCGCAACATAATGAACTTTAATAAAAATTTATTTCATGAACTACACATGTATTTAATTATTTTATTTCTAGTTCAGATTTTACTATATATTACTTTATTTCTTCTAATTACTTGCAGTGCTTCATTACCCATTACCCAAAAAGCACACTATACTTATGCTCAAGGCACCAGCCCAACAATGGCTTTTGTATCACTATGAGGGAGCACTTTCAAGGATATAAAAGGCAGGTGGCATTGGCTAGCCTGTGCGGATATTAAAATTTGATGAGCAGTCCAAATATGTATCTCTGACAATTTCAAAAGAACAAGTCGACTTCCCAGTAACCTAACAATTACTTGTGCTAACATTTAATTAATCTAATGCATTATCTTCAAATAGTTCAACTTGATAAAATTGGATACAGCTGTATTATCAAAGTACAGATTATAATGTCTGGGAGGGCAAACAACATGATCTACATACAGTAGATTCGGACACCAGAACATATTGCTGATCTTCTGGTTTTATATCTTATCAAGCTTAAAGTTCATATGCATATCTTTAAAGTCACTGTCCTCTCCATCATCAGTATCTGAATGTGGTTCATATTCTGAATCATGGTGTATATCAGGGTCAATGTCATCCTCACTGCTTGGTTCATTTTCATTATCTGAATCCTCTCTTGGTGTTAGGAGCTCAGACTGAATTGCTATTGATCTTGCAGCTCGAACCTGAATTTTGTTAGTCCTTGTGGGATCAAATTTAGCCTGAATTTTTTGTGGTTGGGCCTGAGGAATTGCTACAAAAAATTGTATGCTGAGTTCAACATCATCTACAGCAGCAGGGGGGGGGGGTGAATCCTACAACTGTTCGAGCTTCGATTCGGAAATCTGAGGCTTCTACCAAATAGTAAAAAAATGGCGTCTATTCGATAAAATAAGATTTCCTTATATACGCCATTTTGATTGTCGTTCACCCCCCCCTGCTGCTATAGGTTAACAATTTTTTTACGATTTCAACCAAATATTTGATCGAGTCCGATACGATATCGTGTCCGAGGATCATGTAAATTTATTGTTATAAATCCATGCGGAGTCGACTGAGCGTTACTAAAGAAATTTTTAAATTGATTGAAATCCATATCGGAACACCATGTCTGCCAAATATTTCGTAGCGTATGTGTATCAACGCCGTTAAACACAGGAAGAACATTACAGTTGTCTCTGATCACTTTTGGAATCTGGGTGTAGCGTTGAGTGACATATATCACATCAGTGTTTTTATGCCTGCCTCTGGAAAAGATCCTAGCTGGGTTTTTTTTATTGTCTAACATCACATCGTCGTATACGACTAAATTGTTGATACTTCCATCGAGATCTTCTACTGATGGTGCCTCGTCAATATCAGTTATAAAATCAACGACGTTCTCACCTTTAATCTCTGACGCATTCTCGTTAAAATCTTTTAGCACTTCATAGCATCGTTGATCATCTACGCTAGGAGCAACTAAATACAACTTATCCCACTTCATCCATCTCATTATTAAATTGAGTAACAATTGCGTCTTGCCAGATCCAGATGGCCCGATTATAATTGCGCGGATAGAGTTTGGTAGCGCTGCATGATGCTTACCTGGTTCTCTTGTTTTAGTCGCTGAAAATCAATTATATTCATATCTCTATACATAAATTATGGATATATATTGTGTGAAGTGTAAAACGCGTACTAGCACAAATGATGTGACGACGGTTACAACTAAAAATAACAGATCAGCACTTACTGGCAGATGTGCAACATGTGGTACAAAAAATTTTAGATTTGTTTCTTCAAAATCAAAGATTTTACAATTCGGAGATGATTTAAAAAAAAAACGAGGAGGTGATATCGCAGCCAAATTGGCAAAACTCCCTGGAACCCCATGGGCAAAATACCCCGGAGAAAAGCACCTTCCAGGATATAGCTACTGTGGCCCCGGAACACGATTAGATATCAGACTTGATGATCAAAATCTGCCCCGACCCGGCGAGTATCCGATAAACGCTATTGATAAGGCGTGTCATGCTCATGATGTTGCATATAAAAGCAGCATTCTGCAAACAGGCATCTCGCAGATGTGAAATTAATTCATGCGTTAAATGCTATTCCTGATAAATCTTTCAAAGAAAAATTGGCTTCGTGGTTGGTAAAATCAGCTATGAAAGGCAAATTGATGATGGGCGCTGGTAATTAATAATATGGAATCTATTTATTATTCTCCAAAAGGATACTGGAGGGGTAACGCTGCAATCAATAAACTCGCCAACGCCGCAAAAGTGAAAAAGGCCACTGCGGATAATTGGTTATCCAAACAGGCTATATGGCAAATTTATCTACCGCGTCCTAAACAAATCAATTTCTCGCATTTTGATGTTACCGGACCCAATGAAGTTCATCAAGCTGATTTATTGTTTTTACCACATGATCGTGGTTACAAATACGCGCTAACCGTAGTTGACGTTGCGAGTCGATACAAACAAGCAAAACCTCTAAAAACAAAATCATCACCTGAAGTTGCTTCTGCATTTGAAAAGATTTATCGACGAGGCCCACTACGCTGGCCAAATCTGTTACAAGTTGATCCTGGCAAGGAATTTCAAGGCGCTGTTTTATCAGCGATGAAACATCACAATGTCACCATCAGACGAGGGCATACTGCGCTACATCGCGATCAGGCAATTGTTGAACGATTTAATCGGACGATTGCTGATCGGTTATTTGGATATCAATACGCAAAAGAATTCATCCAAGAAAAGCAATCGCGTGAATGGGTCAAAAGGTTACCAGGGGTAGTTGAAGCGCTAAATAACGAGATTACCAGAGCAATCAATATGAAACCTAACAACGCAATAAAAAAAGTATATACCACAACCACAGTGGGATAGCGTTTCTCAGCCAATTCTCAGCAATGTCACCGTGAGATATTTATATGAACCAGGAGAACTCGAAGGTGGCAGAAAAAGGGCTACTGATCCTATTTGGAGTGTCACTACGCATAGCATATCTACTATAACACAATCAACTGGTAGACCTCCAATCTATAAATTGGATTCAACTGCCCCACAGCGGGGTTTTACACGCGAACAATTACAAGTGATTCCTGACGATACTCAATTACCACCGCATGGTCTTAACTAGCACCCGATGCCAGAGGCATTGTGCTGGCACCCCGGCGTTTATTACACTCAAGACAAGTCAACATCACATTGTTTCTGACATGACCGAGACTGTTATTTTTTCTGTCTACGGTAAATTGGCGAGGATCTTTATCCGAATAACGCCAACGCATTATACAATTGCAACTCGTGCAGTGATTATTCTCTTGTTGCTTCAACGCGATTATTAATTCAGCATCAATGTCAAATTCTCGTTGTATTTTTTTTGTCTTGTTGTTTGTAACCATTAATGATGCTAACATCAATATCATCCATTGTGGTGTCGTCATCGCCTGACTCTGTCGGGACAATTCTTCGAAGTTGATTTATTCGCCGTACTCTGGACATTGCAAGATAGACTAAATTTGACCACTCAATGCGATTATCAACTATCCAAACAATTATATCCGTGATGGTTAATCCCTGCGAGGAATGTATCGTCGTTACATTACCCAGTGTCCATGGCGATGATTTAGCGTTCAATGCGCGTTCAACAAATTGTATATCAACGCATACAATATCATTTAGCACAAGTATTTGTTTGCCTCCGCCGGGTATTTCCACCTCGATGTTTTGCTTGCGGGTGTCAGCTGGTCTGTAACACAATGGAACCTGTAACATCGGATATTTTTGTTTGTGTAGCTCAAATATTTGCCGCTGAATTGTATCTATGACTATCTTTCTACTCGCCACTACAAAATCGTTTGGTCTCCATGCTTCCCAAAATTCCTCCATGGGAGTTTCAGAAATTATTTTTCTGATTATTTCACATTGGATTCTATCCGGTTGTAATCTAATTAATTTCTTGACCTCACGTAATTGTTCATCAAGTGCTCTATAGTCAGTATCGATTTCTTCATAATAGTCGACAAATCCTTTTAACCAATCATGTGGACCCACGCCGACAAATGGTGGTGGTTGGCCATGATCGCCGCACATTATCACCGCTGTATTCTTTTGCAGCAACCAATCTAGAAACATTTTTAATACATCTACTGAAACCGTAAATATCTCATCCCAAATAATAACCGCAGGGATGAATTTATCCCCCATTCGTTCAGGGGTCCATTCATCGCCCTTGTATCGAAAAAAGCTGTGATAAGTACAAGCGGAAACGCCTCGTTGTTTCATCTCTCTGGCAAGTCTGTGTGTCGGTGTTAGCACAATCATGTTTGTGAAATCCGTAGGATTTTTCCCACGAAATAACTCAATCGCACGAGTCGTTTTAACTGACCCACCACAGCCGTTTAAATAAACTGTTTTATATCTACAAATTGGATCTGATATCGATGGTGCATTAGAACGCTCTGATAAATTATCACCGCGTAAGTAATTAATTTTACTTTCAACGTCTGCTGATTCGAAATAATCACGCGGCATTTCTTTTTTAATTCTCCATGATCCCCAACTTTCATCCGAATTAGTGAATTCAGCAACTGCGCAACTGTACTTGCTGTTAATGTAAAATGAATCAACGGCAACTTTTACCGCAGTTTCAGGAAATCTATTTATCATTGAAAATAAATTAATACAAGCATAACCCAGCATCGACGACCTCAAATGTGTATACGGGGATCTGTAACCGTCGCTATAAGTAACAACTGTACCCAAATTTGTTCCATCGGACAAAAAGGCATCTTTACGATCCACATATATGTTTTTGGATACTGCATCCGCGATTACAAAGTCATATTCGGTGTTATCTATAATCAACCGTGAAGAATATCTTTTGTAGTCACATTTTTTCCCTCCCTGAGTGAATTTTCCAATTATTCTTCTGCCGAGATCTTTTGCTTCGATGTTTCGTTGATTAAATACCCGTTTGGACCACTCAATGATATATTCTTCGCTGGCATCAATATGTTTTCTGAATTCGTCAATTATACTATCAAGACGTTCCGGTGTTGGTAACCAGACATTGATTTGTTTCCGATATGATATAATTGCTTCACTGACTGTCAGCGAAATTAACATTTTTGTATCAATCATGAATCGTAATAACGCTATTGGCAGCCACTTCTTTTCAGACATGTGTCTACCAATCCAAATATAACAACATCGATGAAGTCCTGCTGCGAATTCAAATGATACTACACGAGCGAATCCAGTTAAATCAAAATCAGGCAGGGACCCATTAATTGCAACACGAGTCATTTCATGTACGGGGTGTCCAAATCGTTTAAAATACTCAGTACACTCTCCATATCCAAGAAAACTCGCTGGATAACAAGCCACCATATCAACTGAAATGATATTATCACTGTCGTATTTGTTATTCCATAAACCGCCATGATTAAATTCTAAACAACTAGTCTCAATGTCTGGCAAGAATTCTACGCGTGTTGGTTTCCACGCGTTTTTGATTCTAGCAAAATGAGCTGCAACCGACGGGATTGTAAAACAGTTTGTCAATAATTGTTCATCATCGGTGCCTTCGCCATTGTTGTTGGCTTCGCCACACGCCGTTAAAAACCCACTAGCTGTTTTTTTTATTTTATTGTGAAATGCTTCAGTGCGGTATACTTCAACGTTTTGTCTTACAAACTGATCAAACGTATCCATGTCGTTTTCAGTGCTGCGAAGTAACCACACCAACACGGGGTCGTTTTTACTCAAATACGCAATAGCATCGAATAGTTTTTTTTCAACAAGAAAACCATCCCTGGAGAAATCTTCTCCCAAGAATTCCGTGGGAATATACTTTATTGTTCTGTTTCGTGGAAATATTGTGACCGCGGACGTCCATGCGTGTTCGTTATGATCAATAATTTTAATTGGGGCTCCATTTTTGTTATATTTTGATTCGTATAAAACTTCTCCGGTTATCGTCATAACGGTTATTGGAAATCTCAGCGACGTTTCTAATTTAGCTATATCGCTAATAGTTGCCCCGTTCTTCCTAACTGTTAATTCCCAGTCATTTATTTTTTTGCGTCTTAGACCGGTCAATTTATTTCCACGCAACGCATTTGCGAAGTGTTCTGTTATTCGTGCTGCTACACAATTGAGTGGCAAGGCCACTGACGAAGTCGCCGGTGACGACTGTTTCATTGGTTTAAGTTTTCTTATATCGGGTTTTTCATTTAACGGATATATCCCATACACAACTGCTGTTTCAGGGTATGCTCGTTTATAGTATGGTTTGTCAATTCCAGTTAACAGACCCGGCTTAGAATCACGGTTAACAACGACTGTTTTCTTGTTTTTGAGAATCGGTTCAAATTTGTCTCGTATAATCCAATCGCCTGATTCTACACGGATAATGAATTTCACTCTGAAAAAATACTTTTTGTTGCCAAGTTGCGATAACATCAACGCTGCGTTACTGTCGTTCATGGTGGCATCAACAACGCCATCAATTCGAAATGTTGACCAGCTATGAGATGCACCGTCGTGCTTGAATTCATTAATACAGTCACGAATTTTATTTATCAGGGCTCTCTCCGTTATTGCCCGTTTTGGAACATCTTTGAGGGTTTTAACAAGATTGAATTTAGTATTTTTCCAAGGCTTAATTTTTGATAATCTTTGGAACTCCTTATCAAGATTGAATTTATTATTTTTCCAAGGCTTAATTTTCGATAATCTTTGGAACTCCTTATCAAGATTAAATTTAGTATTTTTCCAAGGCTTAATTTTCGATAATCTCTTAAACTCCTTATCAAGATTAAATTTAGTATTTTTCTAAGGCTTAATTTTCGATAATCTCTTAAACTCCTTATCAAGATTAAATTTAGTATTTTTCCAGGGCTTAATTTTCGATAATCTCTTAAACTCTTTATCAAGATTAAATTTAGTATTTCTCCAGGGCTTAATTTTCGATAATCTCTTGAACTCCTCCATGTTATAATTAAAACAAGTATTTAAATAGAAAAATATAGTAAAATGAATCACTGCAAGTGGCTTATGGTTGGATCAACAACCCCGTGTAACAAATCATGCAGAAGCGAATTCTGTGGGCATCATTTACAAAGCGTTCGCAACGGTTCTTTCGGTCCTTTCCCATGCCTCCAATGTGGGGTGGGCGTTAGAGGAAAATCGCAATTGTGTCTTGCTTGTGGGGGTAAACGATACAGGGAACTAAAACGCTATTATGACAAACGAATAAAAAATACCGTCACTGACCCTAACGTTCTTGATAAAATCAAGGACAAAGTCATCAAAACACCTCAAGATTATATCCAGAGGTTTATAATTAAAGCAGATATAAATTAGACAAATAGTATTATTATACAAATGAGCCAAGATTTCAGACCCCATCCAGTGCTTGTTAATTACGAAGCCTCCAGTGATGGTGTTGTCAGGCACCGCAGACTAAAAGAACCGGTTGGATGGGTAAATAATATGGGATACTTGATGTTAATAGCTGGGAGGAAGAAGTATCTCTGTCACAGAGCCATCTATGAAGCATTTTACGGATTAATCGAAGACGGATTTGTGATTGATCACATAAATGGCGTGAAGACTGATAATTGTCTTGTGAATCTTCAAGCCATTTCGCAGCGCGATAACCTTTTAAAAAGCAACGCTGGCAAACACGCAAAACGCCCTGGGGGGGGGGTAAAATCGTTTGATTTAGAAACCAACGAGGAGAGAATCTTTCAATCAATAAATGCGGCCGGTAGATACTTTGACGTTTGCAGGCCTTCAGTACAAAGAGTAGCAGGAAATATAATTAAAACTGCTCTGTCTAAAAAAAATGGTCATAAAATAAAATTCTTATTCCCCCTTAATCTATTAAAGGGAGATAAATCCTTTATGGATAAATCCGCCGCAATTCACACTCTACCTACTAAGTTCCCTTGTATTATGACGTCAAAGGAATTTGTCGTCTGCTATTACCTGTATGCCTTGACTAGGCGCACCCCACGTGACTGTAATGGAGTAAATACATGAGTTTCGTTAGAGTTGTATTTTTATAATTCTAAAATGTTTTATTGTCGCTTTGGCTAAAACTGCATTTATTTAATCAGGTGTATTTTTATTCATCTACATGTCTCATGTGTGGGTGGGTGGGTGGACCAGCAGTAAAACCAAGTTCTTTCAGTACAAAAATTCTTTATAATCTAACGCATTACCTATGTTCGCTCAGCCGGAACGGTATTTTCCCATTCATTGAAGTAGGTGGGCGTGGTTAAAATTCCTTGTATACAGCTCTTTGTGATCTAATCGATAATGTATTTTGTCTAGAGGATTAGAACAGAGTAAATGCACGCTGTTATCTAACAACTATATTCTTTTGTTTAATGTTTTATTTAACTATTTTGTCTCATTTAATGTTGTGAAACAGCATTAATAAGTAATTCAAGGAAATAAAATAACACACTCGTGAATCAACGCTGCTGTATTAGTCACCTTATATAGCACATGAAAGGTAGAAAGCTGGGGCTTTCGAAGGCCAATGCGACCGATCAAAACTAACTCACGCCATTTAACTCGGGCGTGTGGTTGTCTTTTGTTCACAATCATGCAACCGGGTTAATTTAATTGGGTTGCTTTTGATTGGTTGAATTGGCCGTAGAAAATCCGCCCCGTCGTTTCATGTTTGTGCTGTCTTGTGCCGTCCCACATTGTATACCTAAAATTTGCCACAACACTCGAGTGGAGATATATATGGTATTGTGACGTCACTCCCCCCCCCCCCAAGCATATCTTCTGGGCGGTCTAAGATGACGTTTGTCACCTTAGGCCTCCCGCCGGAGATGTATGTTTCGGGTCCCCTTGGGCTTACTTGGATGTGAAGGCAACCAAGGAGTTCCAAGATGTGTTGTCGTATATGTAACCTCTGGGTCTCTCTGACGTCATAGGGCGCCAGCGAGATTGCCAAATGAGTGTTATTTTTTTTTTAATAATTGGAGATACAGTATACTATAAAAATATGGATATCAGCGATGTAAATGTTATAATTGCTGAAATCTCAGATTTAAAAAATAGAGGGGTAGTATTATCTGAAGATCTCGACTGTGACAGGATTGCCTCGGAATATGAAGACATAGAGTATCAGTCTAGTAAGGGTCGTTATGTTTTACCTAAGATGTACAGGCTCGTGAAAGGAATTCAAAAGTCCATCAATGCCTGCTTGTACGGTAACGACATTAATGTATTCATAACGCTATTTAGCACCGTTGAAGCAAAACGTCAAAAGCTCGGCCAAGTGTATCAAAAACGAGCTGAAATTAGTTCTAAAGTTCGTGATCTTAGAAAAATATTAAACGAGGAAAAACCCGTATCTTAACCACGTGAGTGATAGGCTTTTCAGTAAATTTTATTAAAAAATATTTTTTTTTGCGTTTTTTGTAACACTCACATAGGATTTTCTCCTGAAAGAATACTCATCAGTTTGGAATTGCCAATGCAGTTATGTGCATAATGGATGATCTGGTCGTAGTAGCAAGTAATCACCGCGACGCCTCCATTTTCACGTAATTGTTGTTGTTGCCGCATCGTTAACACAAATCGTTCATCGCCGTTCTCAGATATTACAATTCTGAAACCCCCAGCGATGTTATTTCTGAAACACTCGCGGATAGCGTCGTACAGTTTAACCCTGTCGAAGATGGATACGTTAGCTTGATGATACATTATTTAATAACTCATCTCAGTTCACAAACAATATATGGTAGGTGAATCGCTTACAACTAGATTAGCCCGAGAGCGGTTAGCAGCAATTAAAATGTTTATACCGAACCGAGACAGACTTCGCGAGAAACTTCAACAACGACAACAAGCGCAGACTGACTTTTCTGTGTCAAGTGAACAACTGTTTACTCCGATAACAAGTGCGACCAAAGATGTGAAAACAGCAACTGAACGAGCAATATTTGGAGATATTCCTGAGGAAGGCAAGCGACGAGAAGTGCCTGTTCTTGGTGTACTTGAAAAGATAGCAGCAGAGACCGGACAAACACGCGCAGGGATACAACAGCTATCCAGTGATATAAAAACTCAGCGCGAAATTGAAGAACGCGAAGAAGAACAACAAGGTGCAGCTGCAGGAAGAGACTATTCACCTGAAAGTATATTTACAGTCGCAGCATTAAATGAAATTAGAGGAAACCGTACGGATTCCGAATTAGCTAATTTTGCTAGAAACAATTTTCCAAAGGGTATAAGAGAGAATTTATTAAAAGACGAGTTTAAAGATTTTATAAGAAACAGAAAGGATTGGGCATCACAACTATATTTAGCGAAATATGGCGGGGATAAAATCTCAGCGTTGCAGCATCCTGGTTATAATAACTTTCTAGCTGTGGTTAAAGGCGGTCCACAACCACCACCTTATATGGAGGATCCAATCCCGGAACAAATAGACATAAAAGCAGAAGCCGGTTCTAAGAAAATAAGCGGAAAGGGATATTCGATTGGAAATCCTTTGGATTTCAACGCAACCGTGACAAGTCCTGGTAACATCCTTAGTGATATATCACGGTTAGAGGTTCTCATCGGAGGGAAACGAGCCGGAAATAACTCACCGGAAGTAATTAACGAAGCAGCTGATATCTGTAGACGATTATTTGCCGGCGGTATTATGGACATTAATGTATATCGAGAACTCATTGCTGAATTAGTTGAAAATCACAGAGACGCTCTACGTTATGATGAAAATCCTATGGATGTAAGCGATTGATCACTAATTGAAAAACTACTAGTTTTATAACAAGATGATTATACACTACAACCATGATAAACCCGTAAGCGTCTACGTGGTGAACTCACGATTGCCTGTTTATAGAGCATATTACGGAGATGGTTTCGGTAACATCATTGCGGGGTTATTTACAAGAATGGCTCCAAAAGTGGCGCCGTTAGCTAAACAATTATCAATGAAAGCCATTGATATTATTCGTGATAAGGGAACCAGCAAAATCGGAGATTTCGTTGGAAATCTTGTCGGAAAGGCATTTTCTGCCGCGAAAGATAAAATAGCATCATCGGTGCGAAAAAAACCACCAGTGCTGCAATCAACTACAATGATGCCTGCAAAAATCAGCAAAGCAATAAATAACGCAGTGGAAGAAAAACTAGCGTCGTTGGCTGCTTCGGTGACTCCGTCGCCATTGACAGCTTCACCGATAACAGATAACGCTATCATGAACGCGATTGCAAGAAGTGGTTTGAAACCTAAAGGAAATTCGAAGAATTTTCAACGACGATAATTACAAAGAGTTTCGCAATTGAAAACACTAGTATGTTATAAAATGTTTAAACGAACAGCTGACCCCGCGTTAGATATGGAAGCCAAAGTGGGCAAAGACGATTCCGTCCGTGATTATCAATACTATTCTTATCATGCAATACAACCCGACCTACGATCGCGAGTTGTACTTCAAGTTCAAGATACCAGTAAATACTTTTTGCCGTATGAAGCATTTATTGAAATTGAAACTCGTAACAAATGTTGCAGCTGATACCCCATATGCAAATGATCCAAATATCCGAGTCGGTTTTGTTAATAATGGCATAATGGCGTTATTCGAAAGTGCAAGATATCTCATTGATGGAAAAGAAATTGAATCAATAGAACGCGAGGTTGATGTTGCAACAACAATCATAGGGTTAGCGAGATACTCCGATGATTATACAAGATCGGCTGGTCCGTCTATGATGTTTGCAAAAGATACCTCTGATAACGCTGATCACCTTCAATACATTAAAGTGTTAACAGCAAGAGATAATGCAGAAGCCGATCAACAAGAAGCAGCTAATCCAGAACGTCGAGCCAGACCAGGCGATGCGTTTGATATTCTCGGAGGTGTTAATGGTAATTTCAATCTAGGGTTTGCAACACGAAAATTAGCATTGGAAGGACAAGAGAAAAAGTTTTCGTGTGCAATTCCACTCCATCACATATTTGGATTCTGCAGAAATGTCAGAAAGGTCATCTATGGAGCCAAACACACAATTGCGTTAGTGCGAAGAGGAGACGACAACGATGCAATCTGGCGCACTGGTGCCGCTGATGGTAAAGTTAAAATAACTAAATTAGTATTGTGGATGCCAGTAATGACCCCATCAATTACCACAAAGCAGCGGCTACTCTCATTTATGGAAACAGGTGGCAATACATTGCTAAGTTGGCTAACAACAACGACTGATGTCAAACTGGATAATGTCGATGATATATTCACATGGCACCTGGCATCAAAACAAGGCGTTTCAGCTCCACGTCATATATTTGTAGCGTTACAGAATAATGAGCGAGTTGGTAATCAACAACGCAGCCATATGATATTTGATCAGTTAGGTGTTAGAGAAGTCTCGCTGAGAATAAACGGACAACAAGAACCAACCGAGGATATACAACTTGATTACGGTCAAAACCATATAGCACGTGTGTATCATCGGATGCTGTCATTTATGGGTCGTGATCAAAATGTTGATACTGGTTTACAAATATCACAACTTGATTTTAAGAAATTGTATCCGATTTATTACTTTTCGCTGGAACATCTTGACTTAATGAGACAATCCGTCGTACACATACATTTTAGGGCTCGTATAGCTCCTGGTGGTGTTAATTATAGAGCGGTTGCTGTCATTCTCAGCGAGAAATCAATGTTGTTAGAAGGAGTTGGCGGACGAATGAGAATCGTTGATGCACCAGTGGAAAATCTATGATTTTCAAAAATATGTAAATGAAACTTGAAGAGTTTCCAATTAGATCAATTGAAAGCATAAATGTGTTTTACAATAAAATGCCATATAGTGTTGTTAGTGTCAAGCTGACCGATGGTCAGGTCAAGAAATTACGATCAAAATCCGCTAAAGAATGTGGAACAACAATAACGTTAAAACCAGCGCAGATGTCCGGCGGTACACATAAAATATCACTGACGGATCGTCAAATAAAACATTTCAATGATGCGCTAAAGAATAAGCGAGGGGTTCAAATTGAATTTTCGAAGGCTGCAGTTGCCAACATGATAAAATCAGGTGGTATATTTCCATTGCTAGCCGCAATACCAGCATTGATTGCAGCGGCTGCCCCAGCGGTGGCGAAATCGGCAGCGTTGGGAGCCGTTGGTACCGCGACAGGGATGGCGTTGAAAAAGGCAACTGGGAAAGGATATAAAAAAAAGGGAAAGGGTCTAAGACTACCAGGGACTCCATATTCATGGTACAGCGGGAGATCCGTGAACGGATCAGGTCTAAGAATACCAGGAACGGTTTATTAGTTGAAAGCCCAATTCTTCCTATGTCCAATTTTGATTTAATTGATGCTGCTAAAAAACTAGCGATAAAAAACTTCAGAGGGGTTTTTATGAGAGATCAGTTACCAAGAAAACCAAATAACGTTGAAACCGGTATCATCAATCTTGATAACAGTAACGGATCGGGAACTCACTGGGTTGCATACGCGATTGATCCACGTGGAATTATCTATTTTGATTCATATGGGCTAGCCCCACCAAGCGAGTTTATGCGGTATATAAATTCTTCGATGAAACTTAAAGAGTTTCCGATTTTTTATTCGACGCTGCCAACACAACAATTAAATGATCCACCGATATGCGGCCGTGAAGTATTAAATGTCCTCGCGGAGATTTCATTAAAATCCTTTGGATCTCCGTGGAAACCACCTCATATTGTTGTAAACGAATATACCAGTGGGAAATTACAAGGTAATTTTAGAGAATTAATAAATTAAAAATACTAGAGTCTTTACAATAATGATTGATATTTGGGGACGATCTCTGTCAATGTCGAAACCCACCACGAAAACATCCGCGGGTTCTATCGAGGATGTAAAAAATATAATTGAAGATGAAATCGCTGAGACGTTAAATTTAGTAAGTGTTGACCCGAACGAAATAGTTGTATTTCAAGATCGCCAGGGTAAATTGAAAAGCAGTGATGTGTCATTGGATGACATTTTAAAACGGCAGCACGACGCCTCTGAAGACTCTATTGCGCTGTATTCCAACGGTGGACAACGTAAACCAGGCGAACTTGTATCTACGATCACCGACAGGATTACCGCCCAATACAGCATGATTACCACCCATGATAACAAGATTGCTGCCTACAGCCGCATAATTACCTCCCACGACATCATGATTACCACCCATGACAACAAGATTGCCACTCACGGCCGTGAGCTGGATGATTATATACGAGGTTATAATAGTTTTCGCAAAAATGTCGTACATAAATTCTTTGGAACCCCGCTTCTGGTTGGTATGACTCTCACTGAAATCAAAGACCTTCTATCTTTATTCTTTTTTAACAAGGAGGCGGGGAGGATGATGAATGAAAATGAAATAAAGGCAAATTATCTCGATATTTACACGGATATTTCTAAAATAGTAGAAAATCTTGAAAAGGTACAAAAACCCACCAACGACGTCGTTGTTAAGTTTTTTGGAACCCCGCTTGTGGCAGGCATGACTCTCGCTGAAATTAGCGAGTCTATTGGCAGGCATACTCACAATGCCTACGTCGCTAATAGTTTCTTTGGCGTCCCGGCTACATCTACGATAACTCTCAAAGATATTAATATGTTTATGGTGAGACAAGCAACACTTAATACCATCGAAGATAAATTTTTAGGGAGAACACCTGTGTCTGAAACCACATCTTTGACAGGCATGACTCTCGCGGAAATTAAAAGCGCTATTGACGAACAAAAGCTCACCAGCGAAATTATTAATAAGTTCTTTGAGGGCAGTAGCCTCCAAGATATCACGACTACATTTTCTAACATCGACCAGCATATTAAAAACCAAGCACAGCTTAGAATCAACGACCTTCTGATTTCATTCTTTTTTAGCAAGAGGGATAGGAGGATGATGCTTTCTACCGAAGTCCATGTAAACTATATCGAAATTTACAATGATATTCTTAAACTAAAAGAAACCTTTGAAAAGGTAAAGATTCCGCATCCACACGGAAGCATTGAAAATATCGTGTATACGGTCGATTATGGGACCTTTGATTGGGTAAAAGAATCTAGTGTTAGATTGCCAATCGATATCGGGGAGTTGTCCAGTGGTATCTACAGGATGACGTTAGTCTCTACCAAGCAATTTGATATCATCGTGAAAGGTAAAACCTACTTTGATGGCACCGCGACAGTAATTATCAATGGTAAAGAAGAATTTGAGATTGTCGCGGTTGATAGTACAATTAGATCAGAAATACACTGGTGTTTAGAATTTATAAGTGAAATAGTCCCCCCCCTGATCTACTTCCCGGACGATGGTGAATTATTGAAAACACTAACGGGTTTAAAATAACAATGACATTATTGACTGAGTCAACAAAATCAATTGAACCGATAATAGTCCAGATGACAGAGTCAGTGGAATCACAATCGCCAATGATTTCATCATCGCGATATCGATATGATACCGTGAAAGAATTTTCCGCAAACTTGAAATCGCTTTCTGAGCGCTATCGTGAAAAAAAAAAAAATATCGCAGAAGAATTACCGTCATCGATGTAACCGTGGACTCGGTATCCGGTGTAATGGCCAGCGCTGGGGTTATTTTGTCGACGGTGACCATGATGGCTCCGATTGCAGTTCCAATTGCTATCTCCGCGGCAACAACAATTGCTGCAGTCGCCACCGCGATAACTAAAAAGTTATCATCGTGCTCTCAGAAAAAACTCAGCGATTATACAGCTCGGTACAGGGTGGTATTTGACGCGTACTCGAAATTATCCGAGTTGATCTCACTGTCAATAGATAATTCGTTCATATCCGATGTTGAATTTTCCACGATGACCCAGTTGTATAACTCCGCGATGTTGAAATTGGAAATTGAAGACAGCGTTAACAATAATGTCACTACAATTCAACGAATTGCAACTGCTTCAACGAATCGCGGAGAATACCACCCCGATACGAACAAGCATGATATCAATAACATTAACAACCCCACAATTTAGTGTGAACTTCCCTTCTCCGATTCCAGTACGCGAGATCGCGCTGGCAAAATTACGAGTATATCATAGCTGGCCCAATATCAGATCGGTTGCATTTGGCGGTCAGCAACCCAATAACGCACTGGTGTTCTCGTATAAGAATAAACCCGATGGCACTCCAGACTGGAACGTTGTTTCAATACCAACAGGGTCATACCAAATTGAACAAATCAATGCTGAATTAGCACGTAGAATAAAATCAATTACTGGAACAGAATCGAAAATCGCTATAACACTTCATGAGCCAACGCTATCGTCTGCGATTGAAATAAACACATAATTTACGAATTATTCAAGTTATACTCGATGATAAATTCATCTCGAGAACAACATTTGCAAAAAAGTATAATATCCCCGTTGAAGATATATCAACATTTAAACTACCCGGACATAACGTATCAAAACTAAAGAAACATCTTAACTACATCATCGATATTGGTTTTAAAATAATTTACTACGCATGGAAAGGGAAACTAGTGAAAAATGTATTAATCCTGACTCACAATAATGATCCTGATGGTGGTGGTAGACATATCGCGCCGCACAATGTAAATATTTCATCGTGATTGCGCTCAATTTAGTATGTGATGCAATTGAAGGAAGCTATCATATTAATCTAGAGCAATCAAATCAAGCCCAGCAGGGATATATTCTTTATTCGTATGCACCAACAGCACCTCCAGGATTTTTAATTGTTGAGAATCCAGTTAATCCAGTCTATATGCGATGCCATAATAATTCGCTAACGAGAATTAATTTCCGTCTCACCGACCAGTCAAATAACTTAATTGATCTACAAAATGAAGTGTTAGCGATTAGTTTGTTTGTGAAATCATAAATGATTTTCGTTCTAAAGACTCGATCAAATATTCGGTTAACCTGTAGCAGCAGGGGGGGGGTGAACGACAATCAAAATGGCGTATATAAGGAAATCTTATTTTATCGAATAGACGCCATTTTTTTTACTATTTGGTAGAAGCCTCAGATTTCCGAATCGACGCTCGGAAAGTTGTAGGATTCATCCCCCCTGCTGCTTCTACCTCTACCAGGGCACATGCACTTGCAGGTGTATCAAGCACATAATTTGCATTGTAACTTTGCATTGCTTGATGTAGAACCTGAAGGAAAAAAAACAATTATTATTGACAAGAAAAAGCATTTGCAGTATCTTTGAAACATTTGACTAGTCACATGACAACAACTGAATAATTACAATGATGGCCGCACTAAAGGGGAAAAGGAAGTTGAGGGGGAGGCACAAAGAAGTGTTTATCCTATGTCATAGTCTAAGGCTCATATTTCTCGGATGATACCAGTAGTGAAAAACATGAAATTATGCATTCCACTATATTTTAAATACACATTAGTGTTACTCTAACATTAGCGTCATGAACAACTCTTTCCGAGATAAATATTTTCCAGAAATATATACAGTAGTATACGCAATTATTCAATTTCTGCAGCACTTGGGGTGGGGTGGGGTGTGATAATGTTTGAGAATCTGAGATGAATAAAGCTCTATTTTATGTAGGTATTATTGTTTAAATACTTCAATTTCATTATGCTCACGACATTGATAGAAATTAGAGTGCATTCAACATATTTATTTACCTCTGCATTCCGCCGTGATAGGCTCCTCTTACTAGTTTCGGTTGTGAACCACTCGGATCTGTCGGTAGATCTTACCCCAGTCCTAGGGTTAGAATAATATCTGGTACTGCTGTCGGCCTCAGCCTCGACTGTCATTTAAATATCCTAATTCTGCACATCTTTCTGGATCGACTTTTATACTGATCGTTTGAAAAATGAAGACTGCAAAGTCTATGAGTTACCGGCTCAAAGTTCTCACGGGGTCATGGCGACAGTAATAGATCCAAGCCGTTCGTCGGATTTTGTCTTTCGGAAATCGGAAAAATCGGAAAAATGTACTAGTCGAATTGTTGTTGCATCCAAACGCTGCACAGAGGGGCATTTTGGAAGATTCTTGGAAAATAAACTCTAATATAAACACTAATAATCTGCCTACTCTCAAGCACAAGTGGATCAACATAACGCTGAGTGGATAGCTGCTAAGATCCTGTGACGTCACGTTTATTCAGCCTCGTTTCCACTCGACAAATATTCATATCAGAACGCTCACGCAATTCTTACCTTATAATGTACTGTATATTTTTTTCGGTGCAACTGGGTTGCCCCAAACTACTATTTAATTTATCATATGTATCAAAATGAGTAATATAACCACAACTTTAACTGTAAGTTAACTATTCCTTTAATTTTTTGTTTAACAAAAATACAGATAGGTCCGAAAATCGGGATTCTCTCGATTTGTCAGTAGGACTGGCAGGTCTGTACAGTTTACAAGGAATTATTAGCTTCAACGGTAACAGTCAGTTATTTGAATACGTATACCTGTTTGCTCTGAGCAATTTATAAACTCAAATGACGCTTGATGCTTTTCAAAATCTGAAAATTTGACTTTGATCATCTAATGATTACCTAAACGTTTTAATAGTAATAAGTGAAATTTATGTCTTTCATGACTGCAATTCCCCGATTGGAGAATCGAAAGATAGGTCCAAAAATCAGGATTTTCCAGATTTTTCAGTAGGGTTGGCAGGATACTAATACATTCATACACACATAACACAATTAGGCTATAAATGAAAACACTACAAACTTTAATTTGAATAGTAATAAGTGAATTTATGTCTTTAATGACAGCAGCAGAGGGGCGAACCTCACCTTTGGTCGAAAAGGACCGACATCAGAAAAAGAATCGAAAAAGCGTCGACACCAGACCAACTTTTCAAGCAATTCATAAAAAAACGATGCCATTTTTGTTTTCACCAGCCTGTTGCTGCTATGTAGTTGAGGGGGTGAACCTCACGACGACGAAAAAAGCGTCGAATGGTAAAAGCGTCGAATCCTAAAAAAGCGTCGAATCGTAAAAAAAGCGTCGATTAACCAACGCTTTCTCGTCTACGCCAGTGTCGTTGTCATCACCGCCTCTGCTGCTAGAACTTTCGGTTCTGGTTAACAATTCTTTTTACCAGTTCAACCGAATATTTGATCGAGTCCGATACGATATCGTGTCCGAGGCTCGTGCAAATTTATTGTTATAAATCCATGCGGAGTTGACTGAGCGTTACTAAAGAAATTTTTAAATTGATTATGATCCATATCACCACAGCACCAAGTTTGCCAAATATTTCTAAGAGTATGAGTATCAACTCCGTTAAATACACACAATATATTGCGGTTATCTCTGATCACTTTTGGAATCTGTGTGTAGCGTTGAGTGACATATATCACGTCTGTGCTTTTATGCCTGCCTCGGGAAAATATTCTAGCAGGATTTTTTGTTTATCTAACATCACATCGTCGTATACAACTAAATTGTTAATACTTCCATCGAGATCTTCTACTGATGGTGCCTCGTCGATATCGGTTATAAATTCAATAATACCCTTGCCGGCAATCTCTGAAGCGTTTTCATTAAAATCTTTTAGTACTTCATAGCATCGTTGATCATCTACGCTAGGAGCAACTAAATACAACTTATCCCACGTCATCCATCTCATTATTAAATTGAGCAGCAATTGCGTCTTGCCGGATCCAGATGGCCCGATTATAATCATCCGGATAGAGTTTGGTAGCGCTGCATGATGCTTAACTGGTTCTCTTGCTTTAGTCGCTGAAAAATCAATTATATCCATATCTCTATACATAAATTATGGATCTATATTGTGTGAAGTGTAAAACGCGTACTGGCACAGATGACTTGACGACGATTACAACTAAAAATAACCGATCAGCGCTTTCTGGTAAATGCGTACAATGTGGTACAAAGAAATTTAGATTTGTGTCTATGAGATCTGCAGGCGATTTTCTAAAAATTGCTGATGATTTAAAAAAAAAACGAGGAGGTGATATCGCAGCCAAATTGGCAAAACTCCCTGGAACCCCATGGGCAAAGTACCCCGGAGAAAAGCACCTTCCAGGGTATAGTTATTGTGGACCGGGAACACGATTAGATATCAGACTTGATGATCAAAATCAACCTCGACGTGGTGAAGAACCAATAAACGCCATTGATAAGGCGTGTCACGCTCATGATGTTGCATATAAGAGCAGTGCTTTGCAGCAAAGACATCTAGCAGATGTGAAATTAATTCATGCGTTAAATGCTATTCCCGAAAACACTAGTGTTTCGTTCAAAGAAAAATTAGCTTCATGGTTAATAAAATCGGCTATGAAAAGCAAATTGATGTTAGGTGCCGGTAATTAATAACAACATGGAATCTATTTATTATTCTCCAAAAGGATACTGGCGGGGTAGCGCTGCAATCAATAAACTCGCCAGCGCCGCAAAAGTGAAAAAGGCCACTGCGGCTAATTGGTTATCCAAACAGGCACTATGGCAAATTTATCTACCACCGCCTAAACAAATTAATTACTCGCATTTTGATGTTACCGGACCCAATGATGTTCATCAAGCTGATATATTATTTTTGCCACATGATCGTGGTTACAAATACGCGTTAACCGTAGTTGATGCTGCGAGTCGATACAAAGAAGCAGAGCCGCTGAAAACAAAATCATCAACTGAAGTCCCTTCTGCATTCGAAAGGATTTATCGAAAGGGTCCTCTGAGTTGGCCAAATCTATTGCAGGTTGATCCTGGCAAGGAATTTCAAGGCGCTGTTTTATCAGCGATGAAACATCATAATGTCACCATACGACGAGGGCATACTGCGTTACATCGCGATCAGGCAATTGTAGAACGATTTAATCGGACTCTTGCTGAGCGGTTATTTGGATATCAATACGCGAAGGAGTTTATTCAGGTCAAAAGGTTACCAGCTGTTATTACCGCACTGAATAACGAGATTACTAGAACAATCAAAATGAAACCTATCAACGCGATTAAAAAGAAGTCTATAACTAAAATGGAAATTCAAGGGATTTCACAAAAAGATTTCAAAGAACAAATTCTTGGTAGTAATGTCACTGTTAGGTATTTATACGAACCAGGAGAGCTGGAAGGTGGCACAAAAAGGGCTACTGATCCTATTTGGAGTGTTACTGCACACAAGATATCTACTATAACACGATCAACTGGTAGACCTCCAATCTGTAAATTGGATTCAACTGCCCCTCAGCGGGGGTTTACACGCGAACAACTACAAGTGATTCCTGACGATACTCAATTACCACCACAGGGTCTTAACTAGGCATTGTGCTGGCACCCCGGCGCCTGTTGCACTCAAGACATGTTAGCATCACATTATCTCTTGTATGACTAATACTGCTATTCTTTCTGTCTACGGTAAATTGTCGAGGGTCTTTATCCGAATAACGCCAACGCATTACACAATTGCAACTCGCGCAGTGATTATTCTGCTGCTGTTTCATTATCATTATTAATTCAACATCAACATCAAATTCTCTATTATTTTTTTTATCCTGCTGTTTATAACCAGAAAGTTTTTTTCTGATTATGTCCTCGATGATATCACCAGTGATGAAATCACCAGTGATGAAATCACCAGTGACAATATCACTTATTGCATCGTCATTAGGATTTTCAAGGACAATTCTTCTAAGCTGATTTATTTTTCGTACTCTGGATACTGCGAGATAGACTAAATTCGACTATTCGATGCGATTATCTACCATCCAAACAATTGTGTCTGTGATAGTCAATCCTTGTGAAGGATGTATCGTCGCTGCGTATCCTAGCGTCCATGGGGATTTATTAGCACGCAATGCATCTTCAACGACGCTGATATCAACCAGCACAATATCATTTAACAATAAATTCTGCTTTTCACGTTGTCCAGGAATATCAACTTCGATATTTTGTCGCCGTGTATCCGAAGGCCTATAACAAAGAGGCACTGGAAGCGTTGCAAATTTTTCTTTATGCAATTCAAATAACTTCATCTGAAGTGTGTCTCTGACTATTTTTCTACTTGCTACTATCAAATCATTCGGTCTCCACGTTTCCCAGAAATCATTCATTGGAGTTTCTGAAATCACTTCACGCGCTATTTCACACTGGATTCTATCCGGTTGTAATCTAATTAGCGCTTTGAATTCTCGTAATCGTTCATCAAGTGATCTATAATCAGTGTTAATTTCTTCATAATAGTCTACAAAACCCTTTAGCCATTCATGTGGGGATGCACCAACAAATGGCGGTGGTTGGCCGTGATCACCGCACATAACGACTTTTGTGTTTTTGTTTAACAACCACTCGAGAAATGTTTGTAATACATCTAATGACACTGTGCATATTTCATCCCAAATTATGATTTCAGGAATGAATTTATCACCCATACGCTTAGGAGTCCATTTGTCACCCTTGTATCGAAAGAAACTATGGTAAGTACAGGCATTTACCCCTCGTTGTTTCATCTCTCTGGCGAGTCTGTGAGTTGGTGTTAGCACAATCATGGTTGACTTGGAAACGCTAGCGTTTCTACGGAATAATTCGATTGCACGAGTTGTCTTTCCTGACCCACCACAACCGTTTAAATAAACTGTCTTGTATCTACATATTGGATCAGATACCGGTGGTGCATTAGAAAATTCCGATTGAATTTCAATACTGTTACAACAAAGATATTTGTCATCCATGGTAACGTCTGCGGATTCACAATACTCATGTAGTGTTTCCTTTTTAAATCGCCAACGCCCCCACGCTTCCTCGGGATCTGTGAAAGCCGCTACAGCTGATTTGTATTCACTGTGTATATACATCGAATCAGTGGCTACTCTAACCGCGGTATTAGGAAATCTATTTATCATCGAAAATAGATTAATACAAGCATAGGCTAGCATAGAACTTCTCAAATGTGTGTACTGGGAATTATATCCATCACAGTAGGTAACAACCGTACCTAATTTCTCACCATTGGATAGAAAAGCATCCTTACGGGATACAAATTTTCCCTGTTTCGTTAAATCCGCTATGATAAAATCGTATTCAGCGACGTCAATGATCAACTGCGAAGAATATTTTGCATTGTCGTATCTTCCACCTTGGGTAAATTTACCGATTATTCTTCGTCCAAAATGTTTTGTTTGTTCTTTTTTAATTTCAAATAGCAGCAGAGAGGGTGAACCCTACAACGTTTTTAGACAAAATTTGATTGAAATCCTAAAACGAGCCGTCCTATAATCTTATTTTAACCAAAAGATGGCGAATCCTACAACGTTTTCAGACAAAAAAAATTGATTGAATCCTTAAAACGATCCGTAGGATTTCGTTGAAATCTCCCTACGAAATCATTTTAACTAAAAAAATGAAAACGATTTTTTAATTAATTTTGGTCGCAACTTGTTGTCATCCACCCTCTCTGCTGCTTAGTGATTTCATCACTGGTTAACAAAAAATAATAAATGATTTTAACCGAATATTTGATCCAGTCCGATACGATATCGTGTCCGAGGATCATGCAAATTTATTGTTGCGAATCCGTGTGGTTTTGACTGAGCATGACTAAAGAAATCTCGAAATTGATTGAAGTCCATATCAGAACACCATGTCTGCCATATATTTCTAAGAGTATGAGTATCAACGCCGTTGAATACAGAAAGAATATTGCAGTTATCTCTGATGACTTTTGGAACCTGAGTGTAGCGTTGAGTGACATATATCACGTCAGTGTTTTTGTGACGCCCCCGGGAAAAGATCCTAGCAGGATTTTTTTGTTTATCCAACATTATATCGTCGTATACGACTAAATTGTTAATATCTCCATCAATATCATCAATACTCGGTGCTTCATCGATATCGGTTATAAAATCAATGGCGTTCTCACCGCTAATTTCTGATGCATTCTCGTTAAAATCTTTTAGCACTTCATAACATCGTTGATCATCTACGCTAGGAGCAATTAAATACAACTTATCCCACTTCATCCATCTCATTATTAAATTGAGCAACAATTGCGTTTTACCGGATCCAGATGGCCCGATTATAATCATCCGGATAGAGTTTGGTAGCGCTGCATGATGCTTAACCGGTTCTCTTCTTTTAGTCGCTGAAAAATCAATTATATCCATATCTCTATACATAAATTATGGATCTATATTGTGTGAAGTGCAAAACGCGTACTGGCACAGATGATGTGACGACAGTTACAACTAAAAATAACCGATCAGCGCTTTCTGGTAAATGCATGCAATGTGGTACAAAGAAATTTAGATTTGTGTCTATGAAATCTGATTTAAAAAAAAACGAGGAGGTGATATCGCTGCCAAGTTAGCAAAACTCCCTGGAACCCCATGGGCAAAGTATCCAGGAGAAAAGCACCTTCCAGGGTATAGCTACTGTGGACCGGGAACCAGACTTGATATCAGACTCAATGATCAAAATCAGCCCCGACCCGGTGAGGAACCAATAAACGCTATTGATAAGGCCTGTCACCTTCATGATGTGGCTTATAAAAGTAGCAATTTGCAACACAGGCATCTAGCAGATGTGAAATTAATTCATGCGTTAAATGCTATTCCTGATAAATCCTTCAAAGAAAAATTGGCTTCATTTTTGATAAAATCGGCTATGAAAAGCAAATTGATGTTAGGTGCCGGTAATTAATAATATGGAATCAATTTATTATTCCCCAAGAGGATACTGGAGGGGTAAATCAGCAGTCCATAAACTCGCTAGCGCTGCAAAAGTGAAAAAAACCACTGCGGCTAATTGGTTATCCAAACAGGCACTATGGCAAATTTATCTACCACCGCCTAAACAAATTCAATTCTCGCATTTTGATGTGACCGCTCCTAATGAAGTTCATCAGGCTGATATATTATTTCTGCCACATGATCGTGGTTACAAATACGCGCTAACCGTAGTTGATATTGCAAGTCGATACAAAGAAGCAGAACCGTTAAAAACAAAATCAGCCACTGAAGTCGCTTCTGCATTTGAAAGGATTTATCGACGAGGTCCTCTGCACTGGCCAAATCTATTGCAGGTTGATCCTGGTAAGGAATTTCAGGGTGCAGTATTATCTACAATGAAACATCATAATGTCACCATACGACGAGGGCATACTGCGCTACATCGCGATCAGGCCATTGTAGAACGATTTAATCGGACGATTGCTGAGCGGTTATTTGGATATCAATACGCAAAAGAATTCATCCAAGAAAAAAGATCCCGTGAATGGGTTAAAAGATTACCATCTGTGATTACTGCACTGAATAACGAGATTACTAGAACAATCAACATGAAACCTATCAACGCGATTAAAAAGAAGTCAATACCTGAAAAACCACAAAAAGATTTCAAAGAACCAATTCTTGGTAGTAATGTCATTGTGAGGTACTTATACGAACCAGGAGAGCTTGAAGGGGGGAGAAAAAGGGCTACCGATCCTATTTGGAGCGTTACTACGCATAAGATATCTAGTATAACACGATCTACGGGTAGACCTCCAGTCTATAAACTGGATTCAACTGCCCCTCAGCGGGTTTTTACTCGACAACAATTACAGGTAATTCCCGAGGATACTCAATTGCCACCGCATGGTCTTAACTAGCACCGTTGCGTCTATTGCACTCAAGACAAGTCAACATCACATTATTTCTGACATGACCGAGACTGTTATTTTTTCTGTCTACGGTGAATTGGCGAGGATCCTTATCCGAATACTGCCAACGCATTATACAATTGCAACTCGCGCAGTGATTATTCTGTTGTTTCTTCAAAGTGATTATTAATTCAGCATCAATATCAAATTCTCGTTGTTTTTTTTTGTCCTGTTGTTTGTAACCGGAGAGTTTTTTATTAATGATGCTAACATCAATATCATCCATTGTTGTGTCATTATCATCGAAAACAACTCTTCGAAGTTGATTTATTTTTCGTACTCTGGATACTGCGAGATAGACTAAATTCGACCATTCGATGTGATTATCCACCATCCAAACAATTGTATCCGATATAGTCAATCCCTGTGAAGAGTGTATTGTTGCTGCGTATCCTAGAGTCCACGGGGATTTATTAGCACGCAATGCATCTTCAACGACATTGATATCAACCAGCACAATATCATTTAATACCAGAATTTGTTTTTCACTCTGTCCTGGAATATCAACTTCAATATTCTGTTTTCGTGTATCCGATGGCCTATAACAAAGGGGTACTGGAAGCGTTGCAAATTTTTCTTTATGCAATTCAAATAACTTCATCTGAAGTGTGTCCCTGACTATTTTTCTACTTGCAATTATCAAATCATTTGGTTTCCATGTTTCCCAGAAATCGTTTATTTGAGTTTCTGAAATCACTTCACGCGCTATTTCGCACTGGATTCTATCCGGTTGTAATCTAATTAGCGCTTTGAATTCTCGTAATCGTTCATCAATTGATCTATAATCAGTGGTGATTTCTTCATAGTAGTCTACAAAACCCCTTAGCCATTCATGTGGAGATGAACCGACAAATGGTGGTGGTTGGCCGTGATCACCGCACATGACGACTTTTGTGTTTTTGTTTAACAACCACTCAAGAAATGTTTGTAATACATCTAATGACACTGTGCATATTTCATCCCAAATGATGATTTCAGGAATGAATTTATCACCCATACGCTCAGGAGTCCATTTGTCACCCTTCCATCGAAAGAAACTATGGTAAGTACAGGCATTTACCCCTCGCTGTATCATCTCTCTGGCAAGTCTGTGAGTCGGTGTTAGCACAATCATGTTTGTGAAATCCGTATGATTTTTCCCACGGAATAATTCAATTGCACGAGTTGTCTTTCCTGACCCACCACAACCGTTTAAATAAACTGTCTTGTATCGACATATTGGATCAGATACCGGTGGTGCATTAGAAAATTCTGATTGAAATTCAATACGGTTACAACAAAGATATTTATCATCCATGGCAACGTCTGCGGATTCACAATACTCATGTAGCATCTCCTTTTTAAATCGCCAACGCCCCCACGCTTCCTCGGGATCTGTGAATTTAGCTACAGCTGATTTGTATTTATTGTGTATATACATCGAATCAGTGGCCACTCTAACCGCGGTATTAGGAAATCTATTTATCATCGAAAATAGATTAATAGAAGCATAGGCTAGCATTGAACTTCTCAAATGTGTGTACTGGGAATTATGTCCATCACAGTAGGTAACAACCGTACCTAATTTCTCACCATTGGATAGAAAAGCATCCTTACGGGATACAAGTTTTCCCTGTTTCATTAAATCCGCTACAAGAAAATCGTATTCAGCGACATCTATGATCAACCGCGAAGAATATTTTGCGTTGTCGTACCGTCCACCTTGAGTGAATTTACCGATTATTCTTCGTCCGAGATCTTTTGCTTGTTCTTTTTTAATTTCAAATAACTTCTTAGACCAATTTATGATTTCTTCTTCATTGAAATCAGGGAATTGTTTTCGTAGTTCGCTGATTATTCTATCTAGATCGGGTTGTGGTAGCCAAACTTCCTTCTGAGCTCGATAGCATATAATAGCCTCGGAAACAATCAACGATATTAGCATACCACAATCAATCATATATCTCAATAGCACTATTGGCATCCAGGCCTTTTCAGATAGATGTCTACCGAGCCAAACATAACTACACGGATGTAACCCTGTAGCTAATTCAAATGATATCACACGAGCGAATCCGGTTAAATCAAAATCAGGTAATGGTCCATTAATCGCAACACGAGTCATTTCATGTGTTGGGTGTCCAAATCGTTTGAAGTACTCAGCGCATTCCCCATACCCGAGAAAACTTCCGGGATAACACGCGGCTATATCAATTGAAATCATACCATCACGTGAGTATTTCGTATTCCACAATCCTCCATGACCAAATTCGACGCAACTCGATTTAACATCCTCAAGAAAATCACTTCGTGTTGGACGCCATGAGTTTTTTTCTCTTGCGAAGTGAGCTACCACTGATGGAATAGTAAAACTATCCGTGAGTAGTTTTTCATGGAAACTCTCCGGTGAAAAATCATTAGCGATTTTTCTCATTCTGTTATCTAATTCTTCAACGCGATATAATTCACCATTTGGTTTTACAAATTGATCGAATCCTTCATCACTTCTAAGTAACCACACTGACACAGGATCATCCTTACACAACGCATTAATAGCATCAAATAATCTCTCTTCATAGAAAACATCCCCGACGAACTCCTTAGGGATATATTTCACGGTTCGTTCTCGTGGAAATACTGTTACCGCAGGTGTCCACGCGTGTTTGTTATGATCAATAATCTGTATTGGTGCTCCATTTTTGTTATATTTCGGTTCGTATAAAACCTCTCCGGTTATCGTCATAACTGTTATTGGAAATCTTAATGATGTTTCTAACTTAGCTATATCAGAAATCTTTGCACCGTTCTGTTTCACTGTCAGTTCCCACTCGGTTATTTTTTTTCGTCTTAGATCAGTTAGTTTATTTCCTCGGGATGCATTTGTGAAGTGCTCCATTACCCGTGTTGCTACACAATTAAGCCCTGACGAATATTTCATAGGAGCTAGTTTTGCGATATCGGGTTTATCATTTAACGGATATAGCCCATAAACCATTGCTGTTACGGGATAAGATCTTTCGTAGTATGGTTTGTCAATGCCGGTTAGAATCCCTGGTTTGGAATCTCTACTCACAATGACAGCTTTTTTATTCTTGAGGATTGGTTCAAATTTATCCTTAATAATCCATTTGCCATCGACTTCAATAATGAATTTGATTCGGAAAAAATACCGTTTTTCCCCAACACGTGAAATTATCACTGCTGCTTTTTCATCATTCATGGTAGCGTCAACAACACCATCAATTCGAAGTGTTGACCAACAATAGGATGCTCCATCACGTTTGAATTCATTGAAACAATCTCTGATTTTTCTAATCATGGCTTTATCAAGAATTGTATTCTTTGGTGTATTAGAAACTATATCGAGATTGAATTGAGCATCCTTCCAGGGTAATCTCTTGGACGCTTTTGAAATCCGAAGGATTTTGGGTTTATCGAGATTAAATTTGATACGTTTTTTGGGTCTATCGAGATTAAATCTAGGACTGATTTTCAATAATCTCTTAAACTCTTTCATGTTTCCGTCTCTTGGACGTTTGATACGTTTTTTGGGTCTATCGAGATTAAATCTAGGACTGATTTTCAATAATCTCTTAAACTCTTTCATGTTTCCGTCTCTTGGACGTTTGATACGTTTTTTGGGTCTATCGAGATTAAATCTAGGACTGATTTTCAATAATCTCTTAAACTCCTTATCAGCATTGAATTCAGCATTTTTCGAAGGCGTTTTCCTTAACTCCTTCATTCTATAATTAAAACAAGCATTTAAATGAAAGATTTTTATATAATGAATCACTGCAAGTGGCTTATGATTGGATCAGTAATCCCGTGTAACAAATCATGCAGAAGTGAGTTTTGTGGGTATCATATGCAAAGCTTTCGTCGTGGAAGCCTTGGTCCGTTACCCTGTATTCTATGTGGAGTTGGGGTTAGGGGGAAATCTCAGTTGTGTTTGAATTGCGGTGGTAAGCGATACAGGGAGTTGAAGCGATATTATGATAAAAGAATAAAAAATGGACAATCAATCAGAAATTATGACCCTGACGCTGACAAAGTCAGTATTCTTGACGCTGACAAAGTCAGTATCAAGGATAAAATCATAAGAACCCCTCAAGACTACATCGAAAGATTTATCATTAAACCAAACAATGAATTAGACAAACAATAGTATTATATATACGAATGAACCAAGAATTCAGACAACACCCTGTGATCATAAATTATGAAGCATCCAGTGATGGTACTGTCAGAAACCGTAGACTTAAGAAAACGGTTGGTTTTGTGACTAATCAAGGGTATTTGATGTTTGGTGTTGGAAAGAAAAAATATCACAATCATCGTTTCGTGTATGAGTGTTTCCATGGATTGATCGAGGATGGTTTTGTTATCGATCATAAGGATTCTAATCCAAAGAATAATTCTTTATCAAATCTAGAAGTTGTTACACAGAGTGAGAATTTGAAACGAGGAAAGACTGGCATTTGTTCAAAAAAAGCGAGACCTGTGAAATCTTTGAATACGATAACTAACGAAGAAAAAATATTTCAATCAATGAATGAAGCCGGTAGACACTTCGATATTTGTCGATCTTCAGTACGATTTGTTGCAGAGGGGATTTATCGATCTGCGATTTCTAAAAAGACGGGACAAAAAGTTCAATTTAGTTATGTCTAATGCGTCATATTTTTCATTTAGAAATATATCATTGCTATAGAATAATGAATTCTGAAAACATGAATAGCATCATATCCGAGATTTCAAAATTGAAAACTTGGGATATTGAACTATCGGATGGTTTAAATCCTGATCAAATCATGTCTGATTACCAGGATATAGAATACGGAGTTAGCACTAACAAGTATATGCTGCCAAAGAAATATGCACTCATCAAAAGAATTCAGAATTCTATTAAGGACTCTCTCGCATTCTCCAGTGACGTAAGTGTGTTTGCTCCGTTGTATACCATCGTAGAACGAATACGAAAAGAATTGGGGTACGAATACGAATTGAAAAAGGAGGTTAATTCTAAAGTTAGAAACCTACGAGCGTTAATTCAAGAAAATGAACAATTTTGATTGACCATTTATCATTATTTGATTGCCCGACCATTTATCATTATTTGATTGCCCGACCATTAATCATTTTTTTTTAGCCGACCTTCAAGGGGGATGTCAAAATCAGTGAATAAAAAATTGATGGCTGGTTGGTCCGGTATCAGATACACTAAAAAATTCAATGGCGAAACGGCACTTTACATTTTATTATTATATGAAAAAGTGCCGATTCGCCACTGATCGTAGAAGCTGTTTTAGGATGAAATAACGCTTCTATGATCGTGTTAAAAATCAACTGACATGTCTGACATGTAACAAAAAGTGTTTTCGTCTGTTAGGTGGGATTGAAAAATTGTTTTACAATTGAAAAATTGTTTCTGATTTCAAATAATGGTCAATGAAGCATTAACAACCCGATTGGCTCGTGAACGACTGGATGCAATCAGGAGATTTGTACCAATTCGTGACTCTGTACGGAATAAACTACAACAACGACAGAGTTTTCAGACTGATTTTGCTGCGGGATCTGAAGAATTGTTTAAACCAGTAACCACAGCAACGAAGGGAGTAGAGCGCGCTTTACTGGGAGATGGTCCCGAGACGGGGAAATCTGTTATTGGTGAACTCGAAAAAATAGCAGCGAAAACTGAACAAACAGAACAGGCCGTACAAAAAATAGAATCAAAAAGAACAGTTGATGGTTTACGCGTGAGATTTAACGAGGAAGGGTTAGCAGCAATTGATGATACTAAACTAGCAGATATTCCTAATCTTGTTGTTACGACTTATGAAAACAGGAAAAAAATGTTGAAACCAGAACAACATAAATATGTTACGAATATAACTCACTGGGCTGATATACTCTACAAAATCAAAACTGAACAAAATCAGGTTAAGAAAGATAGTGCATCATACATTGGATATATCAATGATGTGGGAAACGTGTATAATCAATTTGAAGAACTAAAACAACAACAAAAACCACCAAAATTGCAAAGGCGGCGACAGCAACCTGCAAAGAAAATATCTTTTTCACCTAAAAAACAACAAATACCACGTTATGATGATGATGATGATGATGATCCTTTTGGTTATTTACAAAAAGCCGATTTAGACGAAATAAAAAAAATGGATGTAGCAATGGGTTATAGCGGAAGCGGATTGCAAGATTCCAGTGTTTCATGTCCTGGTAGTGTTCTCAGTGATATATCACGATTAGAAGTTCTTGTAGGAGGTTTCCGAGCTGGAAATAACTCACCGGAAATAATTAATGAAGCAGCTGATATCTGTAGACGGTTATTTCAGGGTGGTATCATAGATATCAGCACATATCGAGATTTCATTGGCGAGTTAGTAGACGGTGAAACCGTCCATGGGTATCACAGTGATTAATTGATAAATTGTTTTACAATTGAAAAATTGTTTCTGATTTCAAATAATGATCATACACTACAATCATGATAAACCAACCCCCGTCTACGTAGTTAATTCACGGTTTCCGGTTTATAGAGCATACTACGGAGATGGTTTAGGCAATACCATTTTAGGGTTATTTGCGAGAATGGCTCCAAAAGTGATGCCGTTAGCTAAACAATTAGGAATGAAAGCCATTGATGTTATTCGTGATAAGGGTATTGGTGCTGTTGGAGATCTTGCTGGAAAAGCGTTTTCAACTGCGAAGAATAAAATAACATCATTAGTGAGACGAAAAAAGAAACCGGTACCGTTACCGTCTACAGCAGAAATGCCTGCAAGTGTTAGTAGAATTATAAATAACGCAGTAGATGAAAAATTAGCATCATTGGTAAATCAAGGGGACCAAAATAACATGATAGCAAACATGATAGCAGGAAGTGGCTTTAAAAAAACACGACGATGAAATGGGAAATCGCGATTTAGACTCTGATAAATAGAATAAAATGTTCAAAAGGTCACCTGATCCAGCATTTGATATGGATGCCCCAGTGAGTAAGGATGATTCTGTACGCGATTTTCAATTTTATTCTTATCACGCAGTACAACCAGATCTCCGATCGCGAATTGAACTTCAAGTTCATGATACCAGTAAATACTTCCTACCGTGTGAGGCATTTATCGAAATCGAAGGAGAACTTGTAACAAATGATGCTGCTCATAATGATCCACCATATGACAATAACCCAACTACACGAGTTGGTTTTGTTAATAACGGCATAATGGCGTTATTTGAAAGCGCTAGATATCTCATTGATGGAAAAGAAATTGAATCAATAGACCGTGATGTTGATGTTGCAACAACAATCATAGGGTTAGCGAGATATTCTGATGATTATACAAGATCAGCTGGTCCATCTATGATGTTTGCAAAGGATACCTCTGATAACGCTGACCACCTTCAATTCATTAAAGTGTTAACAGCAAGAGATAATGCAGAAGCCGATCAACAGGAAGCAGCTAATCCAGAACGTCGAACTAGACCCGGAGCTGCTTTTGATATTCTCGGAGGCGTTAATGGTAATCTCAATTTAGGATTTGCAACACGTGTAGCAACGTTGCATGGGCAGCATCGACGATTTTCATGTGCGATTCCACTGCATCATATATTTGGATTCTGTAGAAACGTCCGAAAAGTTATTTATGGAGCTAAACACACAGTAGCGCTTGTACGAAAGGGTACTGATGATGATGCAATCTGGCGTAATGTTGGGGTTGCTGCCGGTAAAGTCATTTTAACAAAACTATCATTGTGGATGCCAGTGTTAACTCCATCAATCATAGCAGAAGAAAAATTGTTATCATTTATGGACCAAGGAGGAAAGTCGTTGTTAAGTTGGTTATCAGTGACCACGGATATTAAACAAGACAGTGTTGATGGTACATTCACATGGCACCTGGCATCAAAACAAGGTGTTTCAGCTCCACGTCATATATTCGTAGCGTTACAGAATAATGCGCGAGTTGGTAATCAAGAACGAAGCCATATGATATTTGATCAGTTAGGTGTTAGTGAAGTCTCGCTGAGAATAAACGGCCAACAGGAACCATCTGAGGATATACAACTTGATTACGGTCAGAATCATATTGCACGCGTGTATCATAACCTATTGTCGTTTATGGCACGTGATCTAAATGTGGATACTGGTTTGCAAATATCACAATTGGATTTCAAAAGCCTCTATCCGATCTATTACTTCTCACTGGAACATCTCGATTTGATGAGACAATCTGTTGTTGATATACACTTTAGAGCCCGTGTAGAGCGTCCGAGAGGTCCCCCAGTTGGTGGGGTACCTCCTATCCTTATCCCGAATTATAGAGCGGTTGCTGTCATTCTCAGTGATAAATCAATGCTACTTGAAGGTGTTGGTGGAAGAATGAGAGTGGTAGATGCACCAGTGGAAAACATGTAATTGAAATTGTAAACGATTTAGAATCAATCAATTATGTATAATGTCATATAGTGTTATTAGTGTTGCGTTAACTCCCGGTCAATTAAAAAAATTGCAATCAGAATCGGCTAAGCGATGTGGAACCACAATCACGTTGAAACCCAACCAAATGACTGGTGGTGCAAATAAACTATCGCTGACAACTCGTCAGGTGAAACATTTCAATGATGCACTTGCAGCCAAAAAAGGTGTTCAGATTACTCTCTCTGCGGCTGCTATCAAAAATATGATTAAAACAGGCGGTATATTTCCGTTGTTAGCTGCGATTCCAGCATTGATTGCAGCAGCAGCCCCAGCGGTGGCTAAGGCGGCGGCGTTAGGGGCTGTTGGTACTGCAGCAGGGATGGCACTACAGAAAGCAACGGGGAAGGGGTATAAAAAAAAGGGACGATCCGTTCACGGATTGGGTCTAAGACTACCAGGAACCCCGTATTCGTGGTACAGCGGAAAGGGTCTAAGACTACCAGGAACGATTTATTAATTCGGGAATCGAAGATTCCTATGTCCAATTTTGATTTACTCGATGCTGCTAAAAAACTCGCGATTAAAAACTTCAGAGGTGTCTTTATGAAAGATCAATTACCACATCAACCAAACAGCGTTGAAACAGGTATTATTAATCTCGATAACAGCACCGGACCCGGAACTCACTGGGTTGCATACGCTATTGATCCACGTGGGATTGTCTATTTCGATTCATATGGATTAGCCCCACCAAAAGAGTTTTTGCGTTATATAAAAACCCTTCCAATGAAGACTTGGTATTCTACGCTACCAACACAAACGATGATTGACCCACCAATATGTGGCAGCGAAGTATTAAATGTCCTTAACGCTATTTCTAACTCCTTGAGTAACCCAAACGGAAAACCACCACATGTTGTCGTTAATGAATACACTAGTAATCGCTTTTTAGAGAGAGAAAGAGTTTTACAATAACATGATTGATATTTGGGGGAGATCTTTGAAACCCAAACCCGATGGCACTGCACCACCTGATTCTGTCAAGGATGTAAAAAAACTAATCAAAGATGAAATAGCTGAGACGTTGAACTTAACAAATGTTGATCCTAATGAAATAGTTGTATTTCAAGACAAACAGGGTAAATTGAAAAGCAGTGATGTGTCCTTGGATGATATTTTAGTTAAACAACGAAACGCAATCGAGAACACCGTTGCGTTATTTTCCGATCAGGGTAAATTGAAAACCAGTAATATTTCTCTGGATGATATTTTGGTTAAACAACAAAACGCAATCGAGAACACCGTTGCGTTATTTTCCGATCAGGGTAAACTCAAACCGGGTGTACTCATTTCGACGATTACAGATCGATTAAAAACTATCAACGATGAGTTAAACAATTCTATAGTTGTACTAAAAACACTTGAATCTAAAATTGAAGAAAACGGAAAACAGTTTATATCATTTCGTAGAAATATCATTGATAAATTTATTGGAACCCAGTTGGATAAAATAGAAATAAAACTCCCTGATATTAAAAAATCCATCGATGAGACGAAAAACTTCATCGAAGCCGTCAAAGGTGATTTTTCGAGGATGATAACAATCATTGAAAAAACAAAAATTCCTCATGAGAAAACCAACAACGTGGTATACACAATCCAACACGGATCATTTGAGTGGACACCTACAAACAACAAATTAGATATCACTGCAACCGTTAAGGGTATTTATCGATTAACACTAGTAACACCATTAACTCAATTTGATATATCATCGTCCAGTTCATCCGGGGTCAATAATACGATTTCAACGATCATCGACAAGAATACAACTGAAAAGTTCACAATCACATATGCTGATAAAAGTTTGGTTAGAGTCTCAACAACGTGGTATGTGGAATTCGTAGCGGATTTAAGTAAATAACTAAATTGAAAGGATTTCACAATTGAAAACGCTAGCTTTTTTAAAATAACAACAATGACTTTGTCATCGACGCAATGTCGCTATGATCAGGTCAGAGAATTTCAAAATAGACTCAAAACCCTCACTGAGGAGTATCAAATAAAAATAAAAAAATACCGACGAAGAATCACCGCAATTGATATTATTATGTACTCGGTGTCAAGCGTTCTCACTGGCGCAGGAATAATACTTGCATCGGTTACAATGATTGCCCCGGTCGTAGTTCCAATTTGCATTTCTACGGTGGCTACAATCGGGGGTATATCAACCGGGATAACAAAAAGGATATCATCATGCAGCCAGAGTAAACTGCAGAATTACCTACTTCAATTTCATATTGCATCAACCGCATACTCGCAATTATCATTGATGATATCATCGTCACTCGATAATACAATTATATCAGATAGTGAATTCTCAGCGATGGTCAGTATTTTTGATTCCGCGATATCGAAATTAGAGCGACAACATGAATATAATAACAATGACAACACCGATGGAATTAGAAAACACGAACCCAAAAAACAAAATGATCTCAATAATATCAACATTACCAGATTGTGAGTTCTCAGTGATGGTCAGTATTTATGATTCCTCGATACCAAAATTAGAAATAAATCATGAGTATAATAACAATGACAACACCGCAGGAATTACTTCAACGAGTAGTGGAGAACACGAACCCAGTACAAACAAGTATGATATCAATAACATCAACGAAACCCGAGTTTAGTGTGAATTTCCCTTCTCCGATTCCAGTGCGTGAGATAGCGCTAGCAAAACTACGAGTGTATCACAGTTGGCCTAATATCAGATCAAAATCATTTGGTGGTCAACAACCGAATAATTCACTGGTGTTTGCAAATGAGAATAAACCCGACGGAACCCCAGACTGGAAAGTTGTTTCGATACCAACAGGGTCATACCAAATCGAACAAATCAATAATGAATTAGCGCGTAGAATAAAATCGATTACTGGAAAAGAATCAAAAATCGCTATAACGGTTCATGAGCCGACGCTATCATCTGCCATTGAAATAAACTCAGAAGAATACGTCGTAGATATCTATCAGAGTTCTATTAGAACCGTATTAGGATGGCCTGAATTACCACCCCAGAGTAAAACTCTGGAGGAAACCGTTGATTTACCAGAACCACAAAAATCTGATTATATCACCGACAGAATAAAACCTAAAAATCCAATAAAGAGTTATAAAGAGCACGAAAACACTTTAGATTTTTTTGGTCTCATGTTCCCAAAAAGGGCGGATGGTAGATCATTGCCAGAGTATCCTTTTGCTAAAAAACCTGAAATCGTTAAAAATTTCACAGCGATGAATAATGATTTTTCACTGTTGTTAATATCTCTTAAATCTGGTTCTCTCACCCGAGATGAATTTATCAGCGTCGTAGAAACATGCAATAAAATTATCGACGATATGGAAACATTTAATTTAAAAATAATTCAGGATATATTAGATGACAATAATCCCCTATCGAGAACAACATTTGCATCAGATCTTAATATCCCCGTCAAAGATATTCCAACAGTCAAACTACCGGGATATAACGTACCGGAACTAAAAAAACTTCTCAGTGATGCCATCGATGTTGGTTTTAAAATAATTCATGATGCATGGAAAAAAACATCATCACCGGAAATAAAAATCCTCAAACACAATAATGACCCAGACGGTGGCGGTAGGCATATCGCTCCGTTCAACGTGAATATTTCATCGGTGATTGCGCTCAATTTAGTGTGTGATGTTATTGAAGGAAGCTATCAAATTAATCTCGAACGATCAAATCAAGCTCAGCAAGGGTATATTCTTTATTCATTTGCACCAACAGCTCCTCCAGGATTTTTAATAATTGAGTCTCCGGTTAATCCAGTCTATATGCGATGCCATAATAATTCATTAACCAGAATTAATTTCAAACTCACCGACCAGTCCAATAATCTGATTGATTTACAAGAAGAGGTGTTAGTGATTAGTTTGTTTGTGAAATCCTAAATTGCTTTGCAATTTCAAAGGATTTTCGTCCTAAGGACTTTCATCATAAAGACTGGTTAAAATCATTTATTATTTTTTGTTAACCCAGTGATGAAATCACTAAGCAGCAGAGAGGGTGGATGACAACAAGTTGCGACCAAAATTAATTAAAAAATCGTTTTCATTTTTTTAGTTAAAATGATTTCGTAGGGAGATTTCAACGAAATCCTACGGATCGTTTTAAGGATTCAATCAATTTTTTTTGTCTGAAAACGTTGTAGGATTCGCCCTTTTTTTGGTTGAAATGAGATTATAGGACGGCTCGTTTTAGGATTTCAATCAAATTTTGTCTAAAAACGTTGTAGGGTTCACCCTCTCTGCTGCTCAAATAACTCCTTAGACCAATTCATGATTTCTTCCTCGCTGAAATCAGGAAATTGTTTTCGCTGTTCGCTAATTATTCTATCCAGATCGGGTTGTGGTAGCCAAACTTCTTTCTGAGCTCGATAGGATATAATCGCTTCACTGACAATTAACGATTGTAACATCTCAATATATCTCAATAACACTATTGGCATCCAGGCCTTTTCAGATAGGTGTCTACCAAGCCAAACATAACTACACGGATGTAACCCTGTAGCTAATTCGAATGATATCACACGAGCGAATCCGGTTAAATCAAAATCGGGTAATGGCCCATTAATCGCAACACGAGTCATTTCATGCGTGGGGTGTCCAAATCGTTTAAAGTACTCAGCGCATTCTCCATACCCAAGAAAACTTCCAGGATAACACGCGGATATATCAATTGAAATCATACCATCACGTGAGTATTTTGTATTCCACAGTCCTCCATGACCGAATTCGACGCAGCTCGATTTAACGTCCTCGAGAAAATCACTTCGTGTTGGGCGCCATGAGTTTTTTTCTCTTGCAAAGTGAGCTACCACTGATGGAATAGTAAAACTATCCGTGAGTAGTTTTTCATGGAATGAAATCTCCGGTGAAAAATCATTTGCAATTTTTCTCATTCTAGTATCTAACTCTTCAACGCGATATAATTCACCATTTGGTCTTACAAATTGATCGAATCCTGATTCGGAACCAGCACTACTAAGTAACCACACTGACACAGGATCATCTTTGCACAACGCATGAATAGCATCAAATAATTTCTCTTCATAGAAAACATCCCCGAGGAACTCCCCGGGGATATATCTCACGGATCTATCTCTTGGAAATATTGTTACTGCAGGTGTCCACGCGTGTTCGTTATGATCAATAATTTCAATTGGCGCTCCTTGTAATTTATATTTCGGTTCGTGTAATACTTCCCCGGTTATTGTCGTTACTGATATTGGGAACTTTAATAATGTATCTAATTTAGCTATATCAGAAATCTTTGCACCGTGCTGTTTCACTGTCAGTTCCCATTCGGTTATTTTCCTACGTCGCAGATCAGTTAGTTTATTTCCTCTGGATGCATTTGTGAAGTGTTCCATTACCCGTGTTGCTACACAATTGAGTCTTGACGAAGTCAACGGTGAATATTTCATAGAAGCTAATTTTGCAATATCGGGTTTATCATTTAGCGGGTATATTCCATAAACGATTGCTGTTACAGGATAAGATCTCTCGTAGTATGGTTTGTCGATTCCAGTTAGAATTCTCTACTCAGCGTGACAGTTTTTTTATCCTTGAGGATTGGTTCAAATTTATCCCTGATAATCCATTTGCTTTCGACTTCGATAATGAATTTTATTCTGAAAAAATACTTCTGTTGCAATTTACCCTTGGATTTCCAGCCACGATGTGAAATCACCTCAGCTGCTCTTTCATCGTTCATAGTAGCATCGATGATGGGTACATTGACACCGACATCTTCGATGTTGTGGATAATTCGAAATGTCGACCAACAATGTGCTGCACCGTCTCGGTAGAATTCATTAAAACACTCCCTGATTTTACCCAGTATAGTTCTATCACCGATTAGACGTTTTGGCGTATCAGAGACTATCGAGATTGAATTTAACATTTTTCCAGGGCTTGATTTTAGATAATCTTTGGAACTCCTTATCGAGATTGAATTTAACATTTTTCCAAGGCGTAATTTTCGATAATCTCTCAAACTTCTTCATACTATAATTAAAACAAACATTTAAATGAAAGATTTATGTATAATGAATCACTGCAAATGGCTCATGATTGGATCGACGACACCGTGTAATAAATCATGCAGAAATGAATTCTGTGGGTATCACATGCAAAGCTTTCGTCGTGGAAGCCTTGGTCCGTTACCCTGGATACGATGTGGGGTTGGGGTCAGGGGGAAATCGCAGTTGTGTCTACGCTGTGGTGGCAAACGATACAGGGAGTTGAAGCGTTATTATGACAATAGAGTTAAAAACTCCATCAAAAATGGATTTTCAATCAAAAATTCTGACCCTGACCTTGACAGAGTCAGCGACAAAGTCATAAGAACTCCCCAAGACTACATTGAAAGATTTTCCAGTGATGTAATCATTAGACCAAACAATGAATTAGACAAATAGTATTAGTATACGAATGAACCAAGAATTCAGACCACACCCTGTTATTACAAATTATGAAGCATCCAGTGATGGTATCGTAAGAAACCGTAGACTGAAGAAACCAGTTGGGTGGGATAATGGTATGGGGTATTTGATGTTTGGCGCTGGAAAGAAAATTTATTACTGCCATCGTTTCGTGTATGAATGTTTCCGTGGATTGATCGAGGATGATTTTGTAATCGATCATAAAGATTCCAATCCAAAGAATAATTCTTTATCAAATCTGCAAGCTATCACACAAAGTGAAAATTTGAAACGAGGAAAGACTGGGAAATACTCGAAAAAAGCGAAACCAGTAAAATCTTTGAATACAACAACTAACGAGGAGATAGTATTTTCATCTATGAATGAAGCCGGTAGGCATTTCGATATTTGTTCACCTTCTGTACGACTCGTTGCAGAGGGGTAACCAAGACGGCGATTTAAAAAAAGACCGAACAAAAAATTCAATTTATTTATGTCTGATGCGTCATATTTTTCATTTAGAAATATGTAATCACCATAGAATATGAATTCTGAAAAAATGAATAGCATTATTGATGAAATCTTAAAATTGAAAAGTCAGGATATCAAACTATCAGATGGTTTAAATCCTGATCAAATCATGTCAGATTTTCAGGATATAGAATACGGAGTTAACATTAACAAGTATATGCTACCCAAGAAATATGCGCTAATCAAGAGAATTCAGAATTCTATTCGAGACTCTCTTTCATTTTCCAGTGACGCAAGTGCGTTTGTGCAGTTATTTATTATCGTAGAGGGAATACGAAAAGAATTAGGTAGCGAATACGAATTGAAAAAAGAAGTTAATTCTAAAATTAGAAACCTACGAGCGTTAATGCAAGAAAATGAACGACTTTGACCGACCCTTCAAAGAGATTTTGTCATTTTTGATTGTGACCGACCCTCAGAGAGATTTTTATTTTTTTTAGCATTTTTTGATTGAAAACAACAAAATAAGTGAATAAAAAATATTTCAGACACACTGAATAAAAAATGAAATTTCTGTCTATAAAAAAATAAAATCAATCCAACAATTATCAATCGAAAGGGCTACGGGAAAATTGTTTTGCAATTAAAAAATTGTTTTGCGATTTCAAATAATGGTCAATGAAGCATTAACGACCCGATTGGCTCGTGAACGACTAGATGCAATCAAGAAATTTATACCAATTCGCGACTCTGTCAGGAATAAACTGCAACAACGACAGAGTTTACAAACTGATTTTGCCTTGGGGTCTGAAGAATTGTTTAAACCAGTAACCACAGCAACGAAAGGGGTAGAGCGTGCTATACTGGGAGATGTTCCCGAGACGGGGAAATTTGTTATCGGTGAACTCGAAAAAATAGCAGCGAAAACTGAACAAACAAAACAGGTTGTACAAAAAATAGAATCAAAAAGAACAGTAGATGATTTACGCGTGAGATTTAACGAGGAAGGGTTAGCAGCAATTGATAAGACTGATTCAGCAGAAATTCCTGCGCTTGTTGTTACGACTTATGAAAACAGAAAAAAAATGTTGAAACCAGAACATCATAAGTTTGTTAGGAGTATAACTCATTGGGCTGATATATTCTACAAAATCAAAACTGAAAAAGTCAAATTAAGACAGATAGTGCATCATACATTGAATATATCAATGCGGTGGGTATAGTGTATAAACAATATGAAGAACTAAAACAACAACAAAAACCGCGAAAGCGACAGCAACTTGCAAAGAAAATATCCTTCTCGCCTAAAAAACTACCACCTGATGATGATGATGATGTTCTTGATTATTTACAAGAAGCCGATTTAGAAGAACTGGGTGAAGCAACTGGTTATAGCGGAAGTGGATTGCCAGATTCCAGTGAAAACGCTAGCGTTGGAAACTCTTCGAGGGAAAATCCAAGGATTTCATGTCCTGGTAGTGTTCTCAGTGATATATCACGATTAGAAGTTCTTGTAGGAGGGTTCCGAGCTGGAAATAACTCACCGGAAATAATTAATGAAGCATCTGATATCTGTAGACGTTTATTTCAAGGCGGTATCATGGATATCAGCACATATCGAGATTTCATTGGCGAGTTAGTGGAGGATTATCATAGTGATTAATCACCATGACTGAAATTTACAATTGAAAAATTGTTTCTGATTTCAAATAATGATCATACACTACAACCATGATAAACCAACCTCCGTCTATGTAGTTAATTCACGGTTTCCAGTTTACAGAGCGTACTATGGTGATGGTTTAGGTAATACCATTGCGGGGTTATTTGCAAGAATGGCTCCAAAAGTGATGCCGTTAGCTAAACAATTATCAATGAAAGCAATTGATGTTATTCGTGATAAGGGTACCAGTGCTGTTGGAGATCTTGCCGGGAAAGCGTTTTCAGTCGCGAAGAATAAATTAACATCATTGGTGCGACGGGAAAAATCCAAAGGATTTTCAAAGAAACCGTTACCGTCTACAGCAGAGATGCCTGCCAGTGATAGTAAAACTATAAATAACGCAGTAGATCAAAAACTAGCGTCGTTGGTGACTCCAAGTGACCAAAATAACATGATAGCAAACATGATAGAGGGAAGTGGCTTTAAAAAAACACGACGATGAAAATCCTACGGTGAAAATCGTTTACGATTTCACGATTTAGACTGATAAATAGAATAAATGTTCAAAAGGTCACCTGATTCAGCGTTTGATATGGATGCCCCAGTTGGCAAAGACGATTCCGTCCGCGATTATCAATACTATTCCTATCATGCAATACAACCCGACCTACGATCACGAGTTGAACTTCAAGTTCAAGATACCAGTAAATACTTTTTGCCATGTGAAGCGTTTATCGAAATCAAAGGTGAACTCGTAACAAATGTTGCGGCTAATACACCATATGACATTAGCCCAACTATCCGAGTTGTTTTGTCAATAACGGTATCATGGCGTTATTTGAAAGCGCTAGATATCTCATTGATGGAAAAGAAATTGAATCAATAGAGCGTGATGTTGATGTTGCCACAACAATAATCGGGTTAGCGAGATATTCTGATGATTATACAAGATCAGCTGGTCCATCTATGATGTTTTCTAAGGATATTACTGATCACCCTGAACACGTCCAGTATTCTAGAGTAAAGGCAACATTAGCTACTGCAGTTGATCCAGCACCAGCCGGATATACAAGACCAGCTGGTACCTTTGGTGTCATAAATAATGTTCCAAATTACAAACTAGGATTTGCAACACGCGTAGCAACGTTGCAAGGACAGCGTCGACAATTTTCATGTGCGATTCCACTGCATCATATATTTGGATTCTGTAGAAACGTCCGAAAAGTTATTTATGGAGCGAAGCATACAATAGCGCTTGTGCGAAAGGGTACTGATAATGATGCAATCTGGCGTGATGCTGGTGCCCCGGAGGGTAAAGTCATTTTAACAAAACTATCATTATGGATGCCAGTGTTAACTCCATCAATCACAGCAGAAGAGCGATTACTGTCATTTATGGAAACAGGCGGTAAATCATTGTTGAGTTGGTTATCAGTGACTACGGATATTAAGCAAGACAATATTGATGATATATTCACATGGCACTTGGCATCAAAACAAGGCGTTTCAGCTCCACGTCATATATTTGTAGCGTTACAGAATAATGAACGAGTTGGTAATCAGCAACGCAGCCACATGATATTTGATCAGTTAGGTGTTAGAGAAGTCTCGCTGAGAATAAACGGACAGCAGGAACCATCAGAGGATGTACAACTTGATTACGGTCAAAATCATATTGCACGCGTGTATCATAACCTGTTGTCATTTATGGCACGTGATCAAAATGTTGATACTGGTTTGCAAATATCACAATTGGATTTCAAAAGTCTATATCCGATTTATTACTTTTCGCTGGAACATCTTGATTTAACAAGACAATCTGTCGTTGATATACACTTTAGAGCCCGTGTAACCCGTCCTGGGGGTATTATTAATTACAAGTCGGTTGCTGTCATTCTCAGTGATAAATCAATGCTACTTGAAGGTGTTGGTGGAAGAATGAGAGTAGTAGATGCACCAGTGGAAAATCTTTGATTGAAATTGTAAACGATTTAGAATCAATCTATTATGTATAATGTCATATAGTGTTATTAGTGTTGCGTTGACACCTGGTCAATAAAAAAAATTACAATCCAAATCAGCTAAGCAATGTGGAACCACAATCACGCTGAAACCCAATCAAACGACTGGCGGTGCAAATAAATTATCGCTGACAACTCGTCAAGTAAAACATTTCAATGATGCACTTGTAGCAAAAAAAGGTGTTCAGATTACTCTCTCTGCGTCTGCTATCAAAAACATGATTAAAACAGGCGGTATATCCCCGTTGTTAGCTGCGATTCCAGCATTGATTGCGGCAGCAGCCCCAGCGGTTGCTAAAGCGGCAGCGTTAGGGGCTGTTGGTACCGCGGCAGGAATGGCACTAAAGAAAGCAACTGGGAAGGGTTATAAAAAAAAGGGAAAGGGTCTAAGACTACCAGGAACCCCGTATTCGTGTTACAGCGGGAGATCCGTTCACGGATCGGGTCTAAGACTAGGACCGGTTTATAAACTAAAAAATCTTCGATTGTAGAGTCTTTGATTGTAGAGTCTTTGACTCCAATGTCCAATTTTGATTTACTCGATGCTGCTAAAAAACTCGCCATAAAAAACTTCAGAGGTGTCTTTATGAAAGATCAATTACCGACACAACCTAATCACGTTGAAACAGGCATCATTAATCTCGATAACAGCACCGGACCTGGAACTCACTGGGTTGCATACGCTATTGATCCACGTGGGGTTGTCTATTTTGATTCATATGGATTAGCCCCGCCGAAGGAATTCATGCGTTATATAAAAACTTTTCCAATGAAGACTTGGTATTCTACGCTACCAACACAACAAATGAATCATCCACCAATATGCGGCAGCGAAGTATTAAATGTTCTTGATGCTATTTCTAACTCCTTGGGTAACCCAAGGGGAAAACCACCTCATGTTGTCGTAAATGAATACACCAGCAATCGCTTTTTAGAGAGAGAGAGAGTTTTACAATAACATGATTGATATTTGGGGAAGACCTCTGAAACCTAAACCCGATGACACTGCAACGGGTGATATAAAAAAACTAATCGAAGATGAAATCGCTGAGACGTTAAATTTAGCAAGTGTTGACCCGAACGAAATAGTTGTATTTCAAGATCTCCAGGGTAAATTGAAAAGCAGTGATGTGTCGTTGGATGATATTTTGGTTAAACAACGAGACGCAATCGAGGATACTATCGTGTTATTTTCCGATCAGGGTAAATTGAAAAGCAGTGATGTGTCGTTGGATGATATTTTGGTTAAACAACGAAACGCAATCGAGGATACTATCGCGTTATTTTCCGATCAGGGTAAATTGAAAACTAGTAATGTGTCGTTGGATGATATTTTGGTTAAACAACAAAACGCAATCGAGGACACTATCGTGTTATTTTCCGATCAGGGTAAACTCAAACCGGGTGTACTCTTCTCGACTATTACAGATGAACTAAAAGAATCTCTCAACAATTTTGCGTTGGAACTAACAACATTTCAATATAAAATTGAAGAACACGGAAAACAGTTTTCAGTTTTTCGTAAAAATATCATCGAGAAATTTATTGGAACTACATTCGATAAACTCGACATAAAACTCCCGGATATCAAAAAATTCATCGATGAGACGAAAAACTTCATCGAAGCCATCAAAACTGATTTTCCGAGGATGATAACAATCATTGAAAAAAAAAAATTCCTCATGAGAAAACCAATAACGTAGTATACACAATTCAACACGGATCATTTGCGTGGACACCTACAAACAACAAATTAGACATCACTGCAACCGTTAAGGGTATTTATCGATTAACACTAGTGACACCAATTAAATTTAATATTTCATCGTTGAGTTCATCCGGGGTCAACAATACGATTTCAACGATCATTGACAAGGATACAACTGAACTGTTCACGATAACATCTACTGATAAAAATTTGGTTAGGGTTTCAACAACTTGGTATATAGAATTCGTAGCGGATTTAAGTAAATAATAAAAAAAAATAGTGGTTTCAATTGAAAGGATTTCACAATTGAAAACGCTAGCGTTTTTAAAATAAAAATGATTTCATCAACGCAATGTCGCTATGATCAGGTCAGAGAATTTCAAACTAGACTCAAAACCCTCGCCGAGGAGTATAAAATAAAAATAAAAAAATACCGACGAAGAATCACCGCAATTGATATTACTATGTACTCGATGTCAAGCGTTCTCGCTGGCGCCGGAATAATACTTGCATCGGTTACAATGATTGCCCCGGTCGTAGTTCCAATTTGCATTTCTGCGGTGGCTACAATCGCGGGTATATCAACCGGGATCACAAAAAAAGATATCATCATGCAGCCAGAGAAAACTGCAAGATTACTTAATTCAATTTCATGTTGTATCAACCGCATACTCGCAATTATCCTCGATGATATCGTCGTCACTCGATGATACAATTATATCAGATAGTGAGTTCTCAGCGATGGTCGGTATTTTTGATTCCGCGATATCAAAATTAGAGAGACAACAACAGTATAGCAACGATGACAACACCGATGGAATCAGAAAACACGAACCCGAAACCAAAATGATCTCAATAACCTCAACGATATCAGAGAGTGAGTTCTCAGTGATGGTCAGTATTTACGATTCCGCGGTGTCAAAATTAGAGCGACAACATGAGTATAGCAACGATGACAATACCGATGGAGTTACTTCAACGAATAGTGGAGAACAAGAACCCAGTACAAACAAGCATGATATCAATAACATCGACGAATCCTGAATTCAGTGTGAATTTCCCTAGCCCAGTCCCCGTGAAGGAGATAGCGCTAGCAAAACTACGAGTGTATCACAGTTGGCCTAATATCAGATCAAAATCATTTGGTGGTCAACAACCGAATAATTCCTTGGTGTTCGCGAATAAGAATAAACCAGACGGGACTCCAGACTGGAATGTCGTTTCAATACCAACAGGGTCATATCAAATTGAACAAATCAATAATGAATTCGCGCGTAGAATAAAATCGATTACTGGAAAAGAATCAAAAATCGCTATAACGGTTCATGAGCCGACGCTATCATCCGCAATTGAAATAAGCACAGAAGGATACGTCGTAGATATCTATCAGAGTTCTATTAGAACCGTACTAGGATGGCCTGAAAACCCACCTCAGGAAACCGTTGTTGTATCACCCGAACCTAAAAAATCTGATTATGTCACAGACAGGATAAAATCTGACAATCCAATAAAAAGCTATAGCGACTATGACAAACCGAAATTTTTCGCAATCGGTATAATACATCCAAATGGAGACGAATTTTATAGACCTAACTTCAATGTTCCCGAAAATTTCACAGCAATGAATAATGATTTTTCACTGTTGTTAATATCCCTTAAATCCGGCTCTCTCACCCGAGATGAATTTATCAGCGTCGTAGAAACATGCAATAAAATCATCAGTGACATGGAAACATTTAATTTGAAAATTATTCAAGAGGTATTAGGTGACAGTAGTCCTAAAACAAGAGATTTATTTGCAGATAAATATAAAATCCCCGTCAAAGATATTCCGACATTCAAACTACCAGAATATAACGTACCAGAACTAAAAGAACTTCTCAGTGACACCATCGATGTTGGTTTTAAAATAATTCATGATGCATGGAAAAAAACAGCATCACCGGAAATAAAAATCCTCAAACATAATAATGACCCAGACGGTGGCGGCAGACATATCGCTCCGTTCAACGTGAATATATCCTCAGTGATTGCGCTCAATTTAGTATGCGATGTTATCGAAGGAAGCTATCAAATTAATCTCGAACGATCAAATCAAGCTCAGCAAGGATATATTTTGTATTCATTTGCACCAATAGCCCCTCCAGGATTTTTAATAATTGAGTCTCCGGTTAATCCAGTCTATATGCGGTGTCATAATGATTCGCTAACCAGAATTAATTTCAAACTCACAGACCAGTCCAATAATCTGATTGATCTACAAGATGAGGTTTTACAAATTAGTCTGTTTGTGAAATCCTAAGGACTCGATCAAATATTCGGTTGAAATCATTTATTGTTTTTTGTTAACTTGTAGCAGCAGAGAGGGCGATGACAACGACACTGGCGTAGACGAGGAAGCGTTGGTTAGTCGACGCTTTTACGATTCGACGTTTTTCTTGTTGTTGTGAGGTTCTCTCCCATGACTACATAGCAGCAACAGGCTGGTGACAACAAAAATGGCATCGTTTTTTTTTTATGAATTGCTTGAAAAGTTGGTCTGGTGTCGACGTTTTTTCTGATGTCGGTCCTTTTCGGCAAAAGGTGAGGTTCGCCCTCTCAACTACATCATCGCTAACTACATAGCAGCAACAGGCTGGTGACAACAAAAATGGTCTGGTGTCGATGCTTTTTCGATCCTTTATCTGATGTCGGTCCTTTTCGACCAAAGTTGAGGTTCGCCCCCTCTACTGCTATGACTGCAATTCCCTGAAGAAATTTTTAATATGATTGGGTGTTGATACATTCAGAAATCTGAAATCTATGTTTACCTCAAAGTTTGAAAACTGATGTATGGGTCTGAAATGAGCCTTTTTGTAATGACTACAGTTCCAAGAAAGGTTTTTCAAATCTGCATTTGTTCATATCATACACACATAACACAATTAAGCTACAAATGAAAACACTACAAACTTTAATGTTTATCCTCCATTATGCGTTATTATGCTATGGTTGTAAATGAATATGTACTAAAACCTGCGAATACTTTATCAACATGATATACCATCGTATGGTACTACCTAAAATTATTATCCCTAAAATTGTTTTCTAAAAAAACACATTTGAATATTTAATGTCCAGTATGTATTCTCATGTCAACCCTGCATAAACATTCTAACACAATCTTAAGTTTTCCATTGTCTGTTTCCAGTATTCATCCTACTAAGATTTAACAAAGCAGTATTTTGCACTAAAATAATATCAACAACTTCACAGGTGAAAGTTAATCACAAGTGCCTCTTCAAACAGCACTCTGTCTAAATGTTTTAATCATACACTTCACCATTGAATTGTGCTTGTATATCCGCAGTATGAATTCTTATGTGCTTCTTCAAATGACAACTTTCTCTAAACATTTTATTACAAACTTCACATTTTAATGGTTTATCTGCAGTATGTATTCTCATGTGTCTTCAAATTACTACTCCGTCCAAACATTTTATCACAATCTTCACATTTGAATGGTTCATCTTCATAATGCATTCTCATGTGATCTATCAAAGCACTATTGTGTGCAAAGATTTTAAAACAAAATTGACATTTGAATGGTTTATCTCCAGTGTGTATTCTCATGTGAGTCCTCAAACTAGAATTGTGCGCAAACATTTTATAACATATCTCACATTTGAATGGTTTAACTCCAGTGTGTTTCCTAATGTGAGTCCTCAAACATTTTATTACAAACTTCACATTTCAATGATTTATCTCCAGTATGTATTCTCATGTGTACCTTCAAAGAAGAACTATGTCCAAAGAGTTTATTACAAACTTCACATTTGAATGGTTTATCTCCAGTATGTATTCTCATGTGTATCTTCAAAGAAGAATTATGTCCAAAGAGTTTATTACAAACTTCACATTTGAATGGTTTATCTCCAGTATGTATTCTCATGTGCCTCTTGAAGTTACTATTCCGTCCAAACATTTTATCACAAGCTTCACATTTAAATGGTTTATCTCCAGTATGTATTCTCATGTGCCTCTTCAAAGTATAACTCTGTCCAAAGAGTTTATTACAAACTTCACATTTAAATGATTGATCTCCTTTATGCATCTTCATGTGGCTATAAGAATTTCACATTTGAATGATCTATCTGCAGTATGGATTCTTATGTGGTTTGTCAAATTACTACTCTGTCCAAATATTTTATTGCTAAGTTCACATTGTTGACCCCATGTGAATTTTAAAATTAAACGCGTTATCATAAACTTAACCTTTCCTGCACGTGTACCTTTAAAAAGCAGCCCCCAAACCTCCCAATTGATATATTAAAACCTGAAGAGTAAATAAGAACCGAATACCATAAATTTAACAATAATGTAACACTGATAAAGTGATAATAGAGCCTCCGCCCTAAAGGCCACAGTTACCAGCATAGGTATGCTATTTATGTGCCAGCTTAGTTAAATTTGAAATTAGAAGCGCGCATATTTATTCAGTTCCGCAATTTCAAAAGAAATTTAAAGGAGACCAAAAATATGTTTTAAAAAATTCTTTAATGTATGTAATTAACTACAAATATTAATTAGACTAATGTTTATAAATTCAATATCATAGGCAGGTAATGATTATATTACGCAGAAGATGGCACGATGCCGTAACTTGCCGAGTTTTTTTGAGTTTTGATGAGACAACCGAGCACGTGGTCCCGTGACGCAATACAAGGCATTCCTCAAAATACAAACAGAACATGGCCAGCGAAACAGACAGGAGGAATCACACCACAATTAATGCTTCCAGTTCAGTTCCCACGAATGTAGTTCCAGTCTATTTTTAGAACATTTTTTCCTCTCTCATTTTGGTGGTGATAGAAGAGTTATATTGATGCATATTTGGTAGGGATTTAAAGGTAATTGTTTATTCTTGAGAATATGAGCAGAGATAGTGGTTGTCAATGTGTAATTTGGCGACAGTGCACATGGAGTAATAAGGCCTTGGTGATGATCCGGAAGTGAAATATGTGTTCTGTTTACATGCTGCTCTGTTTACAGTGCAGCAGCTCAAAAAAATGCCGATCAACCCTTGACAAGAATTTCACCGTGAAGTCATCTTTGGAGGTATTTTAGATTAACATATGATTTGCATTGATTGTCACACTGTGGAAAGGTCAGTACTGAGAAATATATGTAGAGAACATATAGTAAAATTAATTGTGGTCTATGTCCAGGAGGAGAACAGATTTGGGTTACATTAAAGGCATACAGCCTAAGTAAAAATGAATGAAATTATTTTGTTCTTTTTTTTTCGTGATTACTTATTTAGTTGAAAAATTACGATTCAGGTTGTTACTTAGGCCGAAATCAGGCTAGTATCGGTAATTTTGTGATAAAATACGCGATTTTTAATTATTGTCTGCCAGACAAAAATTCGCCATTTGCCACGCCGATATTCATGTAACCTCTGTGTTGACCTGTCCCGAAGATTAAGAATTTTAGCCATGCGCAAACACGTCTTTACAAAAATAATGGCGTGTCCGCAACTAGATCGAAAACCAAAAGTTAGATTCTAAAAGGAGGGGGTAAAAAAGCTCTTTGGGCAAATTATGGCAGCACACGCATATGTATTGGTGACCAGCATAAGCGATGGAATAAAAAGAAGTCCACTTTGAGCCTGGAAAATAATCCAGAGGTCGCCAAATTCTTGCTGGATACTGGTGAGTCTCAATTTTGCAATGAACAGTCAAGTTTTTATACCGCTGTTATATTTCTGCATTGTTAACTCTTTATCAAAACTCTTAAAATAACATATTTTATATAAACTGGCATTATTCCATTTAGCTTGAAATAAAATGCTACAGCCCTGCAACAATATCGCTGAAATCCGCATGTACATGACATACGACAGATATTTTTGAGGCTACCAAAGAAGATTTAATGATCATCTTCATTTTCGCACGCAACCGTAAGAATTTATGTAGAGGCAAGCAGTCACTACTGTTTTTAAAAAAATACAAATTATTTATAATATAAATAGTGCTGGCTGTAAATAAAAGTAATGCAATACAGTTAAGAATATTTTATGCATAACCAAATTAAATTACACACATTGTATGCATAAATGCCCGTGGGGATGTGGCACCATTCCTTACCCCACGGGAAAAAATAAATAACTTTATTTTGAAAGATAAAACAGAGAATAATGACCCATCGTGGCCGGTTCACTTTAATTTAACATTCATTCATTCACTATTATTTGTAAAATATATATAATTTTTGTGTCTAATGAAACATTTATTTTCCCTTGCTATATTAGTTATGAATTTAATACCAGTGCAAGGAAAACATCAGAAACAGAGGAATGTCAAAGAAGACATGGCCACAATTTCTACACCTGGGCCAACAATTCATAGGATACAAGTTCCTGCTGTGTCTGATATAACCACATCAGAATCAGATATGGTATCTGTGTATGTATTACTACATTGTATTAAATTTTATGTATATTTATTTGCTTACAAGTATTTTGATAGATGCACCTGGAAATGTGTCATTCTATACTAGTTTAATATTTTGCAGTTGGTAAAGATTGTACATTTTGTTAAAATATGGTTTGTTTTATTTAGAATAATATCTTTGTTGTAAATTGTTGGCACATGTCTTTTTTTGTTATTGATATGTTCCTCATCATGCTATTTGTATTTTAGTTAAAGAGCTAAAAATACCAATTATATATATACATGTATAGTATTGTATTGGTATTTGTGGATGGTATTTGCATATAAACCAGAAAGTTGCTTCCACAAAAGCTTTCTTTGCAGTGTATGAACATACAAGTTAAAAATGTGTAATTACAATATATCTTAAATATAGTATTGATGCAAGATTGAAAAAATGAAGATATACTGGTTATCATAGTAAGAATATGAATACATTGTATTATAAATACAAACCACACTAAGGCCATAGTTATGGTTTGTCCGTTTAGTACACATGGAGAGGGCAAGGGGGGTTTACCCAAATGCATATGCTTGTGTATGGGGGTGGGTGGTCTGCTGATAATGTATGTACACATATACCTCGATAGTAATTTGTCTAATATGTAACCTGCTTCACTGGGTTCAGTTGGTGTTTGAGTTTTAGTTGACAATCGACAAACTTTTTAAAGTTACACAGCTTATTTCTTTGATGCAGCCGGACATTCAACATTTGTGGATTATCTGTTATATTAAATACACAATATCATTAATCCTTGATCTTTTCTGTGTGAATTAAATATAGGCTGTTCTACAGAATGGGGAGGGCAATCGCATGTATGCAGATGGGGTAAGTGTAAAAAAAAAAGTATGCATGTGTACAGGGAGAGAGGGGTCAAGCCTTACCCGATTTTTGTGCACATGCCCATTGTTGGAATCAGATTTTGTTTCCGAATTTTTTACTTTTTTGCTTGCAATCTAATTCACATCGGTCTGAGCTATACACAGACAGATAAACATTTGCAGAAGTAGGATAAATTGGGGATTGGCAGTAAAAAGTGGCCAGGAGGAATATGATGGGTCAGAAGAAGAAAAAACTCCAACTTTTACCCTTAAGCAGATGCCGAATGATGTTTCTAGCACACCTAGGCATATATCTAAGCAAACAATTATTGGAAGCAGATGTGTTTCGATGTATTGAAAATTAGCCCACAAATGCGTTCCCTACCCCTATTTCAGGTGACAAGGAAAACAATTTGTTGGGGTGGAATGAGTTGATTATTTTTTGCCTGTATAATGCTACTGTACATTGGCATTTTCATCAAAACAGATTTATTGGGATTTATAAATTTGAAAATTGTTCTCTGCATCTGAATCAATTTATTTATTTAGTCATTTTACTTTGTTTCAGAAGTACAGCAGACCTGGAGAATTTCCAGATGTTTGATTGTATTGTATGCCTCCAAAGAACATTCATATTAGCCACCAGCTTTCAGAGCTAGGAATCTGTTGGCAACTCTTGATCATAACAATCATATTGACCGAGATGTGATTGTAAACACAGATGGAACAATAAGGTGATATACGTTATTCTTGTTTGTTAACATAATAATTCATTTTTGTTAAAATATTAATGCTTTACTGAAAGTTGATAAACCATCTGTTTGTGGTACAATTTAATCTTTTAAAGAAGAAATTTTTAAAAATAAATTTCATAAACCATTTTTGGTTAGAATTAGTCTAATATAATTAGAAAATTCTGTAAATAATCTAAACATTTTTATGATAGGGTTAGATACAGGTTTGCTATATTGATATTTTCATCTGTAGCAAAATAATTTGTTACATGTAACTGTATGCAGTTTTTATTCGGACTTTTGAGAATTAAAAAAATATAAAATGACATTGTCATTGAAATGTTTGCATTTTCTTGTTAGATACCAAAGGTCATTCAACAAAAAAGTGAGAGATGGTCTGCAAACCCAAGGAAAGCTGACCAACAGTACCTGTATATTCCGAAAATAATTATAAAAATATTGAAAATGACGTTAGATGATAAGAGTTGGAATGAACCAGCCAGTTGTTTTGGACATAAATGATCATAGGTGAATATCTGATGTACTTGCTCCAATACCACCACCACCTACAGAAGAGATTGTTACAAAGCTGAAATCTCATTTTAAGTTAAAATGATTTAGGCTTTTTAGTCAGGTAACACCTATTGATATCAAATTGTTATGGAGAGACTATTCTAGTGATTGTATGATAATAAATGATCCTTACCATGGATCCATATAGACTTTGACTAAGTCTTTCTTGAAGTGTCCACTATGAGCCAAAGTCCAGCATCTGTTTGATTTCCAAGATTCAGTTTATCTTCAGACCACTGTTGATTATGTTCTTAAAGCTTTAAAAAAAAACATGCATTTGAACCACGAGATGTAAGACCTTTACATACTTTTCATACCCATTGCCTTTATACTTGTCTTATATGTATGTTTAGATTGAGGTAAATGCAGTGTATTTTGGCCATATGATGTATTTAAAAAAGCACAGCAGAAACTATTCATTGTAATTTATTTAATCTTATAGGAGTAACAAGATTAAAATCATGTAATTGCAAGTCGATATTATTGCATAATAAAGTACTTTTCAATAATTATATTTTCTAAATGTTTTGTGTAAAATTGCAGTCAGAAATATTTCTAGCATACTTTGAAGAAGAAAAATTGTACATTGGAGCAAATGCCTTCAATCCATACTCTTCATCTTGATTTCATTGCTCCCGCTAAACATTACTGTACCTATCAATAGACAACACACTGAAGCATTAAAATTGAAATGTAGCTGAACTGGATCCTTTTTCCCAAAAAAAACCATCAAAGAACACGTGTTGTGCCATGTGAGTGCATCTTAATTTAACTACACACTTTTTAGATTTATTACATACATCCAATATTATGACTGCATATTCATGGTTTTATTATTTGCCTAAATACTGATAGCAACGATATGCATCGCTTAAAAGAGTTTTTGCTTCACTACTATGTATGTATGTATGTATGTATGTATGTATGTATGTATGTATGTATGTATGTATGTATGTATGTATGTATGTATGTATGTATGTATGTATGTATGTTTTTCATGAAAATGAATTAAATCAAAAAACAGCATTGAGCTTCACAACATTGTTTCAAATTCCACAACATGGTATTGTCCCATATTTTTAATTTCATTATTAAATATTTAGGGTAAATCTTCTAACACAAAATATTTAGACTTTGTTTTAATTAAATTATATATTTTCCTGAATGTATGTGCCCAGTTTTTTAAGAATACAATATAATGAAGTGGTTTATCACAGGTGCAGCGATGTTTGCCATTACCGGTTCACATACAGTTTCAAACTAATTTTATAAAGAAAAAATGCTGTTAACTTCTGTTTTTTTTAATTTAAAATAGAGATCAATTAGAAATGATCTTTACCGATTATATTTGTTAACAACAAATTACTATTTACATACTGGTGTTGACCGTTCCAGTGGCCTAGTGGTAGGAGCATCCACCTCAGATGCAAGAAGTTGTGGAGGCCTTGATCTCTGGCAAGGTCATACCAAAGACATAAAATGGTTTTAACAGCTGCCTCATTTGATGCTCAGCATGAAGCGGTTAGTGTATGGACCTGTCGTCCTACTGTCAGGATAATGTAACTGGGTGGGATGTCATGCTACATGTCTGCGGCATGATGCCTCAGTGCTAGACATCACTATAAACTGCCACACTACAAACATCATAGCAATATGACTGAAAAATTGTTCAAGTTATGTTAAAAATCCAAATCACACACACTGTTACAATTTTAAAACAGAATTTGGTATATTTTCATCACTGTACAGTAGGCCCAATTTCATTAACTCGGCAGTGATATATTGCTGCAAACAGGGTAAAAGGTCAGTTAGCAATTAAAACGCCAATGTGAATGTGTAAGAGTTTGTTTGTCTGCGTAAGCTAATTGGTATCAACACTGCATAAATACATTTTGCGTTGGATTACAACACTGCCAGAACTTAATGGGTACATCAATGAAGGTATAAAGTACAACCAGTCATTTTACGTCTAAAAAATCAAGAGGTCAAAGTCTCTTCGCTTGGTAACATGACCCCTGCATTCCTGAATTTGATATATATATATCTGAGCCAGTTTTGCATTGTACTTAGTACATTGTATATACATGTATGTGTGTGTGAGTACCTAGTTACCCTAATTTTTAAAGAAATGCAATAGGAAACATACATAGGGGTGGGCTTAATTTCAATATTTGTTTCACTGCAGTAGTTTGTTTAGGTGATGTACTAAAGTTTGACATTGAGTAAATAGTAATCACTTGTGTCAAAAGCATATAAACCAAGCACAGGATACTAAAACATCAATGTAATTTCTATAGAACTGTCTAGTATTTTGGAATAGAATGTCTGTAATCAATCTTTTATAGTAATGGTACACTAGTTTCTCATATAAAAGTCTCTGGGAGACAAAGAAAAAGGAAGAACAGAGGCAGAAGTTAGATGGACTGATTGGAATCGGACTACCAGTCCAGAGAAAGATCATACAGATGAGTAGGAACACAGGACAAGAGGAAAATCTATTACACTAAGTCGGATGATAAAATAGGCCATAACGTGGTCGAGTTAAAGACGAGAAATAGGGTTTCAATTTAGATGACTGTTATTTAATGAGATTAAATTGTTGTTTATTTGACTTTCACATTTTTTGTATTCATTAACTGTTGGCACCACTGACTGGGGGCTCTGAGCATTGCATCTGTCTATCACTACTTGAATTCCTCACAAAAACATGCCAGGGGGGTCTTTTGTAATAATTTAAATAATATTGGGAGCACCCCACCCAACCTAAATAACATGTATTCTTGAATTAAAGTTATACCTGTACATGCACATTTGTACTTATATAAGTTTAGTACATTTCATAATATATAATAGTTAGTTTTATAGTGTATGCAGTCGTGTACATTCATCTGGGTATTCATATAAAGGGTATAATTGTTTCTATGGTAAATGAACACATTTTTAAAAATCTGAAAATTTGATGCTTTTCATTGGTGTCGAGTATATTTGATTTAGTTGTAATAAGATGGCTGATGATGTACCTATGTGATATAAGCATTCAAGGTTGCTTTAGATAAACTAGTATTTAAGTCTTAAAAACCTTATTCTGTTTCCAGAACCATTTTGTATTACATGTAATTGTAATTAATGAGCAGTGTCTGAATACAATAGTATCCTAGTGTTTGTAGTTCTTTTGATATTTGCAAGCCAATCTGTAATCATGAAACACTGCAACAAGTTTTGCGTTCTCAACTCAATATGAATATGCGTTATTTATCATTTAACTTAATGTGTTACTGTATATGCACGATTATAATCATGTTCGACAGTGTACTTTTGTCTTTTATATTCTTTGCATCCCAAGACAATAGTAGTCAACTTCAATTCATCCTATGTTTTTAATAAATTGTCTCGTCACAGTTGCTTTCAAAACATAGCCATACATATAATCATTCTTTAGTGGGTAGGTAGTTAAAAAATGTTTGACAAAACTTGTTCATGCAAAATAAAAATTGTATACTACAAAAGAAATGTTTTATACAACTTAAAATCAACATAAATTATAGTTATTCACACATCATATATTTGGATAGATCATCCAAGTCTTCCTTGAGTAAAGCCATGGTACTGGCCAAAATTATTCATCCATTATACGCCATACACAACAGCTTGGAATGACATGCCTGTTGCCAGTACTTTGGTATCCGTTAAGTCCATAAAATAAACTGCCTATTAGCAGTATGCCTTTTCCCCTGGTTGTAATCATTATCTTCTTCTGCTGCCAGGACATCTTGCATATACCTCTGTGCAAAAAGGAGCACGACTTCATCTAAAACAACCAGGTCGAAGTCCTGCAGAAATTTTAAAAAAATTGTCAATAAAAAAAATTCCAAATAAAATAAATCCATTAAATATTATGTGGGGAAGTATTAATTTTTGTGTTATGCAATGAAGCAAACGTGTAAATATACAAACAAATGCGCAAATCACATCGACTATCGGATACGTGAACGTGAGGTGGTAATGCAAATGCACAAGAAAATAAACTTTATTCTGAGCCAAAAAAGTGACTTTAGAAGGACCTTTTAATAGCGGTTCTGATTACAATGATACAAATTATCATATTTTTAGTTGGTTTATCTTACAACGTAACAGAATCACACAAACACGAGAAGTAAACACTTTCACGAATGGCCCCTTAGGAACCCCTTATTGTCAGGATTTTCCATCATATTGACTTTTTTGCCTACTTCTTGTAATTTATCATATATAATGTGAAATCTATAAGCAATACAAATATTGTGGGTGACTATAAAGAACTAAGGAGAAGGACAGACGAACAATAAGGCAATAAATACATCAAAAGAGAATCACATGCTTACCTCGACTTCCATATTTGTTGACGCGCGTCACTTGACACTGCGACTTCGGAGAATATCGGTCAATTCCGTTTCGGCATAATTAATTAGCAATCCGTACAGAAAATCGTTATATTTTCATTGATTAAACTTACAGTTGTACATTTTTTGAAACTGAATGACCTGTAATTACTCATTATTTCTACTATACTTTTCATAATAACATGCATTTGCAATAACAAAACAATCGAAAATCATAGGTTGCATGCCTTTAAAAAGTGGAATCTGCTGGTTCCGGAATTTAAAAAAATTAAGTATGTCAAATACATCTATGGAGATGCATCCAGAATAATGGACTCATTAAGATTTTTAGACGTTATCTTCCCTAGCGCCAATTTGAAACTGAATGCGGAAGAATTTAATAGCAATTTGAAGCAGCCCAAATTCTATCTATCTATCTATCCCTTAGTCTTGCCGACCGTTGGGGCACCACTACTGACCTGACAACCAGCTTCCTCCAGCCCAAATTACGGCGACACAAATGCGAAACGAGATTTAAAAATGCCGCAATCTACAAATTTTTCATGCAACCAAATTTGGAAAGGAGCCCAACTGGGCGAAAAAACTGCAACACCGTTAGGTATAATATTAAACAAATGCCGACTCAAGCACCTGTTTTGGAGAGCTTTACATAACGTACAGTAGAATTCTTTCTTCTCAATAATTTTTAGAGACAGAGAGAGACGTCATGTAGAAAATGTGAGGGTCAATGATAAATAAATTGTAAAAAAAAGACCAAAAACTGTATTCAGGTGTGAAAATATGCTAGATAATAATAATAATAATAATAATAATAATAATAATAATAATAATTTATTATTGTCACTAGTGGTAGTATTTTCAATCATATTTATTAACATTTACAATTGTATAAATGGAAAGCTGACATACATACATATCTACATGTTAATACTTTACATTATTTCTAAGATAAACATGATTATTATGATGAACATTATTAATAACATGTGCAATGGTATTTATGAAACAAACATACATACATACATACATACATACATACATACATACATACATACATACATACATACATACATACATACATACATACATACACACACACACGTGAGTACGTAACCAACATTATGGCGACACATGTCCCAGAGCATCATTAGGGTGACAGAATTACATCATGATGTGTTATTAAACTGCAGCACGTATTTGTATATGAATTCATCAAAATAATTTATAATTACGATTATCAAGCTTAAATATTCATGTTTAAAACAGAAAATAATATTTACAAATGAAAACACACATGTGTTGCCTTAATACCGTGTCACCTTAATGTCAGCACATAACTGTGATGGTCACAACAACCTTATGGCGACAGACTCTTCACACACATATTCTGTCTAGTTCAGCATTAAGGCGACATTTTTTCCTAAGTGCAATATTGCAATATTGTTATCCCAAACAAAATATTAAACTAAAATTATATATTAAGATGATCAGATTAATAAATATATGCCTTTTACAACTGTAACACGTATGTTTATCCGCATCGCTATGGCGTTATAATCTTCACACACATATTCTGTCTAATCCTGTATTAAGGCGACAGTATTTGTAATAGTATAAAATATATTTTAGTACAATATGTCCATTAATCACTAAAAGCAATCAAATGTACTTATTTCATGTTCTAAAAGTTTGCTCCAATATTTATCACAGGCTGAATTAGCACATTTCTTGCAGCATCCCGCGTGATAATGAAAATTGTCTACCGTTTATGAGCTGTATGTGTTTATGTACATTCACATAGAAAATATAGCCAGAACTCATACTTCTCCATCTCATTGCAAGTTACAACAGCGCTTAAAAGGGTGAGCAAAACAAGATTTAAAAAAGAATAATAGTATGTCTGTTGTTGGATTTTAACTGAATTCGATAATATGAGTAATGCCATATATACGTATAGACCACTAACGTGTTTTTAAGGGGTGGTCTATTGCGCTTTCCGTTACGGATTGCTGCCGTCTCAACTCTGTCTGCGTGGGCTCGAGTCTAAGATTCGGCTAATGAAGTTACGTTACAAGGCTTGCCAGTAGTTTCTCGTGGGTCTGTTTTTCTTTCCGGGAATTTTCCCCATGTTCTTCCTATAATAATACTGGCCGCCATGTATAGCCTATTGCGAGATGAAAAATGACGTTAAACCCTAAAAAAAAATATACATATATATTGACGAGCAGTGAAAATTCGTATTCCAGTAGAGTGAATTATCAAGATTATTATGGTCTATAGTAAAATAAAGATATGATATTTTCTTGGTACAAGTGAATAAAATATATATTTCATTAAGTGTATTTTAACAATTGACGAAGTGAAAAGTTCATTTCATATTGATTATCGATTGTTTAAAACTCTTTTAATTTTCAGGTCAGTATTATTAAATGCATCTAAAAGTTACCAATTCGTGTCACACAAAGTGCGTAAAACAAATTAGGTACTTTTAGTTACATTTTAATTTGAAATTTGCCGAGTTACAGATACGAAAAATTCGCTATGAGGAACGAACTATGAGGTTTTCACCGGCGAGATTAAATATATCGTTTATTGACTTATTCATTCAGACCAAGTAAATTTTATTTTAATTTTATGCTCAGATGTATTGACTAGAAATCTTATAAGATTGGTATCAGATATCTTACTGTATCCCATGAGCAGCACAGTTGGAGGGGGTTGGGTTGGCCGAACGTTGGGATAGGGTGCAAAGATTCACCCCTATAATACATCAATTATATATCTGGGCCCTGGTTGATTTATTATCAAATCCTCGTTTGCAAGATCTAGCTGGTGTTTTGAACACCATATGGGCTAGACCCATAAGTGGATTGGGGGAAGAGTTAAGACTAGAATTGGTGGATCAGCTGACCCTTGTTAAGCCTCCTCCCACACTTCTGCCACAGCCCCGATTCTACAATCGGACCATGTAAAAAAAATAGATTTATTTGTTGCCAAAAGCGAACCCGAACCTTATATATAAGCCTGGTTGGTAAGACTAAGTATTTTTATTATTTTGTTTTTGAGAGGCACCATATAGATGTTTCCCCCCCCCCCCCTCATTTAATACATTTACTTTTTATTTTGAATTTTGAATTTCCGGCAAAGTCCGGTTTACTATGTCTTAATTGTTTTGGAAAAAAATTACCAAAAAAATAAAAGAACGTATTGTTTTTAATGGCTATTATATTGTGTCTATCTTTGTCCTTTTTATATTTATTTCTTTTGAGAACGGCTGTGTTCGAGACTGGTCCGTACATTTATTAAATTTTAATTTGTACATTAACCGCCTCGAGTTTGGTCGTCTCTATTTATTTTTATGTAGGCTCTTACTTTTTTTTCCAATCGTTTATTTGGCCCTTTAAACATGGCTCTCTGTGTAGTTCGGTTGCTACACAGAGAAAGAGAAAATGCAAGATTGCCTGGTTTGAACAGTACTCACCAGCGACTTTTACCATGTTTTCTTTCAGGGCATGCGTATTGGGAAAACACTTCATAACTCCTATGCTACTCTATATTTATTGTATTAGTGTGTTGTCTGCATCATGTTTCTCTGAGTGGACTTTTTCCCCCGACTCTTTCACGGGCCAGTCCACCTCGCATATTGCCATGTGATTTAGCCCTTTGACTTCCTCATCTCGTACTTTACACTTAAGGTTCCCTGTCACTCCCCCCCCCCCCCTCGTGCTCCTACCCTAGTTATGTGTTCCAATAATTATGATTTGCCCTCATAGTTTCCAATAGCAGCAGGGGGGCGAATCAGACAACTTTGTAGAGTCGTCGATTCGGCAAACAAAGGCTTCCTCGTTAATCGTAAAAAAGGGTCCATTTGGCAAAATATAATCGAAAAAAAAGGACACCAATGTGGTTGGCCTCACCCCCTCTGCTGCTATGGGTTAGCTATTTTTTTTTTTATTATTTCACAAACAGACTAATTTTTAGGACCTCACCTCGTAAATCAATCAGATTATTGGACTGGTCAGTGAGTCTAAAATTAATTCTTGTTAATGAATCATTATGACATCTCATATAGACTGGATTAGTTGGGTCTTCAATAATTAAATACATTGGAGGAACTGTTGGTGCAAATGAGTATAAAATATATCCCTGTTGAGCTTGATTTGATCGCTTGAGATTTATTTGATAACTCCCTTCGATGACATCACATACTAAATTCAATGCAATCAGCGAGAATATATCGACGTTGAATGGAGCAATATGTCTACCACCACCATCCGGGTCATTATTATGCCTGAGGATTGTTGATGTTTTTGGGTGTGGCAATTTCTTCTATGCGGCGAGTATTTGGGGAAAGTACTCATCTATGACATTATTAAGAGATTTTTTTTTTATCTCAGGAATAGTATATCCTGGTAATTTAAAATTTAATAGATCAGCTTCTGTTAAATTATATACAGATAGAAATTTTTGTTTTTCTACGACGTTGTCAGATTCAATAAGAGATAGTATAAAAAAACTTCCACTTCTTTCATTGCACGGTTTATGTATTTTATTTCTTCTATGATTTTATCGCGTGTAGTTGATGTTCCCGAGAGATAATTTTGAAAATGCCGTCGTAGTCCATTTATATCAGATTCTATAAATTGATTGAATACTTTAAAAACCTTCTTGATGTCACGAGCTAAACTAAAAGCAACCTCATATTTTTCACCCTGCCGATTTTCATATTCAAAAGTCCACCAGCTTCTATCATTGTTGAGAAATTCAAAGGATTTTCTTTTAATTTTTGTTACATCAAGTTTATTTAAAAGTGAATTAGGACTATCTTCAATCTCATCTGTGGTAAAATCAGTTCTTTTAGGTTCAGGTGGTACAGTTTTCCCCAATGGTGGTATTTCAGGCCAGCCCAGTATTGTTCTGATTGAGCTTTGATAGATATCTACGACATACCCCGGTGAATTTATCTCAATGGCAGATGATAGCGTCGGTTCATGAACCGTTATAGTGATTTTTGGTTCTCGCCCAGGAATGAATTTTATTCTACGCTGAAATTCATCATTGATTTGTTTGATTTGGTATGACCCAGATGGTAGCGAAACGATGTTCCAGTCTAGAGTTCCTTCTTGTTTATTCTTATACGCGAATACCAAAGAATTATTCGGTTGTTGACCACCAAATGCTACCGATCTGATATTTGGCCAACTGTGATACTCTCGTAGTTTTGCTAGTGCTATCTCCTTCACGGGAATCGAAGTAGGAAAATTCACACTGAATTGAGGATTGGTTGAGGTTATTGAGATCATGCTTGTTTTCACCGGGTTTGTGTTCTCCACTATTCGTTGAAGTAGTTCTTGCGGGGTTGTCATTGTTATTATTATGATTGTCCTGCTCTAATTTCGACATCGTGGAATCAAACAATTGGACCATTTTCGAAAACTCGCTATCTGATATTAATGTATCATCGAGTGACGACGATATCATCGAGGATAATTGCGAGTACGCGGTTGACACAACATGGAACTTGATTATATAATGTTGCAGTTTGCGCTGGCAGCATGATGATATTTTTTTGTTATAATCGAAATAATCCCCGCGATTGTTGTCGCCGCTGAAATACAAATTGGAACAGCTATCGGGGCAATCATTGTCACCGAGGAGAGTGTTGTACCAGCTCCGGTGATTACACCTCTCACCGAGTATACGGTAACATCAACTGCGGTAATTCTTCGTCGGTATTTTTTTATTTTCATCTGGTACTCCTCAGCGAGGGTTTTGAGTTTAGATTGAAATTCTTTGACCTGATCATAGCGATATTGCTGTGATGACATTTTATGTATTACAATAGATTTCAATTTAGTTGTTTACTCAAATCCGTTACGAATTCCACATACCATGTTACTGAAACCATAGCCAGATTATTATCAGTGGATTCTATCTTGAACTGTTCAGTTGTATCCTTGTCGATGATCGTTGATATCATATTGTTGATCCCAGATGAACTCGACGATGATATAATTAATTGAGTCGGTGTCACTAGTGTTAATCGATAAATGCCTTTGACGGTCGCGGTGATATCTAATTTGTCGTTTGTAGGTGTCCACGCAAATGATCCGTATTGGATCGTGTATACTACGTTGTTGGTTTTCGCATGAAGAAATTTTGTTTTTTCAATGATTTCTATCATCCTCGGTAGGTCATCCTTGATAATATCGTTGGTCGTTTTAATATCAGCGTTAATAGCTTCTATTCGCCGATTAATCGCGGGTATTTCATTACTGGTTGCTTTAAGATCATCGATGGTTTTTTAATATCAGGGAGTTTTATGTCGAGTTTATCGAATGTGGTTTCAAAAAATGTATCTACGATGTTTTTACGAAACGTTGAAAACTGTTTTACGTGTTCTTCATATTTGTGCTGCAAATTCCAACATAGTTGCTTTTATCTCTGTGAGTTTTGGTGTGGTCACTAGTGGATTACCAAAAAATTCTACTACGGGTTTATCAATATTGTTCACGACGGATTTTTGTAAATCAGTAAACCGATCGAATTTAGTTATATGTTCATTGTATTCATCGTGTAGTGGTTTTAATGGTTTTAAATCGTTAATTTGTGCCACAATAGTTGAAATAAGTACGCCCGGTTTGAGTTTACCCTGATCGGAAAACAACGCTATAGTATCTTCTGTTGCGTCTCGTTGTTTAACTAAAATATAATCCAGGGAAACATTACTAGTTTTCAATTTACCCTGACGATCTTGAAATACAACTATTTCATTGGGATCAACACTTCCTAAGTTCAACATTTCAGCTATTTCATCTTCGATGAGTTTTTTTTATATCACCGGTTGCAGTGCCATCGGTTGAGGGTTTCTTCGACGGTGATAGAGGTCGTCCCCAAATATCAATCATGTTATTATAAAACTAATTATCTTTCTAAAAAGCGACTACTCGTGTATTCATTCACAACCCGATGAGGTTGTTTTCCAGATGTTGAAACAGCATCAAGGACATTTAATACTTCGTTGCCGCATATTGGTGGGTAATTCATTTGTTGTGTTGGTAGCGTAGAATACCAACGAGGGGTGTTTAAGCGGTTTATATAACGCATGAATTCTTTAAGTGGTGCTAAATCCATATGAATCGAAATAAACAATTGCACGTGGATCAATCGCGTATGCAACCAAGTGGGTTCCAGGTCCGGTGCTGTTATCGAGATTGATGATACCGGTTTCAACGCTGTTTGGTTGTGCCGGCAACTGATCTTTCATAAAGACACCTCTGAAGTTTTAAATCGCGAGTTGTTTTAGCATCATCGAGTAAATCAAAATTTGACATCGGTGTTAATAAACCGTTCCTGGCCGCTTCCCTTGTACCACGAGTGCGGGGTTCCTGGTAGTCTTCAACCCTTTCCCTTTTTTATACCCCTGTCCGTTTGCTTTCTTTAGTGCCATTCCTGCCGCGGCACCAACGGCTCCTAACGCCACCTTTTTAACCACCGCTGGGGCCACTGCCGCAATCAACGCTGGAATCGCAGCTAACAACGGAAATATACCGCCTGATTTTATCATGTTGCTGATCGCTTTCGCAGAGAGAATAACCTGAACACCTTTTTATCTTTGAGCGCGTCATCGAAATGTTTTGTTTGACGATTTGTCAGCGACAATTTTTTTCGCCCCGCCAGACATCTGACTATGTTTCAGCGTGATCGTGGTTCCACATTTTTTTAAAATGATTCCGATTGCAATTTCTTGAGTTGACCAGGAGTCATTGTAACACTAACAACCTTGTATGACATTATACAATAACATATTGATCTAATTGTTACATGTTTTCCACTGGCGCATCTATCATTCTCATTCGTCCACCAACACCTATCATTCTCATTCGTCCACCAACACCTTCGAGTAGCATTGATTTATCACTGAGAATGACAGCAACCGCTCTATACTCGGCGATAGCACCACGGCTCACATTAGCTCTAAAATATATATCAACAACGGATTGTCTTGTTAAATCAAGATGCTCCAACGAAAAGTAATAGATCGGATAAAGGTTACCTAAATCCAACTGTGATATTTGCAGACCAGTATCAATATTTTGATCGCGTCCCATATATGACAATATGGTTTTGACCATAGTTAAGTTGTATATCCTCAGATGGTTCCTGCTGTCCGTTCATTCTCAGTGAGACATCAGTAACACCTAATCGATCAAATATCATATGGCTGAAACGTTGATCGCCAACTCGTGAGTTATCCTGTAACGCAATAAATATATGACTCGGAGCTGAAACTCCTTGTTTTGATGCCAGGTTCCATCTAAATATACCGTTAACAGTTGATTGCTTAACATCTGTACTCGTTGTTAGCCAACTCAACAATGATTTTCCTCCTTGATCCATAAATGATAGTAATCGTTCTTCTGTGGTGATTGATGGAGTCAACACTGGCATCTACAATGATAGTTTTGTTAAAATGACTCTACCGGCATCAGCAAGCGGATTTTTCAGCATCTGCTGAAATCCTCCAAATTGCATCGTTGTCGGTACCTTTTCGCACGAGTACTACCATATGCTTTGCTCCATAAATAACTTTTCGAACATTTCTGCAGAATCCAAATATATGATGTAGTGGAATTGCGCATGAAAATGATTTACGTGCTCCTTCCAACATTGACATGCGTGTTGCATGTCCTAGATTGAAAACGGGATCAGTATTTATAATCATATTCTCAGCATCAATATTAGCATTACCAGCATTATTCTTTGGTCGTCTTACAACAAATTGATTTACTTCAGCGGTATTTTTACCATCCTTTGCAAACATCATAGAAGGTCCTGCCTATCTTGTATAATAGTCTGAATATCTTGCTAGCCCTATTATTGTTGTGGCCACATCAACCTCGCGTTCTGTCTACTCAATTTCTTTTCCATCAATGAGATATCTTCCACTCTCAAATAGCCCTATGATGCCATTATTGACAAAACCGACTTGAGTGTCATTTGGATACGTCGCTGGTACAGCAGGAGTATCAGCATCTAGTACGAGTTCTCCTTCTACTTCGATAAATGCTTCACATGGTATAAAGTATTTACTGGTGTCATGAGCTTGAAGTTCAATTCTTGTTAGACTATCTGGTTGTACTGCATGATAAGAATAGTATAGATAATCACGTACGGAATCATCCTTGAGCACTGGGGCGTCCATATCAAACGCTGTATCAGGTGACCGTTTGAACATTTTAATATATTTATCAGGGTCTAAATCGTAAAATCCGTAGGATTTTCATCGTCGACGTCGTCGTGGTTTTAAGCCACTTCCCGCTATCATGTTTGCGATGTCGCTTTGGTCGTTTGCTGTCAATGACGGAGTCACCAGCGACGCTAGTTTTTGATCTACTGCATTATTGATTATTTTACTGACATTTGCAGGCATTTCCGCTGTAGACGGTAGTGGTCCCGAAAATCCAAGGGATTTTTGCTCTGGTGGTTTCTTTCGCCGTCGAACTAACGACATTAGTTTATCCTTCGCGGCGGAAAATGCTTTTCCGGCAACATCTCCAACAGCGCTAATACCCTTATCATGAATAACATCAATGGCTTTCATCGATAATTGGTTTGCTAGCGGCGCTACTTTTGGAGTCATTCTTGCAAATAACCCTGCAATGGTATCACTGAGACCATCACCATAATACACTTTGTAAATAGGCAATCGTGAGTTTACTACATAGACGCTGGTTGGTTTATCATGGTTGTAGTGTACTATCATTTCTTATTCAATTGTTATTTATTTAATGCGGTGATTAATCGCTGTGATAACCATGATGCTCGGCTAACTCATCAATGAAATCTCGATATGTTTTGATATCCATGATGCCACCTTGAAATAACCGCCTGCAGATATCAGCTGCTTCATTAATTATTTCCGGTGAGTTATTTCCAGCTCGTTTCCATCCGATGAGTACCAGGACAACTGACTAGACCACTACCTGATACCCCACTTGGACCGAATCCCTTCCCTTTTCTTCCAATTGCACCTTTTTCAGAATCAACTTCTGATATTTGCTGGGTGGGTTGGGATACAAAAGGCGCAACTGGTGTTGGTGGGTTTTCTATTTGAGATATCAACTTTTCAAGTTTTGCAAAATCTTTATCATTGTGTGGTACTTGAGACTTACCGATTCTTGCTAAATATAGTTTTTTTCTCCATTCCTCCATAGCAGTTATAGCATCTTCATATCCTTTATTCATATATTGTTCTCGTCGACCCTTTGGAAATGAATCGACGATAAATCGAGCAAATTTTTTATCATCCTTAAAAATTTCCCCCCTAATCTCATCTATCACATTACTTTTAAATATCTTGTTAGGGTCAAGATTTCTTCGTTCTATTTTACCCTTTTGTTCTTCTTTTCTTGCAATAGCGCCCTCTTCTGGTGGTTTAGGTGGTACGTCGTCAAATTCTTCAAGCGGTTCAGGCGGTGCGCTAGCAAGTTCTTCTTCAACTTGTTGTTGTTTTAAAGCAGTTACTATATCACCAGGAAGTGTTCCTAAAGATTTTTTTGTTTGTTTAGATCTTCTTGCTATTTTTTCAGTTTCCGCTGTAATCTGTCCAAGTACACCAAGAAGAGGTGTTTTTTTCTTCTTTTTTCCTTCCTCAGGGATATCTCCGTATATAGCTCGCTCAGTGGCTGATATTACTCCCTTCGTTGCCTTAGTTATTGGTTTAAATAACTCTTCAGATCCCACGGAAAAATCGGTCTGAAGACCCTGTCTAGTTTGTAGTTTTTCTCGTACAGAAACACGTACCGGTATATACTTTCTAATCGCAGATAGCCGCTCACGAGCCAATCTGGTCGTTAATGCTTCGTTTACCATTATTGAAACAGTAAAGCAATTTTCCAATTTGAATCTCAAAGAGATTCAGTGATTGGGTCACCAAAAATGATTGGAGCATCGAAGATTTTTAAGGGAAAATTCTCGTGCACCCAACCAAGTGGCACTATCATTGAAAATTTCATTACAAAGTCGATTTTCTCTAAGTGAAATCCGGGAGGTTTTGGTCCAAAAAAGGACCAAAATCAGTCAATGATGACCCAAAAATTATTAAATAAAATATTTCAGAATTGACAAATAAAAAAAATTATTCTACTATAGCATTTACAACTTCCTGGTTGTAAAGCACATTCATTGATAGCGCAGCCAGTATAGAATTTCACCGCTATTGTTTGTTGACTAAAACCACCTTGTTGGTTGAACGCGCGCATACCTGTATTGTGATACAATACATTATACATGTCTGTTACCTGTAGTATTTTACGCACAGTTCATACAACAGGGGCTCTTAAATGAGTTTTTCATGTTGTTCAATTAGCGCCCTTATATCCCTAACCTTCGAATTGATCATCCTTTTAGTTTCATATTCCTGCCCCAAATCTCTTCTTATCCTTTCCACGATAGTACATAACGGAACAAACACACGAACATCATCACAGAATACAAGAGAGTCACGGATAGAATTCTGGATTCGCTTTATCAGTGCATACTACTTTGAAAGGACATATTTATTATTCATAGTAGCTAATACGATATCCTGAAAGTCGGACATAATTTGATCACAGTTTAAATTATCAGATAATTTAACCACTCGATTTTTCAAAACTGAAATTTCGGTTATGATTTCATTAATATTTTCAGAGTTCATATTATATATAATTATATATTTCTAATACAAAAAAAAAAAAAATTCGGGTCAATTTTGACCCGTTTTTTAGACAGCACAATGCCATTACCCCGTTTTATTAGTGGGTTTCTAGGCACATTACATACACTTAATTAAGGACAGCACAATGCCATTACCCAATTTTGTTAGGGGTTTTTCTAGTCACTACGAGTATACTTAATTAAAGACAGTACAATGCCGCTACCCCGCTTTATTAGGGGGTTTCTAGGCACTACAATTAAAACCCCATTTGGAACCCCTTCGGTGTATTTATACATCGATGGCGTCCAGAGGTTACATATACGACAATACATCTCATGAAACATATTCCCCTGCGAATTGGTCTAATTCGCCAAATAGCGGGTTAGACCAACAAGAGTATGTGTTCGATGAATGGACGGCACATTTATATACATTTCTAAATTAAAGTATATATGATATATAGATGGCACAATCTCTATTCGCTTTAAAATGCCCTTGCCTGTTATCGCGCCTAGAGATATACATATTAATGTATATAGGCGGTACATCAGAACACCTAGCCTGTTGTTGGCAGGCTAGCGAATTCCAATGAATACGCGCGGCACAAGGGGTGACAGCTGTCTATATACACACAAAGAGGAAAAAACCCACCAACTCACGTGACGGTGTGGTTTGTTTTGGTTCACGATTTGAATTTCGGGTGCAATGTACAATGAATGACGTCAGCTGTGGTATGTATTGAATGCGAATTATATAGGATAGCACAACAATGGATTATAGAATGATGAATCCACGTACCTTTCGTGTATTGATTGACAACCATATACTTGAAAACACACAAAAAAAGAATACAGCCGTTTGTAAACACCACGTCGCTGATTCGTTTCCTCACAACATAGAGTATCATGTTGAGAATCGTGGTAGTTAAAAATCAACCAATTGACACACCTAATTGAGATCTGTAACTCCATCATAAGCCATTACATATACCCGCACGAGTTATTTCCCTTAATACATATAGAATAGTACAAAATGAAATCTAGATGTAAACGAATTTAATTTTTTGTTCATTTTTTCTGGAGACAGCCGTTTTGGTTATTCCCTCTGCAAAATATCGTACCGAGGTTCTACAAATATCAAAATACCTACTGGCTTCATTCATAGATTGACATATTTTTTCTTCGTTATATTCAATATTAAAGGATTTTACACATTTTGCTTTTTTCACATGACCCCCAGTTTTCCCAAACGCATTATTTTCACTCGGCGTAACAGCTCGTAGATTTGATAAAGAATTATTAGTCTTAATACCATTTATGTGATCGATAACAAAACCATCTTTGATCGATCCATGAAAACACTCGTATGCGATTCTGTGATTAAGACGTATTTTCCCTCCAGCAGTAAGCATCAAATATACCATATTATTCACAAAACCGACACAGCACCAACTGATTTCTTCAGTCTACGGTTTCTGACAATGCCATCACGGGATGCCTCATTGTTGCTGATCACGGAGTGGGGTTGAAATTCTTGGTTCATTTATATACTATACTATTGTTTGTCTAATTCATTATTTGGTCTAATGATTACATTACTTGAAAATCTTTCAATGTAGTTTCGAGGAGTTCTTATAACTCGGTCAGGAACGCTGACACAGTCAGAGGTCGAGTCATTGATGGAGTTCTTGGCTCGTTTATCATAGTAACGCTTCAACTCTCTGTATCGTTTTCCACCACAACCAAGACACAACTGTGATATTCCTCTCACCCCTACCCCACATCGTAGGCAGGGTATGGGCCCAAGACCCCCCCCCCCCTTCGAACGCTTTGTAAATGATACCCACAGAATTCCTTTCTGCATGATTTGTTACACGGGGTTACTGATCCAATTATAACCATTTGCAATGATTCATTATATAATAAATTCTTTATTTAAATACTTGTTTTAATTATAGCATGAAGGAGTTCGAGAGATTATCTAAAATTAAGCCGGGAAAACTGCTAAATTCAATCTCGATAGAGTCTCTGATACACCGAAGGGTAAAATTCGTGATAGAATCATGTTGGGTAAAATTCGTGATATTTTGAGGAATTCAAGAACGATGGAGCATCTCACTGTTGGTCAACATTTCGAATTGATGGCAGCGTTGATGCCACCATGAATGACGAAAGAGCAGCCGAGATAATTTCGATCTTGGGCGAAAAAGCATTTTTTTGGAGTGAAATTCATTATCCGTTCAGACACGAGAGATTGGATTATCAGGGATAAATTTGACCCTATCTTGAAGGACTAAAAAACTATCACTGTGAGTCAAAATTCCAAACCAGGACTTCTGACTGGAATTGACAAACCGTACTACGAGAGATCTTATCCTGTAAGAACAGTTGTTCGGGGGGCTTATCGGTTAAATGATAAACCGAGTATTGAAAAACTAAAACCAATGAAATATTCGTCAAGAATGAATTGTGTAGCAGAACGAATAATAGAACACTACACAAATACGTTGCGTGGAAATAAACTGACTGATCTAAGGCGCAAAAAAATAAATGAACGGGGGGCTAACAGTAACGGAACACGGGGCAACAATCCAGGATATAACCAAATTGGAAACATTAAGATTCCCAATAACCGTAGCGACGATAACAGGAGAAGTATTGCACGAATCAAGATATAAATCACAAGGAGCTCCAATCAAAATTATTGATCATAAAGAACACGCGTGGACACCTGCAGTAACAATATTTCCACGGGAACGAATAATAAAATACATGCCCGCTGAGTTCTCCCCGGAATTCTCTTAGGAGAAATTATTTGATTTTATTTACCAGTTGAGTAAAAACGATCCTGTGTCAGTGTCGTTACTTCATAGTTTTGAAAACTCCGAGGGCAGATTCGATTAATTTTTAAGACCCAATGGAGAATTATACCGAACTGAGCCTCTTAATGACGCAATGTAAAAACTAGCTAGTAGTTTTTCAACAGAATACGACGAACAATTGCTAACAAATTGTTTTACACTTCCATCGGTTGCAGCTCATTTCACGAGAAAGAAAAACACGTGGAAACCAACAAGAGCTGAATTTCTCACAGACATCAAATCAAGTTGTGTGGAATATAACCACGGCGGATTATGGAATACAAAATACGACCCCAAAAGTATTATTTCGGTTGATATGGTCGCGCATGGACATCTGCAGTAACAATATTTCCCCGGGATAGAACAATACAATATATACCCGCGGAGTTCTCCCCAGAATTCTCTGAGGAGAAATTATTTGTTTTTATTTACTAGCTGAGTAAAAACGATCCTGTGTCAGTGTAGTTAGTTCACAGTTTTGAACACGAAAAGGGCAAATTTGATCAATTTGTAAGACCCAATGGAGAATTATACCGCACTGATGCCCTCCATGATGCGATGAAAAAAACTAGCTAGTTTGTCAACAGAACACGACGAACAATTACTAACAAATTGTTTTACAATTCCGTCAGTTGCAGCTCATTTTACGAGAAAGAGAAACACGTGGAAACCAACAAGAGCTGAATTTCTATCAGATATCAAATCAAGCTGCATCGAATATAACCACGGCGGATTATGGAAAACAAAATATGACCGCGAAAATACTATTTCGGTTGATATGATCGCGTGTTATCCCGGGAGTTTTCTCGGGTACGGAGAGTGTGCTAAGTACTTCAAGCGATTTGGACATCCCACACATGAGATGACTCGTGTTGCGATTAATGGGCCGCTGACTGATTTTGATTTAACCGGATTCGCTAGTGTGGTATCATTTGAACCAGCAACAGGACTTCATTCATGCTGTTATGTTTGGATTGGTAGACACAAATCTGAAAAACACTGGATGCCAATAGTGCTGTTACGGTATATGATTGATTGTAGCATGTTGATATCGCTGGTTGTCAGCGAAGCAATTATATCATATCGAGCGCAGACTGAGGTTTGGTTACCACAACCTGATAACATAGATAGTATAATCAGCGAGAATAGAAAACAATTTCCCGATCTTGACGAAGAATATATCATGAAATGGTCCAAACAGCTATTTGAAGTCAGAAATAAACAAACAAGATTTCGTAGAAGAATAATCGGTAAATTCACTCAGGGTGGAAAACACGAAAATACAAGATATTCTTCACGGTTGATTATAGATAGCGCTGAATACGATATTATAATTGCGAATATGACATATAAAGGCATATATGTCAATCGTAAAGATGCTTTCTTGTCCGATGGAACCAAATTGGGTACAATTGATACTTACAACGATGGACACAGTCTTCAGTATACACATTTGAGAGCATCTATGCTGGCTTATGCTTCCATCAATTTATTTTCGATGATAAATAGATTTTCTGACACTGATTCATGTTATATAGACGCGAAACACAGCGAAGCAGTGGCTGAATTCACAAATTCTGACGAGAGTTGGGGATCATGGAGAATTAAGCGGGAAATGTTGCTCGATTATTCCCAATCATCAGATGTTACGATTGAAAACAATTACTTGAAAAATAATCAGATATCAGAACTATCTAATGCACCGCCGATATCTGATCCGATATGTAGATATAAAACAGTTTATTTAAACGGCTGTGGTGGGTCAGGAAAGACTACTCGTGCGATTGAATTATTGCAAGGGAAATCAACTATGATTGTGCTAACACAGACCCATACACTAGCAAGAGAGGTGAAACAACGAGGAGTGAATGCAAGCACTTATCACAGTTTCTTTCGACGGAAAGGTGACTAATGGACTCCTGATCGAATGGGTGAGAAATATATTCCTGAAGTCATTATTTGGGATGAGATATGCACGGTATCGTTAGATGTATTACAAAGATTTCTCGATTGGTTATTACTATCGAATACAAAAGTAATAATTTGCGGAGATCATGGCCAACCACCACCATTTGTCGGTTTATCCCCACATGATTGGCTGAAGAATTTTTTAGACTATTATGAAGAAATAAATACCGATCATAGAGCACTCGATGAACAATTACGCGAATTCAAGAAACTAATCAGATTACAACCGGATAGAATCCAATGTGAAATAGCCCGTGAAATAATTTCGGAAACGCCATTAAAAGATTTTTGGGAAGCGTGGAGACCAAACGATTTGATAGTGGCAAGTAGAAAGATTGTCAGAGACGCACTTCAGATGAAGTTATGTGAAACGCATAAAGAAAAATTTGCAACACTTCCAACGCCGATGTGTTATAGACCCAAGGATACACGAAAACAAAATATCGAAGTTGATAGTCCTGGGCAGAGTGAAAAGCAGATTTTCGTGCTAAATGATATTGTGCTGGTTGATATCAATGTCGTCGAAGATGCATTGTGAGCTGATAAATCCCCAATGGACGCTAGGATACGCAGCGACTATACATTCTTCGCATGGATTGACTATATCGGATACAGTTGTTTGGATCATAGATAATCACATCAAGTGGTCGAATTTAGTTTATCTTGCAGTGTCCAGAGTATGAAGAATAAATCAGCTTCGAAGAGTTGTATTTGATTATAACGACACTACAATAAGTGATATTGTCAACGATGATATAATCAGAAAAAACTCTCTGGTTATAAACAAGAGGATAAAACAAAATAACAGAGAATTTGACATTGATGCCGAATTAATAATTACACTGAAACAACAACAGAATAATCACTGCGCGAGTTGCACTTGTATAATGAGTTGGTGTTGGTCGGATAAAGATCCTCGACAATTTACCGTTGATAGAAAGAATATCAGCATTGGTCATATCAGAGATAATGGGATGCTGACTTGTCTTGAGTGCAACAGACGAAGAGGTGCTAGTTAATACCACGCGGCGGTAATTGAGTATCCTCGGGTATCACTTGCAGTTGTTCACGAGTAAACCCACGCTGAGGAGCGGTCAAATCCAGTCTATAGATTGCTGGTCTACCCGTAGATCGTGTTATACTAGATTTTTTATGCATGGTGACACTCCAAATAGGATCAGTAGCCCTTTTTTTGCCACCTTCGAGCTCTGCTGGTTCGTATAAATACCTAACAGTGACATCACTGAGTATTGGTTGTTTTGAAAAATCTTTTTTTGTTTTTTCACGTATATACTTCTTTTTAATCTCGTTGTTAGGTTTCATATTGATTGTTCGAGTAATCTCATTATTCAACGCGGTAATCACAGCTGGTAATCTCTTGACCCATTCACGAGATTGTTTGTCCTGGATGAATTCCTTCGCGTATTGATAGCTAAATAACCGCTCAGCAAGTGTGCTATTAAATCGTTCAACAACTGCCTGATCGCGATGTAATGCAGTATGTCCTCGTCTGATGGTGACATTATCATTCTTCATTATTGATAGAACCGCACCCTGAAATTCCTTGCCAGGATCAACTTGTAACAGATTTGGCAAACGCAGAGGACCTTGTCGATAAATCCTTTCAAGTGCAGAAGCTACTTCAGTTGATGATTTTGTTTTTAACGGCTCTGATTGTTTGTATCGACTCGCAACATCAACTACAGTTGACGCGTATTTGTAAACACCATCATGCGGTAGAAATAATATATCAGCTTGGTGAACCTCATTAGGAACGGTCACATCAAAATGCGAGTAGTTAATTTGTTTAGTCGGTGGTAGATAAATTTGCTATATCGCCTGTTTGGATAACCAATTAGCCGCTATAGTATATTTTACTTTCGCGGCGCTAGCAAGTTTACCAATTGCTGTTTTACCTCTCCAGTATCCTTTTGGAAAATAATAAATAGATTCCATGTTGTTATTTATTACCGGCACCTAACATCAATTTACCTTTCATCGCCGATTTTACTAACCATGAAGCCAATTTTTCTTTGAAGGATTTATCAGTGATAGAATTCAACACGTGAATTTATTTTACATCTGCGATATGTCTGTGTTGCAGATTGCTGCTTTTATAGGCAACATCCTGAGCATGACACGCCTTATCAATAGCATTTATTGGTTCTTCACCACGTCGAGGTTGGTTATGATCATCGAGTCTGATATCGAGTCTGGTTCCAGGTCCACAATAACTATATCCTGGAAAGTGTTTCTTTCCTGGATACTTCGCCCATGGTGTTCCTGGGAGTTTTACTAGCTTGGCTGCAATATCACCTCCGGTTTTTTTTTTAAAAGCTAAATTTCTTTGTACTACATTGTACACACTTACCAGAAAGTGCTGATCGGTTATTTGTTGCGGTAATCGTCGTCAAGTCATCTGTACTAGTACGCGCCTTACATTTCACACAATATAGATCCATGTTTTATTTATGTTATATGGATATGACTGTTATTGATTATTCATCAACACGAGAGCCAGAACCCGTAAAACATCATGTTATGTTACCAAACTCTATTCGAATGATTATCATTGGACCTTCAGGGAGAGGTAAAACAAAGTTGTTAATTGATTTGATAATAAGATGGATGAAATGGGATAAATTATATTTGGTGGCACCGACCGTAGATGATCAGCGATGCTACCGGGTGCAAAAAGATTACAACGAAAGAGCCTTAGAGAGGACCAGCGAGCTTATAACCGAGATCGAGAAAGCACAACCCGATGGAAGTATTAACAACGACGATGACTACTAAATAGCTGTAGAGATTGTCAACGGGGGCGGTGTTATTAGGTTTATAACCGATATCTAAGAAGCACCGAGTATTGATGATATCGATTAAAAAGTATTAAGAACTTAGTCGTATATGACGATGTAATGTTAGACAATCAAAAGAACCCTGCCAGGATATTTTCTAGAGGCAGACATAAAAGCACCGACATGATATACGCCACTCAACGATACACTCAAATACCAAAAGTGATCAGAGATAATTGCAATTTGTTATGTATGTTTAACGGAGTTGACAATCATACCCTACGAAATATTTGGCAAACTTGGTGCAGCGATATGGATTTTAATCTCTTTAGAAATTTCTTTATACAAGCTCAGTCAATCCAACATGGATTTGCGACGATAAATTTATCAGATCCGATATCGTAACTGATAAAATATTCGGTTAACCAATAGCAGCAGAGGGGGTGAGGCCAACCACATTGGCGTCCTTTTTTCGATTCCATTTTGCCAAATGGACGCTTTTTTACGATTTACGAGGAAGCCTTGGTTTGCCGAATCGACGCCTCTACAAAGTTGTCTTTATTCGCCCCCCTACCTGCTGCTCCAATATAAACTATGTGATGTTGTATACTAATTTCTTGCTAAAGTTTCCGGCTAAATATGATATGTTTTTTTTGTTGTATAATTGAGTTGTCCTTATTTTTAGTGTTATGTCAACTCTTTTCTTTCTGTTCTTATCACATTCAACCATGACATATTTTTTGGGGGGAATGTGTGAATTTTTACACAGTGGACATTTGGGCGATACTCAGATCACATACCGTCTCACTGCAACCTCTCCCGTCAACCACGCGCCATGCATTTATTTGAAGTAGAGGCCTTGTATTTTTAATGACACTAACTTGACCCAGTTTCCCCAGGCACAAATTGATGTTTATGTTTTCATGTTCGACTTTGCTTTTTAATCCTATTTATTGTGTTATCTGTAAGCCATTTGTGTGCTGCTTTTTTATTTGTTTCCCATAGTTCTCTATTGTCCCTATATTTATTTAATAATTCTTTTATTGATCTTAATTTTTGTGGGTATTCTAGTAGTTTTGATAACCTATTGTTTTTATATGTCATTTCTCTGTTTCATAGAGAATCCGAAATAATATATGTACAGAACATGATAAGTTATTTTTGTCTCTGCTTTCTTTTTCTTAAATATGTTTAGAATGTTGGTGTATTTTATAAGGACGGGATTTGGGAGGGCCAGGCCTCCACCCTCTTTCTGGCATTATATAATGTGTCCTTGTTTATGTAGTGCGTTTTAAACCCCGATAAGTATTCAATAGTTTCAGTATCTAAAATTTTTAGATCTTCGATTGTTATGTCTATTGATTTTAAAATTTAGTATAAGAGCACATTCATATAATTTTTTTGTTACTTGGGCCCGTTCCATTAGGCACAATGGCGTAAGTACCCAGGTTTTGATATTTTCATTTTTTCCCCTGATTTTCTTGAGGTTTTATTTTCCACGCCTTTTCCAAAATAGATGCCTAGGGCCTTTACATGGTGTTTAACTATTGGGATTGGTAATCCGTGTTGTTTACTTCTCCAGTTTCCTATTAGTAAGATTTCCGTTTTCTCAGAATTTATTTTCGACAATGATACTTTTCCAAATAATTCAAACTCCCGTAATAGTTTTACATAGGAATTATGGTCTTGTACAAAGCTAGTGCAATCATCTGCATCTTGTAGCATTTTAACCTCTTCTCTGATATTTTGAGCTCTTTGATGCCTTTTATTTCTTTATTGAGTCTTTTTTATAATTAGAATTTATATCGCTATAATATATAATAGCATAGATAGTAGACACCCCTGTCTCACTGATCTCTTAATATAGATTTTTCATGTCCTCGCCCCATTTACCTGTACATACGAGTTCATGTCTCTGTACAGGATTTTAGTCCACTTTTGGAAATTTTAGAGACTCGTTGAAGAGGGCTACCGAAACACACGCGCAATTTCATAGTCGAGTACGCGTAATTTTTTATAAAGGGATAAAAATGTCTGGCACCGCGTTAACTTATGAGGGAATACGTAAGTAAATTTTGAAGGGGCACGTTCTAAATATTTACAGAAAACACTTAATTGTGTTTTTTGCGGAGCGTGAATTCTCAACCTTGGATGAAATAAGCGTGATGGCGGAGCGCTATGAGAGCGCGCACGTGCGTGGAGCCACTTGGAAAGTAACGACCGACCTGGAAACGGTGAGCATAAAAGGACCACTGAAGTGGCACACCAGAGAGGAAGTGGTCAGAATGATGGGAGGCCAGGGCCGGAAATCCCAGCCAAGGACATTTCCGTGGGTCGGGAAAGACTCAGGCTCTAGAGAAGGATACCTCGGGGAGGGAAAAGTGAGCCAGTGTTTTACGGCTGCGACAGACCAGGCCATGTCGTTAAGGACTGTAGAAAGTATCGTCCGACCACAATAAATTTGGTACCTCCAAATACTGTTAAGAATCGAGAAACAGTGCAGTTGACTACTACAGCGATAGCTACGGTTAACGTTGAGAAGGTGACAGTACAGTATAATACCGGCTGCAGTTATCCGGCCTTGGTAGATAGTAGGTATGTTAAGCCTTGAGATTACACAGGTGAGGCGGTTGAAGTCCAGTTGCTAAACGGACGAAGGATTCGCTTCCGGTCGTTAGCATTGACCTTGATTCGCCTTAGGTAAAGGGACGAATTCAAGCAGCGTGTATGTTGGGACTGTCTCATGACGTAATATTAAGTTGTAGGTATGTATTGCCTCAACCTAACCTTATGACGTGTATCCCTGTACATGTCGGGTCAGCTTAGACGAGGGCTATGAAGCGAAGGTCAGTGTCAAAGGCGCTAAGACCCATGACTTCGCCCATAGACAATTTGCTACCTGGTGAGTTGGGGGAACTTCAAAAGGAAGATTTGTCTCTCAACAAGGTACGCAGGTACGCAAAATATGGGTCCATATGGAAATTGCCAAACGACTAGGTGAAGTTTGCAACGAAACGCGTTATTTTGTATCGGTACATCAAGAAAGGGACCGATACGTTCAAGCAAGTTTTGGTGCCCGTAGCGAAGCAAATAGAGAAGTACGTAGGCTGGCATATGAGGGTCTTCTTGTAAACCACATGGTCGTGGCGAAGACCAGAGATAAGTTGGTGAAGGAGTTCTACTGGCCAGGTGTGCATGGGAATGGTCGGAAATTTTTTTTTCTTGTTGTCATGCGACAAGTGTTAGCGAGTGGCACTTAAGACTGAACATGATCACGGAATTCCAGTTAGAGCTTTTACCTCACACTGAGTCCATTTTTGCCGGAGTGATCAATGAGAAATATTTTCAAAAATCGATCGTCTAAGGGATACTGGCGAATTCTAGATCGAAGTGAAGACAGAGCAAGACTTGCCTTCGCAATTCCATATTGGACCTACGAGTGGGTAGTCATGTCAGTCGGGGTCAAGAATGCACCGAGCGTCTTCACCAGCATGATGCGTAATTTACTTGAACCATTAAGGGGGACTGGAGTTTCAAACTTCATGGACGATTTACTCTTAGCGACAGCTTTATGGGACGAACATATCATTTTACTGAAAAACCGATACGTTGAAGCAAGTTTTGGTGCCCGTAGCGAAGCAAATAGAGAAGTGCTCAGGCTGGCACATGAGGGTCTTCTTGGAAACCACATGCTATATAGGGTTTAGGAAACTAACCTACTCAGGTCATACCCTTAGCGAAGAAACGTTGGCCCCAGATAGTTCAAAGGTCGACAAACATATGGACGCAATACGACCGACCACTAAGACGTAAGTTCGATCTTTCTTGGGATTTGCAGGGTATTATCGACGATACGTTGCTAACTTCAACGCTATTGCAAGCCCATGGACTGATGTGACTTGGTAAAAAAGCTCCGATGAAATTAGTATGGACAGACGCATGTGAACGAGCAGGACAGACTGACGTCAGACGCAATTAGTGAAATTGCCTGATTTGACACTAGATTTTGTCTTACGTACGGACGCTTGTGATAGAGGTTTAGGGGCAGTGTTATTGCAAGAGCATGACGGATGCTTATTCCAAGTTATATACAGTAGCAGGAAATTATCAACTGCAGAACGTAATTATTCGGTCTCTGAGATTAAATGATTTGTATTATCTTTGAGATATCTTAATCCCAACGCTACCTGTATGGCCCAAAAAGTATTTGGAAACAGACCACCAACCACTTGCCCATTTGGCTCAAGCTAAGTTGACAAATGGACGATTAATGAGATGGTCACTATTTCTGCAACAATACCGAATTCATGTACGGTATATTAAAGGCAGTGAGAATGTAGGAGTTTACTGCTTAAGTAGAATAGGGACGTCTGAGATGAAGTGGTCACCTGAGGACGTGTAACTGAACCAGAGTAGATCTCCAAAAATTTGGAGAGTAAAATACCAATTTTATTCATCAAGGAGGGGCCTGTGTGAAGGGGCAAGTTTCTGGTGATCTATCAAGAATACGTTAGTTAAGACCAGAGAACCATTACTTAGATTTACGAAGACACGCGCGTATCATATCGCTATACTGCCGCGTACGGTATTGTTCCACTATAGTGTGACTGTTTGTCTAATTAGAGTCGCTGTTTATCCAGCAGCCAGACTGACTGTTAGGGACATGGTAATCTTCATTTTCATGGGAAAGTTGCCAAATTGAGAAAAAGCAGAAATTCTGCTACTTAATACTGCCAGGTCAGGCCGACCCGACTTTAGCGACTTTGAAAGGAAGGGCAGCAAAAGTATTTGATACTGATTGGTCACGTTAAATAAGGGATGTGTTTTCACGCAAGATTAATGGGATTTAATATCGCCCTTAATGAAATTGAAGTTTTTACTGTGAGAGGACAAGAGATAAAATTCACTACAGGCTCCGAGCGCAATTTGAAAGAGATTTATTCGTAAAATGGTGCGGTCCAGGCAAGCCGCTACTACTGGTTGGGTGACGAAACTACAAAGGGAGAAAAAAGCTTTTTAGACGTATTGATGTTACGTAACCTGAGACGTATGCTGAGAAAAAGAAAAAGAGGGTAGTGCAGTGAGACGTCTATACCTGTCAGGAAATTTTGCCCAGTGCTAAAATTCTAACGTGTTCAGATTGTATCCCGAAACGGATAGTAGCAAGTATCATCTTTGAGATCTAAAGTTCTGAACAGCAACAGAGGAAGCGGAAAGCAGGTTATGAAATCGTACATTGCGTTGACTTCGATTGTTTAACTCGATCTTATGATGAACTAAAGCTATCAGTAACAAATTGGCTATTTCATTTAAATCTATCTGAGTTTTACTGTAATTCGGTGGAAGTTGTATTTCTAAAAGCAGAGTATATTCTTAATAAAAGGAATTTTCACAATTGTTTTTATGTAATTGATTAAATTGTTTATCTCTACGGGGGCTCGTATTTGTTTGTTCATTATATCTGCTCAGATCACTATATCTATTTCAATCTTTAAGTTTCACCACTTATCTTTACTCGAACCTTGGTAATTATATCGAGGTCGGTCATCTCTTAGATAACGAGTAACAAAAAGGGGTGGGTTATATTATTTCTTATTATATTTATGCAACCCCGTGACAGTGGGCAAGAAAATATATAAATCATCACCCCCGCGCCATGACACCTCCCTATATCATTTTTCTTATTTTGCTGAGAGCCCATCTCTACCTGGTGAATTTTTCCTCCGTAATTTCCTTTTGTTCTTATAATGTTTTCTTGCGTGACGAAATCTTCACATATGTTTGTTATGTTCTGTGGATATCGTCTCGCATTTCATCTGTTGTAAATATTCGTCAATTTGTCACTTATTTCTTGTGTAGAGTTCTCCGTAATAGCCTTGTATGTTTTTTACTATTTTGTCTTTTGTTATTATCTCCCCTTTAATATTGAGCGATTCCAAGTATCTTTTCTTCTCCCAGTCTTCTTAGTTCTTTCCTTTTTTATAGGCCCTCTGAAATTTTCTATAGGTTTGTAATTTTTTTCGCTTTAATCTCCCTCTCTTTATGCTCTTCCTTTTTCTTTTTATTAAGCTTTTCCTCTGGTGTTTATTTTTTGTATTCTGTATTTACATGTTTTCATTAAATTTTCTATCGCTTCTTTCTCTAATTTTTTTCCCTATCCTTAATTTTGTATTGTATGTTGCTATATTTTTTAATCTCCCTCTTGAAGTGTCCAATTCTTTTATTATGCACAAATTCCCTTTATTTCTACAAATTTCTGTTTCTTTCTTAATTTCCTGTCCAAAATCTATGTTATCTAAGATCTTGTTGTTTATTTTCCATTGTCCCCTGTCCCATTTTATCCTATTTATTTTCCTTATTCCTACGTTAATTAATTTATAGTCCGAAAGTTTGCAATTTATATTTACTGCTTTTATATATTTATTTGTTCCCGAAAGTGTCCCCCAAAATGTATTTATCCTTCTCCCCTTATTATCTTTGTAATCGAATGTGTATTCTACCCTGTGCACATGCGGTCTCCTGTATGTAAATCAGTTTCTGTGTCGTCAGTATGTGTTCCATTTTGTCTTTAAAACTTATGTCATCTGTTGTTAGTTGTCCTGTTCTGTCTATGTTATCACCTACGCAGTTTAAATCCCTACTAGTTTCAAATTTCCTATAGTTTATTTTTCTAAATAGTTGGCCAGTTCGTCAATAAATTAATTTATTGTGTCTATTGTTTGGAATGTACACATTAATAAAGTTTATCCCACCCATTACAATGTGTATTAATCTCCCATTCAAATGGTTTCCCTCCTCTATTCTTTCCCATTTAATCACTCTTTTATTTTTAATAAAACCGGCCACTCTACCCCGTCTTATATTTTTCCCTATAAAGTCGTTAGTAATTATAAAACTGTCCATACCTCTTTCCCTTTCAGTTTTCAGTCCATTATGTGTCTCCTATATAAATAACATGTCATAGGTTTCTAATGTTTTTAATTTTTCTAATTTGTCCCTATTTATTCCATTTGCTTTTATAGACAGTAAAGTTTTTGTCCTCCATTTTTTGTCTATCCCAGGTTGTCGTATTAATTTTTTTTCAGATTATGGTTGTTTTTTATTTTTGCATTGTCTAAATTTGTATGTGTGTGTGACCCATTTGTGTTCATATATTTTTTTTCTGGGAAAATGCGGGTAATCCCATATCGTATCATTGCTTGTTCGCGACTGGTAAAAATCACTTGTGATGTTCGACGAGTATAGTGCGTCTCTGTTCGTATTGTTTCCCGTTACTCTTATCCCTTCGGATGAGCTATCATTGTCTGTTCTCTCCGTTTTCCTTAGACTGTTCATTCTCTTCCCTTCTTTACTTTGTTCTCCCTTTTTTCCTTGGCTTGTTCTCTGTCTATTTCTTCTTCTTCTACAATATTTATCGCAACGTTTTCTTTAGTGTCCTTAATATTTTCTGTTGATGAGGTTGATATATTACTAACCATCTTTTTAAAGATTCCTTTTCATTGGTGCCATTGGTGTGGGTATTGTGAGGGGTATCATTCCTAGTAGATCCCCCATGTCTTTCTCTTCTTCTATCTCTTTTCCCTTTTCACTCAGTACATCAAATATGTTGTGTTTTTTTTGTTGTAGTAATGGGCTCTTTTCCTGGAATCTTAACCATTGTGTTGCTAGGGCTTAGAATATCCCTCCACTTACCAGCACTTGATTGGTTCTGTGTTATTTCCTCCTGTCTTATTTCCTAAGCTGTTGTTGGTGGGCTTTGTGGATTTTTTTGTGGAGAATTTATTACTTGTGCCGCAAGGGCACCTGCATAAGTCTTGGGTCTGTCGTTCGGTTTGGGTGTTCCCTCTTTGCAATCCCATAGGCAGTGACCGGTTTGCCTGCACCTGGGGCACTTTCGATCGTCTTCGCACTCCCGGTGTCAGCGTTTGAGTTTAAAGCCCAGTACGTAAAAGAACATAGGGATTTTCGTAGCCTCTTGTTTGGTTATTGTTTGTATTCTACCTCCAGTCTGAGTGGGGGCAAAGCCCCAAATGGTTGCCATCTTATGATAGTTTACATTGGCTCTCAACTTTTGTTGTGCTTTGCTAACTAGTTCGCACGTGTCTATCTCAAGAAGGAGTCTGTTCACGTGCACTTCGACAGTCATTCGGCCCACCTCTCACTCGAATGGTGGGACCACCCTTACTATGGCCTTTTCACTTTTTACCTCCAGCATCTTTACGGCTATAAAATGTGTTTATAGGTCTTTTGGATGCAACATATATTTGTTTAGATCCGCATTCTGGAAGGCCTCAATATTTCCAATGTAGTATTTCATCGCCTGTAGTGTCGCTAAGATTTCCGCCTGGCGTTGACACCTATCAGGATGGAAGAACAGCAAGACATTATTCTGTATTGTAGTCCTGAAGTATTTGTTCAGCTTTGACTTCAGTGCTTTTGGCGGCACATCTACCCCTTCCGTGGACGCATTAAATTCTGAGTTCATATCCAGCAACTGCTCGATGTTCATCCCGTTTGTAATGTCAATGTCGGTCATGGGTCTCACACTACTACACATCTGGTCATTATTATGTTTTGCATTTTTCTTTCAAACATGCCGGTCAATGTATGTGTTTAACTGCAACATTCTATATATTCCTACTTTAACTTTTAAACTGGGCAGATATGTTCTGTACAAAATTTTATCTAATTAAGGAATCTAATTTTTTTAACTAGCATAGTTGATGAAGACCTGTACTTTGTAAACCAAAAAGACTGATCTTTCTTAATCTGCACAATTTTCTCAACTCAATGCAATTGGCAAAGAGAGGTGAACAAATCTTTTTCTTACTTCTCCGTGTGGAAAGTCCGTAATCCTTATTGCAAACATAAACACTTACTTTGCTTTTAACAACAGTTATTAAAATTGTTTTGAAATCCACACAAGTTAAAAGCCATAAATTGTGACATGAAGGCCCAGATGAGGTATCGTGGTGCAAGCAAAAATTATGTTTGCGCATGTCGCTGCGTTTACTGCATTAACTGTTTGATATGCATTTAAGTACATCCGCAGACCGTGATGTGTAACTGAATTGCTGTTGTATTAATAATAATAATAATAATAATAATAATAATAATAATAATAATAATAATAATAATAGTAATGTTTCTGCGCTAACTATGGAATATCTCACATCTAAAATAGCTCGACATTGACTAGAAATAATTATGAAATATCTTCCCGTCAGTGATTCTATCCAATAACAACTATAGCAGCTTCAAGAAGCTCAGGTGGGATTTTCAGAAGGTACAGAGAAGTTATCTAAATTAAATGCCGAACCAACCAAAACAAATTGTTACGGCAACTGAGGCAACAAAAAGATCTTAAAACATTACCAGAGGATATTGCTGGTCATCTTCAACCCATTCCACCACCTCATTAACCTCTTTAACCACAGCCCGGAGCTCGACCACAACCACCACCAAAGTTAGAACATGATAGATACATTTACTGATGAAGGTGTTGCCGCTATCAAAGATGCAGACCAAATACTTGTTACTGTTGTTTGGATACGGGGGTAGACAAACGATACGTGAAACCAGAATATATTAAAACTCTAAAAGCTGCCTTTTGGGTTAAATATTTATGCTGTGTTGCTTTTAATATTCAGCAGATCACATCTGATAAAGATATTAATAAGTTTGTTATCAATGACTGGACAGCAATGGAACATACTGAAAGAGTAAACTAAAAAACGAAAGAAAAACAGGAAGAATAGAAGCATAAACTTGAAAAAGCAACAGGGAAATGATAAAATCAGGTGTAAAACCAGATCTGAAACAAGGATATAAAATGTAATAGCCGAGTCAGAGGCATCCGCCTTAACCACAATCAGATCCGCGCAATATATCTTGAAAAGGCTACAGTAAGTGACCGTGCCACTCCTAATAATATAGTTTATGGTCCTATGGAGGTTCTTGTGCAGGCTCTCGTACGGCAGCCACCATACTGGACTCTAGTTTTTTTTTTTTTAAAAATCCTTCGTCACATGGGCTAACAAACTTATATCTATTGTCGATGATCAGGTCGAATGGTAACATTTAGTGTATTTGGCATTATCTAGAGCTTCAAAAATGTGTCAACTGCTGACACTTGTCCGCGACAATTCCAAGGTAGTTTAAAATCAACTTCAGGTGAGATCCACCGATGGGATCCATTGCGTGCCAGTCCCAGGCACCGTAACGAAAAGATTAGCCGGCTATCGGCGAGAAGAAAACAAAATATACTCGAGTTTGATCTTGATGCTGCATTTATCATGACGATTAAACGACAAAATAATTACTGCGCCTCATGTAACACATCGGCGTTGTGGGAATATTTTCCTTAGAACGTACAATAATTTACCGTGGACAGAACCAACATATGAAGAAAAGATGGCCGCCATCGCTTAACTGATTGAGAAAGGCTCTTCTGTTTTTGTGCTATTTTTTCGTGATATTTATGCTTGTTGTCTATCTTCGTCTACATTATTGTGTTTCATCATTCATTGGCTGTTCCGTTCGTATGTGTTAATTCATCTCCTTGTTTTGAAAACGAGAACAATTAGAATTTTTCTCAGCTGTTTTGTTCCACTGTTAAGACGTCATTTGTTTTTTAATAAACCGCCGTCACGTGAAAACCAGTCAACCCGCTTACAATATGACGGACCCTCATTAATTGCATTAAATGAAAACACCTTGGCTCTATATACTACATTGTGCTCAAGACTGAACGAAATGGGACTACATTCAACATTACTTAAATGTAAACGGAAGCGAAATAAAAACGTTGTTTCAAAGCTGGCCAGCGTAGAACAGGAAGAAGAATTCCAGTTATCTCCCTTTCGTCCGTAACAGATAAATAATTTAAAAATTCTGCCGTTAAGTTTGATAACATGGTTCAAATTCCTCTTAAATCGTCAACCGTTGTGTCAACTGTCCCAGGGATACCACTACGTATTGTATAATTCAACGTTCAATCAGCAGGATCACCGAAAAAGCGCACAGAAATAGTTAATTTTATCAACGACCATAATATCGACGTCTTCTTCCTGACAGAAACATGGTTACGATCGTCATGCGTTGAACCTAAGTGTGCAAATTTAACACCCTGCGATTAATTCATCAAGTCGTTCCCCCGCAACTCTCGCGGAGGTGGAATTGCTGTAATTACAAAGAATTCCATGATCAAATGCCTTAAGTACAACACAACCTTACATTTCTGCAACACATCGTTTGAACAGATCCAAACAACGCTCACACTGGAACAAAGGTCAGTCTATTTTTTTTATATCTCTACCGCCCTTCTCCTAGTAGAAAAAACAAGCTGACTGAATCTCTCTTTTTGGAGCAGTTTCCAAATCTTCTAGAGCATGGAAATTCGATAGGTGGTATCATAAATATCCTTATAGATTTCAACTTTCACTTTGACTGTCCTGGAAAACCATATACGTCAAAACTCCTAGATTCCATTCATGTTTTCAATCTTAAACAGCCAGTTAACCAACCCACCCATAAACTTGGTCACAATTTAGACTGGTTTCTTTTTAGACCTGATGATAATATTCTGTAATCTACCCTTGTATCCCACGAACTTGCATCGGATCACCTCTGCATTGTATGGCATCTCGACGTATCAGTCCCTAACCCTCCAACTCTCTTTGCTACTAAGAAAAACCTCCGTATGATAAATAAAACCAAATTCATGCATGACATCCAAGAAAACCTAACAATTTTCTTACATCCGATAGCGGAACAACTTGATAACTGCCTGTTTTCATTGCTTGAAAAACATGCCCCAGCCACCAAATACAGAGTATCAATTAAAACAAAACGTGTTCTCCATGGTATAGCAGTGTTAGAGACCAGCTTCGCACTGTTAAAAGACATTGCCGAAAAGCAGAGAGGCTTTGGCTTTCCACCGTACTCACTATTCATAAAGAAATCTATGAAGCCGCTAAGAAAAACGTCACAAACATAGTCCATTTAGACAAATTATCCCACTACAGTACTTAGATCACAGCGAGTTCCAGTTGCAAAGAGCTCTTCGGCATGACTATAAAACTAATGTCAAGGATCAAATGTACACCACTCCCAACAACCTTCTCTCCAGTAGACCTTCCGGACCAATTAGCAAATTTCTTCCGTGACAAAGTACAAACCATTAGAGATTCGCTTGACAACACAATTTTAACTGACTCGTCACCATACAGTTATGATGCAGAATTTCAGCGACAACCATTATGAGCATTTGAACCTGTTTCTATTGATTTAGTACGGACAATCGTGATGAGTAGTGCACCAAAGTCTTGTGAACTTGATCCAATTCCGACATCACTGCTGTTTGAGTGCTTAGACCCAATATTGCCTTCACTAACTGATGTTATTAATATTTCTCACTAATACCTCTTTCTCACTCGAGGAATTCCCATCATTTTTCAAAACTGCCATCGTAAAGCCTCTGCTGAAGAAAATAACACTTGACCATAACGATTTAAAGAACTACCGCCCAGTTTATAATCTTCTATTCGTATAAAATATCTTAGAAAAAGTTGTTATAACCCAGTTTGCATCTCATTTGAATTCAAACAGTCTTTTTAGCAATATACAGTCTGCATATCGCCCTCGCCACAGTACGGAAAATACTCTTAAAAAAGGATTTAATGACATTATCTCTACTTTGGATAGTGGAAAGATTACAGTGCACTCTCCTGGATTTATCTGCAGCATTTGACACAATAGACAATGATATATTACTTCACCGTCTCCAGCATGTTTTTGGCATCAAAAATATAGCCTTACAGTGGTTCAAGCCCTACTTAGTCAAGATGACACAAATTATATCTGCAAATGGAATACATTCCAGCCCAGTTGAAATATGTTGTGATGTTCCACAGGGATCTGTTATTGAACCTGCTCTCTTCATTCTATACACTTAGCCGCTCTCAAGTACAGTAGATCATCACCCAGTGTCGCATCAATTGTACGCTGATGACATCCAAATATGCAAGTGTAGCCACCCAACTGAAGTTGATGCTACCATCCATGGAGTTGAGAGGTGAATTTATAATGTGAAATCATGGAAGATATGTAACAAGCTGCAGATGAATGATGATAAAACTGAGGTTATTCTGATAACAACACAAAGACTTTTTCATTCGCATCCTTCATCTCAGACAATAAATATCAGCAATACCAACATTAAATTCTCACAGTCAGTAATAAACCTAGGCATTACTCTAGACAGTACTCTCACATTGCACCAACATGTCATGAATATATGCAAGGCTGCATATCTTGAACTGAGACACGTCAGTTCCATTCCTAAATATCTTTCAGTTGATGCCACTAAAACACTTGTGTTCTTTAGTACTTTCAACTACTGTAACTCAATAATGTCTGGTTCATCACAATATTTACTCCAGAAGCTTCCAACAGTTCAAAACACAGCTGCACGGATCATCTTTAGAGTACCTTGATCAGAGAACACTTCACCACTGCCCTCTACCCTACACTGGCTATCAATTCGATACAGAATCAAACGCAAAGTTTGTTGACTGTTCTATATTTCACTGACAGACTCCAGTCCAACATACCTAACCAGCCTCACCCTTGTGTATGCACCAGCTAGATACTTGCGCTCTTCTTCTGACATTCATATACTCATTGTTCCCACGGTGAAAACAAAGTCATATGGACAACGTTCTTTTCCATACCAGGTCCCGGTGACATGGGACGAATTGCCCATTAAAATTAGACACAAAGACACGTTGGTCCCTTTTAAGATTGCTCTTAAAACTCAATAGTTTTGACTGCAGTGACAAACTTAGAGACCTAATCATGCTTTGTATCTTCTATGTTTTCAGCATGTTTTATGTTTATCAATTTCTTTTTTTGTCATTTGTTTTTTTTTGTAGTCATATCATTACAGATGGTGCTTCGAAAGATTAGGCTCTATACAATGTCCTCATTATTATTATTATTATTATTATTATTATTATTATTATTATTATTATTTTATGGTTTGGTCACACACACACACGAAATGTAAATGAAGACATGTCTTTAGCGTAATCCACGAAGGGGCTATTGTACCAATAGACGCTAGCATACCCATCTAAAATATTGGACGCTTTATAGTAATAAATTAATTAATTTCGACTGACCTTGGTATACGGATGGAAACAAAGCTCTTTTATTTTGACCCATGACATCAAATCCTTAAGAATACCCACTTTTTATTATTAATCCCTGTCAAATCGCAACACACATGTATACATCTATTAATGACCTTAATTTTGTTTATTGCTGACGCATGCGTTGAAAGCAGCATCACCCAAAGGCAATGTCAACTGCTGTAAACGTTATCGCGAGGAGTATATCACAAGAAACTGACTTCTTGTTGTTGTTATTGTAGGGTATAACGCCAGTATTAATGGTTGATAATGAACCCGGGAAATACCCGTAAAGAACAGACCGACGAAAAGCTGCTGGCAAGCTTTCTCACATACCCACATTGGTCGAATTCGAGACTGGAACCTACGCAACAGACGTGAGATGACAATGATCCTTAATGGAGATTGCTTTAGACCACTCTTCCACTCATGTCCCCTACCCCCGCCCCCACGGTACTTACTAACGTTTGGGACGGAATTGTGAGAAACAGAGAGTGACATTATAAAATCTAGAACTCCCTGCTGTAATACGTGTTTTAATCTTAAATGTCCTTAATTTTAAAAATATTACAAAAATGCAAATGTCCTCAAACAGATTTGGGATTGACATTCAAATGGACATCATTTTTATACTCATTGCTCCCTATCTGAGGGCAAAAAAAATGAAGATGGTTTGATGAAGTGAATCGTTCTTTTCTGTCCACCGTTAATTTCCATATTAATGATGCTCACAATTAAGTTAAGCTTGACAGGCAGATATACTATGATGGAAAGAAAAATCATTTTCATTAACTACAAGTAACTCAATTTCTCTTGCAAAGTAAAAGAAAGAAATAGTGTGTTAGACATGTGTACTTTATTCAACTTACTGTCATATGAAGGGAGAAACAGAATTGTCAAGATTTAAAAATGGGATGCATGAGTTTGAAAAAAAAAAACTATTTCAACATAGAAATAAAAACAATAAGACACACTTGATAAAACATTTAGCCCAAGAGTTAACTGTTCAATAGAACCAAGTATAATCTACCTATCTATCTATCTATCTATCTATCTATCTATCTATATATATATATATATATATATATATATATATATATATATATATATATATATTCTGCACCTAATACTATTAATCGTTGTCTCATAGATATCAAGGGATAACTATATATATATATATATATATATATATATATATATATATATATATATATATATATATATATATATATATAGAGAGAGAGAGAGAGAGAGAGAGAGAGAGAGAGAGAGAGAGAGAGAAGAGAAAGATAGATAGATAGATAGATAGATAGATAGATAGATAGATAGATAGATAGATAGATAGATAGATAGATATGCATGGCTTTAGTTTGTTTAGTTTGGCAACTGACAGTTTATACCACAATCAGATTTTAAAAAGACATGAAATTCAATCTTATAACATCATTCAAGAAGAAACAAATCATCTGATGCTGCTAGTCATTTGTGACTGTAACATATTTATGATCTAGTTGGAATGCTGCAAACTTATACTGTATTACTCACTTGCTAGTATTGCTGGGTAGTTGTTGCAATTGTTATATAAATATGTGCAGGTTAACTATGCAACTAACACGGATCCCTGGTAGATGTTACATAACTACACTGCAGTCACCAAATAACAAAAATAACAATGTATCAATGTTAACTGGTACTACTGCTCAGTTATCAGTATTATGTAATTCAGGTTAGCCTATTTATATTGCTGCTTGTTGTTTTTGTTGTTGCTGTAGGGCTTAAAGACATTTTTCAGTACATGATACATGATTGAGGAAGATCCTGGGAAAACCCCTAGAAAGAACCACCAACCCATGAGAAGCTACTGGCAAGCTTTCTCACCTACCCACATTTGCCAAATACAAGACTCGAACACACACAGAGGTGAGATGGCAGTGATCTGTAACACAGCACTTTAGACCACTCGTCCACTCATGGCCCTCTTGCTGGCTGTTTTAGTAAAGTTTTAGTAAAGTTGCGCATTTTGGTGTGTCGTCATATTTCTTAAACGCCCCCGTCCACCTCGTCACAAATGTGTGACACCCCAACACCCCCACCCCCCGTAGGTGCGTGACGTCATTTATGAACGGCCCCTTACTCACTTGCTAGTATTGCTGGCTAGTTGTTGCAATTGTTATATAATTATATGTACCTTAGCTCTGCAACTAACACTGATCACTGGTAGATGTTACATAGCTACAAAGCAGTCAGCAAATAACAAAAATAACAATGTATCACTGTTAACTGGTACTACTGCTCAGTTATCAGTATTATGTAATTCAGGTTAGCCTATTTATATAGCTGCTTGTTGTTGTTGTTGTTGTTGCTGTAGGGCTTAAAGCCATTTCTCAGTACATGATACATGACTGAGGAAGAACCTGGGAAAACCCCTAGAAAGAACCACCAACCCATGAGAAGCTACTGACAAGTTTTCTCACCTACCCACATTTGCTAAATACGAGACTCGAACACACACAGAGGTGAGATGGCAGTGATCTGTAACAGAGAGCGCTTTAGACCACTCGTCCACTCATGGCCCTCTTGCTGGCTGTTTGTGAGTGCCATATAATTAGCATCATGTTAGCACACTGAATTTAAATTTATCATACAAGTAACACATAATTAGATTTCATGACATCACAAATGATATTATTAAGTCATGCAATGGAAAGACATAAAAAATATGGATTTCAAATGAATCCAATAATTATTTCATGTCACATCTGCAGTTTGGAGTTATAAAATGAGTACTTTTAATAATGCAGTAAAGAAAATCTGCATTTATGCTCATTTCAAAATAAATGAATGAACTTGTCAAATAATTCTAATCAATGCCTAAAACAAAAACTTTGTGTAAAATAAAACCTTTATCTGGCATAATTGTAATCCCATGGTCCTAACAAATCTTTAATCCCTGACAGCTTTGTAATCTCCACATCACTCAGAGTCATGCATCCTGAGTAAAAGGAAGACACAAATGTGATTGCACCATGTGAGGCTGTCCCTACCAAACCTTTCCAGGTGTTGTGAGTTTTGTAGTTTGAAGAAGTCTTTGATGTAAGCACTAGAGATGAGGGTCTTTCTGTAAATATTTATGTGCAGTCAATAATAATTCTGGTTCCTGGGTAGGACAGTTGTAACTTGAGAGGCATATTTGCTTGAACCTGCACATGACTTGGCCAAATATTTATACTTCCCAGTAAGAAATACAAATAATTTATCCACATGATTATTTTCTGACTTAAAGAAGACATGTGAATATTAAATTGAACAGACATATATTCAATCGGAAATCCACATCTACACAAAAACATGAAAAGTTCAACCACTGGATCCATTGCTTTTTGCCGTCCTCTGATGTTGATGTCATTCCTGGTGCTGTAATATAAGCTCTTCAATCTAATTGCAGTAGGTTTGATGCCATTGAAAAATCATTTCATCGTCATCTGTAAATCTGTTCAATCCAAATTTATCCATGTTTAAATTGCATTCAAATCTTGCAGTTTCCTTTCCTTTTCTTCCAATTATGTTTCTGCTTTCCTCAGTCTCTCCTCCATATACATAATTTTACGTTTGCATTCTATATGCAACTCACAAGATCTGAAAAAGATAAAATATTAGTGTAACTTTTCATCAACATTTGTAACTATAATGGAGACAAACAAATATAACTAGCAAAGTTACCAGCTACACTATAATTTAAAATTTTAAAGTTATACAAGAGTTTTAACAGAGGCTGTTTTCCAGCGACTGTTTGCTCTCTCTCTCTCTCTCTCTCTCTCTCTCTCTCTCTCTCTCTCTCTCTCTCATACACACTACGAGAATCAAATAAATGTATAATTCAAAAGTTACGAAGCTATGGTTTGATTACATATCAGTGCTATCTAATACTTTCTATTTTATAACGAGGTAATAAAGTTCACTTGTTATGTACTTACTACTTATACGTAAATTCATAATTTCTTATATAAATGCGCTGCGTGAAGTACGCCCAGTTTTCGATAACACCGTTATGTGGAATGGGACAAGGGGTAACATTTTTAGAAACCTATCATTATAAAACACACGAACATACAATCATTTGCATCATCAACATAATCTATTTTACGTTTCGATTTCTCTTTCTTACATCATTTAGTTGCAAGTAAATACAAACAGAAAACACCGATCCAGTTACTTACCTTCAAATTCGGCCGCGCATCACGACGTATTGCAACAATCCATTTTCTACGAAGCTCCATCTTTATCAATGATGGAATATGGTGGAAGCTTAAATCTATGTGAATTCAAACATTCCCATTGCACAACGGAACACAACGATAAATGCCAGGAATTTTTTCCGTTGCCGGCATCAACTGTAGCACTGGCAGCCATAGTTGCGAGATTAAAGGAAAATAGGTGCCCATCTAAGCCTCGTTTTAGATGCGTTGACCCGGGATCACATGAAAATACATTACAAAGTGTTAATTACTATTTTAAATCATTTCATTAAATATCCGAAAAATATTACTTGACTTTGATAAAAGAGGGAGAATTTTTTAAAATGTCGCCATAATGGTTATGCAGTGACGGTGGGGCTAAACCAAACCTTAACACACCTATAAATTTTTGCATAACAGTATTTATTTAATAACTAGATGTATATCTTGAGTAAATAACATCAAATACTAGTTAAAGGCGATATTATAATACCTACATGAACTTCTGTATGTAAATAAATCAGAGAAGCAATGTATAGCACGAGAACAAACATTAAGGTGACACAAATTTTGTCACCCTAATGCTACTGTCGCCATAATGACTACCCAGTGACAATGATCTGTCGCCGTAATGACGGGTTCGCTGTAACACACACACACACACACACACACACACACACACACACACATACATACATACATACATACGTACGTAAGTATATACATACAAACGTACATTTGTGTGTGCATACGTACGACCATGTCAATACTTAACATCACTTATAACATGATTAGTATTTTGGATTGTATAGTCCATATTTAGAGAAAAGTGTTTAAGAAATATCTGAGCTAATAGCAATGTAATGAAGATCGCAATTGGTGAATGTGCTGTATGTGATAGTTTTTCAGAAATATTTGTATGGAAACCCGTGATGCGTGCATTCGGAGAGCTTTGCAGAAGAAGGTTCAGTAGTATGTTTGCTTTTCCTTCTGGGTAATATGTTATTATTTATCACATAAAATTGTCATATGCTTTAGTAATAAATGGTAGCAAAAAATATTAGCAATCATCTTTTTATCTCTACACAATGCAATATAAAAGAACTAAAATATATTCTTTTCCATTTTGCTTAACTTGTTTCTTGTGCTTTCTATGCCTCTCAGGGAACACATGTAAAGGTATCAGTCCCATGTAATGTTATTAGAGTTTTTCAGATAACCTGTCCGAGGGACAAGTTCGTAGTTAAATATTAATGATCCTTTCTTATATCCCCACAAACCACCGCTTTGCCTTGTATAATACATGTTAAGGCATAAGATGATATTGGTTGACTTTATTTATATTAAATTCCTGTGTAACTGATATATATATATTGGCAAATTAGAGCCTTAAAAGCATTGCCATAACTAGGATTTTTACACCTATGTAAGTCATAATGATGCTCTCCTTTATAGTCCAAGAATGTATGACGTATCATGTGTTATTTAGGTTTTAGTGCTACGACCTAGACCCAAAAATTAATCATTATCAGCATAGATGTCTTCCATGTAGGACTAGGCCCCTTCCTAATCTATAGATTCAATAAAAAATTATTAGTATGGAGAGCTTACGTAGGACTAGACCACTTCCTAATCTATTGATTCAATAAAAAAAAAATCAGAAAGGAGAGCTTACGTAGGACTAGGCCCCTTCCTTATCTATAGATTCAAAACAAAATTATCAGCATGAAGAGCTTACATAGGACTAGGCCCCTTCCTAATCTATAGCTTAAATTAACAAAATATCAACATGGAGAGCCTACGTAGGACTAGGGCTCCTCCAAATCTATAGCTTAAATTAAAAAACATTAGCGTAGGACTATGCCAATTCCTAATATAAATCTTCAAATAATAGTATGTGGGCCCTGTGCTTTTCATACTCTTCATTTATGGTACAGTAAAGGTCATACGGTTCGTGTATGTTGGCATTCAACATCAGTTATTTCAGAAATCGGTATCATTTTATAGAATTCGATTCGACAAGATTCAAGTGGCAAGTATTCACCTCATTTTTTTTCTAATACATCCTCATTCATTGGAAGGTCATTATTGAGACGTCCTCAAAAGTGCATAAAGCAAAATCAATGTTAAAGTACATAGACATTTTTGGACGAAATGAAACTAGAAGTGCATTCAAGTACAATCAGGATTCAATCATGCAAACTGTAATGCCACAATGACCGCTACGCATATTTATAAACAAATTCGTACTACCCTTAATTATGACAATTTCACAAAAAATGCTATTTTTATTACCCAAATTTATTACATGTCCCCAATTGTAAAAACAAATATAGATAAATCATCTCCAACTTGATGACACTTAAATACAGATCGATCTAACATGAGGATTGAAAAGACTTAGGTTAAAGAAAGGCAGTGTTAAATGGAGAAAGAACAATTTCTTTTCAATTAAAGATGAGTACAAACATGATCTGTGTGACTTGTAATATAGATGTATTCCTGCTTAAATAATACATAATATGGTATATCTTAATATTTATATGTTTATATTTTAAATAGCATAAATATATATGCAAATAATGTGTCCTTGTTTGCAGCCTAAGATTTGGATGCAAAATTCAAACAACGTACCAAGCTTTGTAATGTTGTTTTGCCAAGGCCATGCATGCCAAGACCAATACACAATACAGTTTGGGGAGAGTGCTTATGCTAGGATTTTATTAAAAATCATATATTTAGTGGTCTAATATATGTCGGTTACATCATCCTTAATCCAAAAAGTCCAGCTCCTGGCCTTCACGAGTGGCATAGATTTGATGTCCGGCGGTCCGCGTTGTCCACCAACAGAAAAAGGGGTGAAGGCGGGCTACTGGCACCTTAAAACCAGTTGCTTAAGGTAGCTGGGACTGGTAAACCTTGGATGGTAACTCATCTAGGAGAAGGAAAAGTCTGATTCCAAAACCTATGCTGCCTTGCGGCTATACACATTCATGTGTAAGGCTAAGGGAGTAAACCCCAACAAAAATCCGGAGACGGAGTCCCTAAGGCGGTCTGACATTAAACTCAATGTCATTCCGGCAACTCCTGCGACGCAGTTGGTACCAAGCTGTATCGCCATTCGTCGTTCCCTTAGGCCCACCAGCTGCGTGGATAGGGAGGATCTGGTGCATCGGCAACAGCTTATTCTCCATACTACCCTTCCCAACCTTCGTAGCTTCACTGGAGAGAACACTCCAGCGTCGTCGTAAGAAGTCGTCACAACACGAGAAGTAGCAGTTTACTGTTTCTAAGCCTAAGTTCGATTGGCGTATAGCCTGGCGCCAAGGGTTACTTCTGACGATGGGAGAGATCATCAGGTCTCACTGGACAGCTACCGCCCGCCTTAGGCTGGGCAGACCACAGTCAGTAAGGTGCTGCCCGCCATAGTCTGCCTGCTTCACTGGGTGCGTAGAGCTTAGAGAACCATCTCGACAATTGGGCTACAATAATCCTCACCAGGAAAGACTCTTAGAAGTAAGAAAACTGCAGCTCTTCGTTTTACGACCTGGAACGTTAGGACCATGTGTCTTGGAATGACCAATGACATTCAGCACATCGATGATGCACGGAAGACTGCCGTAATTGACAAAGAACTCTCCCAACTGAACATCGACATTGAATGTCTCCAGGAGACCAGACTGGATGACAGGTGCACCATCAAGGAAGCCAATTACACGTTATTTTGGTACAGTAAAGAATGAACGTAGGGTGCACAGTAGGCTTTATCGTAAATAACATGCTAGTCGCCTTCATTGAACCTCCGTAATCAGATACTGAGAGAATAATTGTCCTCCGGCTATCAACATCCTTAGGCCCGGTCATCATCTTCAACGTGTATTTCCAACCCTCCTCTCCACCCACTAGGAGAAAGACAAGTTTTATAAGTCTCTGGATCAGGCAATATCCAGTATTCCAATCAATAAAGGCCTTTCCTTACTAGGAGACTTCAACTCTAGATTGGGAGCTGACCATGAGGCCTGGTCCAACTGAATCGGCTTTAATGGAAGGGGCAAGATCAACGAGAACGGTCGGTGACTTCTGGATATGTGCTGCTCCCACAGCCTATGTGTGACCAACATTTTCTTTCAATGCAAGGAAATCCACCAGGTGTCTTGGTGACACCCACGAGTACTCCAATGGCACCAGCTAGGCCTTGTCATCAATAGGCGTGCAAAACTGGCCAGCGTCCTCCTCACCCGCAGCTACCACTGTGCCGACTGCGACACGGACCATTCCCTTGTGGTCAGAAAGGTGCAAATATTACCTAAGAAGCTGCACCGTGCCAAGAAGAAGGGTAAAACTAGTATTAACACCTGCCTTGCAAGTAACCCAGAGAAAACACAGCAGTTCATCAACAAAGTGCTGGAAGGTCTCACCAAAGTGACACATCATGACACCATTGGCTCCAAGTGCGACCATCTCCGTGACTATGTGTACAACTCGGCCATCATCGCTTACGGGAAGAGGGAACGGAAAAATGCCGACTGGTATGAGGCAAACTGGGAGAAGATGAAGTCCGTGACTGAGGGAAAGAGGAATGCCCTCCTGGCATACAAGGTTGCACCTAGCCCAAGAATATTGCAAGCACTCATGAATGCAAGGAACAACGCCCATATGGCCGCCCTTCACTGTGCCAATATATATTTGCTTAACCTTTGCAACAGTATACAGACAGTCGTCAACACCGGGGATGAAAAATGAATGTATGAGGGCATCAAGAAGGCGACAGGCCTCTCCATTTCAATGACCTCCGCCTCCATCAAGTCCAAGACAGATGAAAACATCACACACAGACCAGGGGAAACAACTGCAGTGATGGGTTGAACACTATCTCGAGCTTTATACAAGCCAAATTAACGTCACTGATACTACACTGGATGCCATTGAAGACCTGCCTGTCATTGAGGAGCTAGACACACAGCCCACCCTGGAAGAGCTCGGAAAAGCCATAGACTCTCTTGCATGTGAGAACGCTCCTGGAAGCGATGGCATTCAGCCTGAAGTCCTCAAGAGTAGGAAACCTGAAAAGCTTAAGCTGTTACACCTACTTTTTTCATCTGCTGGGAACAGAGATACATTCCACAGGATATGCGTGATGCCAACATCGTCACTTTGTACAAAAACAAGAGACCGTAGCGACTGCAACAACCACTGGGGCATCTCTACCCTCAGTGTTGTCGGAAAGGCTTTCGCCACTGTTGCCTTGGTCACAAGTTGGTGCGTTTGCAGATCCTAGCCTCCCGCGTATACCCAGAGTTCCAGTGTGGATTTGAATCGGCAGGGCAACTGTAGACATGATCTTCTCACTACGTCAGCTGCAGGAGAATTGTCATGAGCAGCGGATGCCTCTCTAGATTGCCTTCATAAACCTGACGAAAGCGTTTGACCCATTCAGTCGGAGTGGTCTCTTCGGAATCTTGCAGAAGATTCGCTACCCCCTCCCCCACGTCTACTTGCTTTCCTCATGTCGTTCTACGAGTACATGCAAAACACAGTATACTTCAATGGCGCAACGTCAGAGGCCTTCCCAGTAATCATCGGAATCAAACAAGGCTGTGTGCTTGCGCCGACGCTCTTCGGCATATTCTTCTCCATGCTTCTCCAGTACGCCTTCAAGGGCTGCAGCGATGGAGTGTACATCTATACCAGGGCTGACGGAAAGCTGTTTAACATTGCCCGTCTCCGCGCTAAGACTAAAATCACAAAGATATTCATCCGTGAAATGCTTGTCAGCGATGATGCAGCCTTGACATACCACACGGAAGATGGACTTAGCAGCTGCAATGCCGTCTCTCCAACGCTTGCAAGGAATTTGGACTGACCATCAGAGTGAAGAAATCAAACGTCATGGCGCAAGCTGCAGAGTAACCTCACTCTGGCACCAAAGACGGATCCAACTTGGAAGCTGTCGAGTACTTCACATACCTCGGGTCCAACATCTCCAAGTCACTCTCAATTGATTATGAGGGGAATGGTAGGATTGCCAATGCAGCTGCAGTGACGACCAGACTCATCCAGAGGGCGTACAACAACCCCAACTTCGCCGTGAAAAAAAAAAAGTCAAAAATGTGACAGTACATGTATAATTTTCTTTATATATAAGTCATATAATCTAATCTACAAAGGTTTCATCTGTACGATTAGGTTGGATAACTGAACATCACAAAACTTGTATATTTCATCATGTCAACATAAAAACAATACTGTAAGAGGAAACATTGAAGTTATCAAAAGCAATGCTGTAAGAGGAAACATTGAAGTTATCAAAAGCAATGCTGTAAGAGGAAACATTGTAGATATTCGACTCTACAAGAATCGAGAGAATAAACATAATTGTACCAGGAAAGATTGAAAACCAGTAGTGAGTAAAAGGGTTTAAATAGAAAGAGAATGATTTTAAATGGCAGTTGATGTCTGTAACAATATTCACATGACGTTTATTAATGGTTTTCAATAGACAGGCAAACAATTCTCCACCTGCATATCATGCTTAAGAATTAACGGCTGTTCACGTATGTTTAGTTGAAATAAGCCTGTTCCTAAGGCAATAAAAATATTTTAATACTTAAAGTTATTTTGAAATATAGATATATAGTCCCTTTCTGTGAAGGCCACCTCTTTAATAATCATTTTTGCTGGTACAGAATTGGTGCCTATATAAGAATGGCACTACTGTACAATCAAAACTGTTTTCAGATATAATTTCATTTCTCAAATTGATTCCAGTAGAATTTATAAAATTATTTACAAAATTTATGTTTGAAAACCAATGTCTAGCATGGCGTAAATGCATATTTCTATACCTGACAATGCATCACATTAATCTTGGTTGAAAATGACCTTGTTACTAGAATTTCAATGGAACAGTAATCTACGGTAATGTGTGTGTGTGTATAGATAGATAGATAGATAGATAGATAGATAGATAGATAGATAGATAGATAGATAGATTATCTGTTACATGATTTTGTTCTTAAATTGTTGACTTATATAAATTTAAACATATTTGGATGATTTATTTAACTTTTATGAGACGTTTTGTGAGATGGGTGTTCTCATAAACTCTTGGTCGTACTTATTTTCGAATGAGAGAGAGAGAGAGAGAGAGAGAGAGAGAGAGAGAGAGAAGAATATCCTTCTTAAAAGAGGTGTCGTTACGATGACACAGCTACGTCTGGGGAGTGAGGTAGGGAATTTGTAATGAGAGAGGCGATTCTCTCAAGCCTCTGAATGAAGATACTATCGGAGCGCGTTTTGCTGCGCTTTTTACGTGCATCTGAGCTCAACCACACAACCTAATATGGCCATACCTCGATATGCCGGTGTATACTTCATCCTAGCCAGAAAGCTGCTCTCATTTCCATTACACAACAATGTCCATGTTCTTTTTACCTCATTCGACAGAAGGTTCGCTGGATTAGCAGTTTACTCGCTACATTCGAATTTCACGAATGTATAGTCTGGAATCTATATGGCTTGCTGAGAGTATATTTCTTGCTGAGTTTGCAATAAAAGAGACATGTACAAATGCAAACTGTATTTGTCTTTGCTTATTAAGGTGTACACTTCTATCTACATGGAAAAAGGCCACAGTAAGCTTTCACAACAGATGACCATTCAATGCAGGATCTGCTCAAAAACGTACGGTTCATGACAAAGTTGACGCTCCAAAACAACAACGGCATAACTGTATCTAAGCACGACCTATGACAATGTACATAAATTGTTATAAGTAGGTAATGTACAATTGCATTTCAAAAATAGTGCATTTTAAAACAGTTATAATGAGCATTTAATATTTGCCTTCCGCACAGTATTTTATACCCCTGTTGCAATCTTCATCAAAGTTAAAAATCATCAAGGATATAAACCTTCACAATATTTAGTCATCTCATTCATCAATTTAGCATTTTCAACTAGATTATCACACAGGAGTCCTTAGTAATGTCGTCTTGTTAACTTCCCCTTTCCAGTTCCTGGAGAAGTCCGATTTTTAGTGAAGTGAGCGGTGAACTACAAATACATAAAATGGTTCAAACAATGTCACTTACATACAATATTTGCAGTTTTGTTTTATATTTCTCAAAACAAAAGTACCAGTAAACAGAAGAAGGGACAAGCATTTATAAAGATACAATAAAAAGAGACATTTTCTGAAATATTTGGAGTTTACTGAAAACAATGAACTACATCATTCCAGTCATCAGAATAAAATAGAAAAACATGTTCATACAAATATGGTAGCAGTGTTAACAATGAAATCCCATTTCACTTTAAACACAATCAGGATAGCAGTCTTGAAGACTGAATACTTCCTGGTGAATATCAAGTTTAAAGTATATATTGGTGAATTAAATTATTGATTTTTGTGCCTTTTGTTTGTATCCTAGCTGCACTTTAGAATTTTAGGGGAGTGGTAGTTAAATAATTTCATGTCCATCAGTTGAAACCAATGAATAAAGCAAATTTTATATACTTGTATTCCTGTATACATATATATATATATATATATATATATATATGTATATATATATATATGTATATATACATATATATTTATATATATATATATATATATATATATATATATATATATATATATATATATATATATATATATATATATATGATTTTAATTCTGTTTCAGTCTTTTTAATTTTATGATACATTTTCTTATAGAAACCATAACGTTTATGAATGTACTTTTTCTTCTTAATAACTTTCAAGAACAGTAAAGTGCAAGGGAAAAAAATGACAGTATGGTTACATCCCATTTCATGACAATAGAAAATATTTGGATATTTTAACTGTTAGATATGTATTATATATTAATATATAATTTGCTAAAGTTAAAATGAAAAATTGTATCAGTTTAACAGCTTAGGTTATTTTTATTACTTTGTTTTTTAAAAGAATTTATTTTTATTCTCAGCATAAGAACTATGCAGAGGATGGGAGGATGTTGGCATCAGCCAGTTGGTAAGTTATTTTGAATTTGGCTCAGCTTATTGTAGAAATGCTGCCATGCATCTTGGATCATGATGTCTGTGAATTATTTGTTTAGAATATAATTTGATAGAAATTACTAATATCTTGCTAAATGTTACAATTACCTGTTACAGCAAAAAATACAAGGAAATCAATTTCAGTATGTATGAATTAGCCAGGAACGATTAGTTTTTGTATAATGTTCATCTGCAAGTTTCAGTAATGAGAGTATCCTGACATGTGTTCAGGTATGATCCCTTTATTACAATGTCTGCACCACCAAATGATCACTATTTACATGTATTTTATATAGATGTTATGTACCCTAAAATTAATAATTAGTTTTTTGTGTACAGAAAACAAACATGAAATATGGTATATCAAATACAAATCAATTCCTACAATATTAGTTTGTCACTGCTCTGGTGACCTAGTGATTAGGGAGTCTGCCTCTGAAGCGATAGGTCATCCATTCTAACCTAGGCAGAGTCATACCAAAGAAGTAAAAAAAAAATGGCTGTAATAGCTGCCTCTCTAGGCTCTCAGAATTAAGATGTTAGTCTTAGGTCTGGTCGACATGGTGTCAGCATAATGACTGGGTGGGACATCATGCTACATTTCTGTGTCATGCTACATATCTGTGGCATCATGGCCAAGTGCTAGACATCAATATAAAATGCCTAACTGCAGACATAAGTGATATATGACTGAAAAATTGATAAAACTATGTTAAAATTCCTGACCACACAAACACATGATTAATTTAAGCAAAACTATCACTGACTTAAATCTGCTATAAACATAAATTTGAATTTGTTTTATCAACTAGATCCTTAATAAATTAGCATAGGAAGTTAACTCGTTGGTTACTCCCTTCTTTTTATTGTATAAACTTACTTCTGGTTCTTTACCATATGTTTGAAGTGTGCATTGTATTTGTTGAAGTTAAAGAGATTTATTCTATCTGTCTTCTTCATAACACAAATGTCACATGTACAAACTGTTTTTTTTATTATTACCAAAACACATTTGCTTTCCTAGGATGTGGATTTTCACTGTGCCAATGTTTACAGACCTGCTAATATGGAAGAAATCAACATCAGGAAAGTCACCATTAAAAATTAGGAGGAAGCGTAACAAACCCGGAGGTACAAGAATAAGGTATATATATATATATATATATATATATATATATATATATATATATATATATATATATATATATATATATATATATATAATGTTGCAGATTTGCATTTCTGAAAATGTTTATCATTTATTTGTCCTTGGGTGCCAAATTTACTAACAAGAATAGCTTCCAGGGTTGATGCTAACAGTCTGGCTCTTTGACGAGTTCTGTTTTTTCTGACCATTGTGAATGCTCTCTCAGCATTGCTGTTGCTGTGTGGTATTGAGAGTATTTATAGCATTACTCTCCCAAGGGTTGGAAACAACAGTTGGCTAGATCCATCCTTTTTTTCCTGTGAGCAACCCACTGATGATCTTCGAATCTGCATTTAAGTTATAGTATTAGTACAGCTGAAACTCTAAGCAGATCATCAGTGTTGAGTCTTACCATTTGGCTGGAGAAAAAGACCACATCTTTAACTGAGGCTACAGATTGCTTAGCCACATCTGCAATGCTTGCATGAATAAGCAAGTAATTCTCTAATGGAAATTTATCCTTCATGTATGACAGTTAGTTGATCATAAATGTCCTGCTTCTTGTCCATTGCTGTATTTCAGAGGTCATATTCTCTAAAAGTTTGTTGGTCTCCTAACTCAAGTACAAGTCCTGAGAACAAAATGTACAAACTTTCATCTTTTACATCAATTGCTGTGATGTCTGTCTTGTTAACAATGTACTTTTGTAACAATCAAAAGGAATTCTCTGTATATGGATAGTAGAATGTATCTGGTCTTGTGAATTATGGGCTTGTCATGCTGTAGAGCTTTGTTGGGTGTGTGAAAGCTGTTCTGAATCCAGCTTAAAAACTGGCAATATGCAAGAGTACGTCTTGAATTTAGGTTATCTTTTATTCTTTTCAGCCTGGCATTGTTGAAACTCTAAGCAGGTAATGACTTTGTATCATTCGGCCAAAACCGGCTGTCAACAATTGCAGCACCAGCATCTGCCCCTGCCTTCTTAAAAGCAGCTGCTGAAGCGTTCTGTGCTTTTGCCTGTTCTTCTAAATACATTTTCTCAATAAACTCACTAAGTGGCACCCACAGCACCAGAAGACAATTAATGCACTTTCCAAGAGAAACCCATCATAACACATAACACAAATAAGCTATAAATGAAAACACTACAAACTTTAATTTGAATAGTAATAAGTGAAATTTTTGTCTTTAATGACTGCTATTCCCCGATTGGAGAATTGGGAGATAGGTCCAAAAATCAGGATTTTCCAGATTTTTCAGTAGGGTTGGCAGGGTACTGATACATTCATACACACATAACACAAGTAAGCTATAAATGAAAACACTACAAACTTTAATTTGAATAGTAATAAGTGAAATTTATGTCTTTAATGACTGCAATTCCTTGAAGAAATTTTTATTATGATAGGGTGTTGATACATTAAGAAATTTGAAATCTATGTTTACCTCAAAGTTTTAAAATTGATGTATGGGTCTGAAATGAGCCTTTTTGTAATGACTACAGTTATCAGAAAGGTTTTTCAAATCTGTATTTGTTCATATCATACACACATAACACAATTAAACTACACATAAAAACACTATTATGCCTAATATTTTATTCTAAAACACACATTTGAATATTTAATGTCCAGTATGTATTCTCATGTCAACCCTGCATAAACATTCTAACACCAGCTTAAGTTTTCAATGGAGATAATCTCCATCTTAAGTATTCTCATGTCAACCCTGCATAAACATTCTAACACCATCTTAAGTTTTCCATTGTCTGTTTCCAGTATTCATCCTTCTAAGATTTAACAAAGCAGTATTTTGCACTAAAATAATATCAGCAACTTCACAGGTGAAAGTTATTCACAAGTGCCTCTTCAAACAGTACTCTGTTTAAATGTTTTAATCATGTACTTCACCATTGAATTACGTCTGTATATTCCCAGTATGAATTCAAATGACAACTTTCTCTAATCATTTTATTACAAACTTCACATTTGAATTATCTCCAGTGTGTATCCTCATATGAGACCTCAAACTAGAATTGCGTGCAAACATTTTAGAACATATCTCACATTTGAATGGTTTAACTCCAGTGTGTATCCTCATATGAGACCTCAAATTACAACTGACCACAAACATTTTATTACAAACTTCACATTTGAATGGTTTATCTGCAGTATGTATTCTCATGTGCTTCTTCAAAGAAGAACTATCTCCAAAGAGTTTATTACAAACTTCACATTTGAATGGTGTATCTCCAGTATGGATTCTCATGTGCCTCTTCAAAGTAGAACTAAGGAAAAAGAGTTTATTACAAACTTCACATTTGAATCGTGTATCTCCAGTATGTATTCTCATGTGCCTCTTCAAATCTTCACTACATCGAAACATTTTATCACAAACTTCACATTTGAATGGTTTATCTCCAGTATGGACTCTTATGTGGTTCTTCAAAGTATAACTATCTCCAAAGAGTTTATTACAAACTTCACATTTGAAGGGTGTATCTCCAGTATGTATTCTCATGTGCCTCTTCAAATTACTATTCCGTCCAAACATTTTATCACAAGCTTCACATTTGAATGCTTTATCTCCAGTAATGGCAGTATGTATTATCATATGCCTCTTCAAAGTAGAACTAAGGCCAAAGAGTTTATTACAAACTTCACATTTGAATGGTTTATCTCCACTATGTATTATCATGTGCTTTTTCAAAGAAGAACTATGTCCAAAGAGTTTATTACAAACTTCACATTTAAATGGTTTATCTCCAGTATGGATTCTCATGTGGCTCTTCAAACTTTCACTCCATCCAAACATTTTATTACAAACTTCACATTTGAATGGTTTATCTCCAGTATGGATTCTCATGTGCCTCTTCAAATGGTCACTACATCCAAACATTTTATCACAAACTTCACATTTGAATGGTTTATCTCCAGTATGTATTATCATGTGCTTCTTCAAAGAAGAACTATCTCCAAAGAGTTTATTACAAACTTGACATTTGAATGGTGTATCTCCAGTATGAATTCTCATGTGCCTCTTGAAAGAAGAACTCTGTCCAAAGAGTTTATTACAAACTTCATATTTAAATGATTGATCTCCTTTATGCATCTTCATGTGGCTATAGGAATTTCACATTTGAATGTTCTATCTGCAGTATGGATTCTTATGTGGTTTGTCAAATCACTACTCTGTCCAAATATTGTATTGCTAAGTTCACATTGTTGACCTCTTGTGAATTTTAAAATTAAACGCGTTATCATAAACTTAACCTTTGAATGGTTATCTCGAATATTTATCCTCATGAGGCGCTTCAAACGACTACACGTCAAATGATTAACCAGAAAGTTTACCTCAAACCCAGTCTATATCTTCATGTGTCTCTTCAAGCTGCAACAATGTTGCCAGATACTTGTTCCGATTCCTGCACGTGTACCTTTAAAAAGCAGCCCCCAAACCTCCCAATTTATATATTTAAACCTGAAGAGTAAATAAGAACCGAATACCATAAATTTAACAATAATTTAACACTGATAAAGTGATAATAGAGCTTCCGCCCTACAGGCCACAGCTACCAGCATTGGTATGTTATTTATATGCTAGCTTAATTAAATTTGAAATTAGAAGCGCGCATATTTATTCCGGTTCCGCAATTTCAAAAGAAATTTAAAGGAGACCAAATACAATATTTTAAAAAATCCTTTTATGTATGTAATTAATTACAATATTATTTAGACTAATGTTAACAACTGAATCTCATAGGCAGGTAATGATTATATTACGCGGAAGATGCCACGATGCCGCAACTTCCCGAGTTTTTCCGACTTTTGATGAGACAACCGAACACGTGGTCCCGTGACGCAATACTAGGCATTTCTCAAAATAGAAACAGAAGAAGGCAAGCGAAACAGACAGGAGGAGGACAGGTTTTTATTACATTCAAAAGTGGAATCTGCTGGTTCCGGAATTTAAAAAAATTAATTATGTCAGATACATCTATGGAGATGCATCCAGAATAATGGACTCATTAAGATTTTTGGATGTTATCTTCCCTAGCGCCAATTTGAAACTGAATGCGGAAGAATTTAATAGCAATTTGATGCAGCCCAAATTCTATCTATCTATCTATCCCTTATTCTTGCCGACCGTTGGGGCACCACTGGTGACCTGACAACCAACTTCCTCCAGCCCAAATTAAGGCGGCACAAATTTTTTTTTTTTTTTTTTTTGGAGAGGTCTCTTTCCTCTGATCTTCGCAGACCATTTAAAGGAAAGGCTCTCCATTTTTTTTCTAAGTGTTTGCGATATTGTTTGTTTTTATCTATTTTTTTTTTATTTTTTTTAAATTTTTTTTTCCAATTCAAAATTTACATCAGACATTCATCAAAATATAGTTCCTTTTTTCTTTCCAATTGTTCTTCCCTTTCTCTTCTTCTCTTTTCTGCCCTTCTTTGCTTTCTTCCTTCTAGATATATTTCCTCTGCTGACTTGTTCTCCACTGTGTTTTCGTCCATTTGCTCATCGTAATTCTGTATTTCTTCTATATGTTCTATGACTCTTAAAGGTTGTTCTATTGCAGTCGTTTCTGCCATTTGTTGTTTCTCTAGTTCTAGTGGTTTATTAGTGTTTTCTTCTCTGTTTTTTTTTCCTGTTCAGTTTCCGTCTCTTTTTCAGCTGTTTGGTTGTTTGTTGTTGTATTTCTCCTTTATCCGGTTGTAATGTTACTTGTTGTATTGGTTGTTCTTCCTTTTGAGTCTCCGGTTGTAATATTACTTGTTTTTGTTTTTGTTTTCCTTGTTGTTCTGGTTCTTTTGTTGTATTGTCATTTGCCCTAGGAAATTGGGATTTCATGTGATCTTTATCCGTTTCTTTTATTGTCCTGTTGTTCATTACTTGAGAATTTGTTGTTTGGTTGTTCAGGATTGGTCTTGTTTCCTCAATGTTCCTCTTTTATTTTGTTGTTTGTTCTACTTTTTTGGTTTCGTTTCTCGTTACTTCCATTGTACATTTTCTGGGTATATGTCCTACTGTTCCACATTTGCTACATTTTCTGTAGTATATACAGCCTTTGTGGTAATTAGAAATCCACGTAGGAAACATTTTCTTTTTATCGTCCTGAGTTTGGTTCTTTCTATCTCGAGTATTCTTGTCTCATTTAAGATATTGAAACCTGGTACTTTCCCTAGACGGAAATTTTCCACTTTGAATCCAAATTTTTCTTCCACCCATGCTACTACCGTTTCGATTGGTACTTCCATTGGTTCTCCATTTATATGCAGTTCCCCCGTTTGTTTCTTAATCTTTCTCATTATTGGTTGAGGACTTTGAACGATTGCTCTGTGACCACATATAGTGGTTTCTCCATATTTCAGTGCTGGTGTGTTCTCTCTGTACCTAATGTCATATCCATTTTTAGTGTAGTTGATGGAGTAAATTTTTTGTATTATCTCCTCATCTATAATTTTTAGATGTACCAGTACAGATGTTGTTCTTGGTAGTGCTGCACCATTAAGGTCTGGAAATATAACTTGCTGTGTCCCTTCTTTGTATCTACACTCAATGTAATCTCCATCTTCAAGTTCTACCCTCTTCGTTCTGAAGTATTTTTGTAGTTCCGTCATAGTTCTTCTGTCAGAAGCCATTTTTTCTCGTGTTGTCCGTATGTAATGTGTGAGCTCAACTCACTTCTCTCTTGATGATATTCTTTTTCTTTAGTTATTTTCTGTTTATCTTTCCTTTTGCTTTTAATTTCTTGTCATATTTGTCTTTTCCTTTCTTATATTATTTTCTCTATCATTTTGTCACTATTTGTCACTATTTTGTAGTCCAAAACATGCTGCGTTCACATTCCCGTTGATTTGCGTACAAATTTTTCACACAACCAAATGTGGAAAGGAGCCCAACAAGGTGAAGAAAAAAACGCAACATCGTTAGGTATAATATTAAATAAATGCCGACTCAAGCACCGGTTTTGGAGATCATTACATAACGTACAGCAGTATTCTTTCTTCTCAATAATTTTTAGAGACAGAGAGAGTCGTCATGTATAAAATGTGAGGGTCAATGATAAATAAATTGTATAAAAGGCCAAAAACAGTGTTAAGGTGTGAAAATATACTAGATAATAATAATAATAATAATAATAATAATAATAATAATAATAATAATAATAATAATAATAATTTATTATTGTCACTAGTGGTTGTATTTTCAATCATAGTGTGATGAAACTAGATACCTGGGGAGAGTGATGCTACAATGATAAGGGCATTTATTTTTTCCCTATAGCACTAGTTGAAACAATTAGAACTGTTAATTATAACAGAACAATCTGTCTGAGGTCATTGACCCTAGGGTGTGAGAAACCTTATATGTTTACATGTGTCAAGTATCAGGTTTTTTAACTAGACTGAATTATGGGCTGGGCAAGTGGTTTTAAGAAGATTCACAGACTTGAGAGGGGAGAGGTTTTGTAGCTTTCAGTGTGAAAGGATCATTTAGATTTTCTCTCTCTCTCTCTCTCTCTCTCTCTCTCTCTCTCTCTCTCTCACTCTCTCTCTCTCTCTCTCTCTCTCTCTCTCTCTGTTCTAACGGATAGTTAGATGGTAGCTCTACAGAAAGTAAGGATTATCTTGTGTAATGCAACACAAGGCTAAAGGAGAGAGAGGTTTTGTAGCTTTCAGTGTGAAAGGATCAGTTAGGTTTTCTCTCTCTCTCTCTCTCTCTCTCTCTCTCTCTCTCTCTCTCTCTCTCTGTTCTAACGGATAGTTAGATGGTAACGCTACACAAAGTAGGGGTTTTCTTGTGTAATGCAACACAAGGCTAAAGGAGAGAGAGGTTTTGTAGCTTTCAGTGTGAAAGGATCAGTTAGGTTTTCTCTCTCTCTCTCTCTCTCTCTCTCTCTCTCTCTCTCTCTCTCTCTGTTCTAACGGATAGTTAGATGGTAACGCTACACAAAGTAGGGGTTTTCTTGTGTAATGCAACACAAGGCTAAAGGAGAGAGAGGTTTTGTAGCTTTCAGTGAAAGGATCAGTTAGGTTTCTCTCTCTCTCTCTCTCTCTCTCTCTCTCTCTCTCTCTCTCTCTCTCTCTCTCTGTTCTAACGGATAGTTAGATGGTAACTCTACAGAAAGTAGGGGTTATCTTGTGTAATGCAACACAAGGCTAAAGGAGTGTACATAGTGTATATTGTAAATAAACATGTAAATAGCAGAATTATTTTATGGATTTATTTCGGAACCCATCACGTTACAATATTTAATAACATTTACAATGGTATAAATGGAAAGTTGACATACCTACATATCTACATGTTAATACTTTACATTATTTCTAAGATAAACATGATTATTATGATGAACATTATTAATAACAATGGTATTTATGAAACATACATACATACATACATACATACATACATACATACATACATACATACATACATACATACATACATACATACATACATACATACATACATAGGTGCATTCGTGTGTGCGTACGTACGTACGTACATGTTAATGCTTAACATCACTTATAACATGATTAGTATTTTGGATTGTATAGTCCATATTTAAAGAACAGTGCTTAAGAAATATCTGAGCTAATAGCAATGTAATCAAGATCACAATTGGCGGATGTGCTGTATGTGATAGTTTTTCAGAAATATTTGTATGGAAACCCGTGACGCTTGCATTCGGAGAGCTTTGCAGAAGAAGGTTCAGTAGTATGTTTGTTTTTCTTTCTAGGTAATATGTTATTATTTTTCACATAAAATTGTCATATGCTTTAGTAATAAATGGTAGCAAAAATATTAGCAATCATTTTTTTATCTCTACATAATGCAATATAAAAGAACTAAATAACTAAAATATATTCTTTTCCATTTTCCTTAACTTGTTTCTTGTGCTTTTTATGCCTGTCAGGGAACACATGTAAAGGTATCAGTCCCATGTACTGTTATTCCAGTTTTTCAGATAACCTGCCCGAAGGACATGTTCGTATCTAAATATGAATGGTCCTTTCTTATATCCCCACAAACCACCGCTTTGCCTTGTATAATACATGTTAAGGCATAAGATGTTATTGGTTGACTTTATTTATATTAAATTCCTGTGTAACTGATGTATATTGGCAAATTAGAGCCTTAAAAGCATTGTATAACTAGGATTTTTTACACCTATGTAAGTCATAATGATGTGCTCCTTTATAGTCCAAGAATGTATGACGTATCACGTGTTATTTATGTTTTAGTGCTACGACCTAGACCCAAACATTAATCATTATCAGCATAGATGTCTTCCATGTAGGACTAGTTCCCTTCCTAATCTAAATCTTCAAATAATATTATGTGGTCTCTGTGCTTTTCATACTCTATATTTATGGTATAGTAAAGGTCATACGGTTCGTGTATGTTGGCATTCAACACCAGTTATTTTAGAAATCGTTATCATTTTATGGAATTCGATTCGACAACATTCAAGTGGCGAGTATTCACCTTATTTGGATTCTAATACATCCTGATGCATTGGAAGGTCATTATTGAGACGTCCCCAAAAGTGCATGAAGCAAAATCAATGTTAAAGTACATAGCCAATTTTGGACGAAATGAAACTAGAAGTGCAAGAAAGTACAATCCGGATTCAATCATACAAACTGTGATGCCACTTTGACCGCTACGCATATTTATAAATAAATACGTACTACCCTTAATTATGACAATTTCACACAAAAATGCTATTTTTATTACCCAAATTTAGTTCATGTCCACAATTGTAAAAAAACAAATAGTGTTACGTGCGTAGGCTCGAATAAGCAGCAACACAGAAAGAGTGAAAACTAACAAGCTTGTAAAATTTAACAAACGATTTATTAAGTACAATTATTTTCATGAAAAGAAAATATTTAAACTTACGGTTTTAGAGAATCAAATCCAACGTTAATCCAATATAGAATTCACAAAAATAATCCACTAATGGAATTGCAGGAGTCATGATAAATAAATGTTCTAATAGTTCCAGGTTCGAATCTTGACGAATTAATCCAAAATGCCTGACGATGTCACGTGATGCAATTCTTGTTTTTATAATAATCCAAATCAAAATTATAAGCACATATTCTTTTCCAGAGAAATAAAATAATTCCTTTTGCTTCAACGAATTGACACAAATTAAAATACAAGGTAATTACAAATATAACTCAAACAGAAGACACAACTTATATCATAAAAGCCCAAAATCTTCTGAATTGTTCTTCTCCCAAACAATAATTTAAATACCTGTTTTTTACGTAAACAAGGGATCACGTGATTTTATTGAAGTTCATAGAAGGTCAAAGAAAGAGGCTACCTTCACTAAGTCACGTACTCCCCCCATGAGAATCATTAGAAATTCAACCATGTCCTTAAATTTAGCCAGTCATTTGTAATGCCTGTTTATCACTCTGAAGCATGGCCAGAAATGAAGTTAACAAGTCAAGGTCAACACTTGTGTTTATAGATAAAGTATAGATCAATCCTTTTCCAGAAAACACTTCCCAATTTAATGAATTATAAACAAAAATGACAAATTTGAATTTGACGTTTAAAAATAAATAATTTAAATCAAATATACGTAACAATAGATAAATCATTTCCATCTTGATGACACTTAAATGCAGATCGATCTAACATGAGGATTGAAAAGCTTTGGTTAAAGAAAGGCAGTGTTAAATGGAGAAAGAACAATTTCTTTTCAATTAAAGATGAGTACATACATGATCTGTGTGACTTGTAATATAGATGTATTCCTGCTTAAAAAATACATAATATGGTAAATCTTAATATTTATATGTTTATATTTTAAATAGCATACAAATTTATGCTAATAATGTGTCCTTTTTTGCAGCATAAATTTTGGATGCAAAATTCAAACAACGGACCAAACTTTGTAATGTTGTTTTGCCAAGGCCATGTATACCAAGACCAATACAGTTTGGGGAAAGTGCTTATGCTAGGATTTTATTAAAAATCGTATATTTAGTGGTCTAATATATGTCGGTTACATCATCCTTAATCCAAAAAATCTAGCTCCTGGCCTTCACGACTGGCATAGATTTGATGTATGGCGGTCCGCGTTGTCCACCAACAGAAAAAGGTTTGAAGGCGGGCCACTGGCACCTTAAAACCAGTTGCTAAGGGTAGCTGGGACTCGTAAACCTTGGCTTTTTTGCCAATTTTGGGGCTTTCAACACAGTGTACATGCCGTCAGAGGACGTGACCGCTGTTGTTAATTTAAGGTGTGGTTTCTTCAAAACTGTCATGAATATATCGTCTTTTTCTACCTCAGATTTGGAATTCCATGATAATTTAATTATTTTATATCTGGAGAATTTTGTGTTGAGGATATAGTTCCTGGTGCCGTAAAGAGATCGGCGGAGGTCGACGAGCTGGACCTTGATCAGTTAATATATTTTTTATATGAGTTCGTTCGTTTTCCTTGGTTGCCAATTGAGTAAGACCTTTAACCGGTTGTTCATGCTTTCTGTATTATTATTAGTCCAAAGTTGGTCATCACCGGATACAACATGTTTTGCTATTTTCTGTTCAACGTATCTTTCGTAATAGGCCAAAAAATCTCCGTGATTATTTTCAGTCAATTTAGTTTTCAAGATTTGGTTACGTTCGTCAAAAGTTGCTGAGTCATTGGCTGTGGCAACACCATTTGATCCAAATATCATTTCAATGATACATGTCCGCTCCTTAATGTTTTTGGGAATCTTTTCTGTCATTTGACGGATAAGATTGTCTTTGATGTGTTTCGTGCACAGCTTTCTTTTGCAATCAGGGAAAGCCAGATCAATAGCGTTGACCATTGCCTTTTCATCGTCAGTCCCCATTAGTATCTCCATATTTTTAAGTTCAATACCTAGCACACCTCTTAGATGGAAAAATAACCGGAAATAGTTCTGTTGACGACCGTCCCAATGTAGCATCAATGGCCCCAACAAAATTGGCGCATCGCCTGTTATCTTCCGCAGCACTTATGCGATTTGTATACTGTGGTTGTTACGAAACATTTCCCGAGGGAAAATGTTCTGTCAATGACAACCACACCTGCTCCGGACTTTAAAAACGATTTAAAGTCAGCCAATTGTGCTTCTGTGTAGCATATAATTGCAGGAAGAGCGTTGTCTCGTGAATGAGTAACTTCAGCTACGTAGGGATGATGTTCACTCATCATTCTCAAAACATCCAGTAACTCGTCGGCGACATTATGTGAGCTTCCTTTGGTTATCTTTTCCGCTTTTATTCCGGCTTTAATATTCTGACACTGTCTGATATCACGCGGATAATCTACCGATATATTATGGGATGGATCAGTCATCCTGGCGTACATATCTGTCGGTTTCTGGTGTTCTGCAAGTTCTCTAATTTTATCCATAACCTGTGGATTCGTTCTTTCATAACCATATGAGCAGATTTTTGCATTCCCATGTTGAACCAGCGTAACGTCATAGTCTCCTGTATATTCCACTATGGCGACATCTCTACACTTTAAACCGTTTATCCATGTGACACGTTTCTTTTGTAATTTGTTTTTTTCTTCAGTGTTGCATAATACCTAACGAATGTAATTAACTCTGACCTAGGTGGCTGCGGTTGCAGCAATTTTAATTTCCTTGTTCCCGCTTCATGTGTTTCTGTGTAAATCAAATCGTCTTTGACTAGAACTTGACACAGTTTCTTATCTTCTCCGTTTACTCTTATCAGATATTTAGTTTTACACACGCAGGACTTCTTTGAGTCCCATACACCACAGTCATCCCAGTATTAGGCAGGCTTATACTTGTGTGCTTTTCATCTTTCTGTATTGTTCATATTATCCAGAACCACATAGACATTTTGTTTAATTCCAGGTGGAATTTATTTCACAGCCAGAATGTCACTCACAATTATATTGAGTATTTCTTCTGCATTTAGTGTTTTTTCCCCGGGAAGACGGTAAGTTCCTGGTATTTCCTGAATGTCTGTATGCTCCGAAGCTCCACTACTGTCTCCAATGTCTGGGATTGATGATGCTGCCGGATCCTCACATTCAATATGTCCATTTAACGTGCCCAAAGTATAAGTTCTATCCAGGCATAATCTTTGAGTTTGCGCTAAATTATCCTCATCTGTGACAATGGGGTTGGTGGGGATACATGATTCTTCGCAAGTGAGGTCCATACCATTCATAAACTAATTTGGTGTGCTGACCATTTCATTTTTACATGGAACCAGTGCAACAAAATGATTCGGCAACCAGATGCGTCCGCCCTGTAATCCATTTCTCGACCACAAAATTCCAAGTGACTTAGTTGTTTTATTTGTGCACTGTGGCACATGTGTTCTCGTCAAAGGTTGTGCTATGTAGTCAGCATGTCCGTTTACTTTTGGGTACAAAGCGTTGATATTACAATTCAGCGCATCACTTGCAGCCTGGATGGTCCACGCACTAGAATATGCACCACTCTTAGCACAGTTCATGAGAGCATCAACAAACGAGGGTGAACACAACAGAAAATCTTTTGAATAATTCTGCATTTTGTAAAACTGTTCATTACAGGCCATTTCTATACAGGTGCGCACTTTAATTTCATAACACATAGACTCTGCACCACACAATGTGATGGAAAGGGCAGAAAAAAGACAGTTCCCATCTCCTGTTGTCAGTAAAGGCCGATACGTTTGGGAGTCCTTGTTGGCATTTTCTTCCAAGTAGCCAAGTGCTGCGAAGTCGATGTAATGTTGTGCTGGGTTTAATTTATGATGATCCAATCGTAATGGCGGCAGAAGTTGTTTCTCTCGTTTGGCCATGGCACACACGTGATCAATGCTGAATGAAGCAGCCTGCAACGAGAAAAATATCAATAATGAAAATGAACACGTAGCTATCCCTCAATTTGAGAAACTAATGAAATTTTGTGTGTATAGGTCTAAGGAATAGGTCAATTTGCGCTCATAATTGAAAGTATAGCAAAATTAATGATAAACTACACTACATTCCACCTCATTTATTCAATTCAATGTAATAATGAATGTTCAGTAATTTTTGATAAATTGGATTCAATTTAATAAGGTTGAAGAGAACATTTTGAAGAATTATGTTCTGCGCTAATAAACAGTTAATTTTACCTTATTTTAGGAATACATAAACATAAAGCGACAAAATTCATGGTCACATTAATATACTTATATTTTGCATAATCAACATTTTGAAACTACCCTTATAGTGCATCTGTGTTAACTGAGTTAAAGGTAGCGCGTGTGCACTAACCTACTCGTGATTGTAACACTCGTTAACGCGTGTTAATCGAGTTACAGTAGCACTTCGACCACATGCCTTACATTTTATATCAACAGTAAATATTTTACAGTATTCTAAGTTTAAAAACGTGTTAATCCTTGTACTAAATTAAATGGATAATGAAAAAGAACGATCATAGACTAAGAAAACATGTTCTAAATCTTATATATTTATTGGTATACATTTTTGTATCAACGCTTCATATATTTTCCGTTTTTGTGGTGTTTATTTGGACCGATACGGTATACCAAAATAAGCCATATTATTTATTTTATGCTCAGCAGTGAATTACTTGATTTTCTAGTTAAAATAATATTGATATTTCACTGCAGTGAAAAAATAACAGTGAAAAAATAAAAATATTTTTTCACTACAGGAACTACATTTTTGGGTCAGAACATACTGGTATCTTTAAAACTGCAGTAATTCACGTCGACGTCCATATACATCTGCAGCAAAGAAGCGAAACTCAATCACTTTCACAGACTACAAAGTACGTCAGTGGTAAAAAGGCGAAGAGCAGCGAGAGTGTGTCTTCACAGCCGAGTAAATGGCGACGTATTATCTCCAGTGACACCGACAGTGAATAAAATACACTTGAAATGTCCACTAGAGCCTGTATATATGTTTTAAAGTTTCTCAGGTGATCCTGTAGTCTTGCTATTTTAGCCAAATTCAGCTTCATTCACTCACTGTTATCACCGATTCGAATGTTAAAAAATGGCGTCTCGTCAATTTCACTCTGATTTAACATTTTTAATATTTTCTTGCGCGCTAATAACGAATTCTTTTGTTATACATTGATGAATTACTTGTGGCTTTTTTCTTATTAATAATCACTGTCTGTTATCCTTGAAACTTGTAGTTTATTATTCTGGAAATAAAAGTTATTTTTTACCAATCTGATGTGGAACTAATTTTGTGCGCAGGTACACATAGAACAACAGAACATGTACGGTAAACAGCTGACATTACCGTAAGAAATCTGCTCTTTCACTGTGTCACAAACTTGAGGTAGCCAACGTATGTGAGCATAAAATAAAAAGAATATTTGCTTGAAACCAGTGAATAACGGATATATTTCATCTCTTGGATAAAAAAAAACTCTAGTATTTTCACTCGTGGCTTCGCCACTTGTGAAAATACTGAGTTTTTCATCCACTCGATGAAATATATCCGTTATTCACTCGTTTCAAGCAAATATCCTCTATATCTTTGCTAAATTGCTTGGTAAAGATTGTTAATTATCGTGAGACAGAATGTATATCATTCATCGTAAACGTTCACGATCCCGACCTCTCATCCCCCACTCCGACATTTCGATTGCCAACACCTTATTGTAGATGATTTTACAATACATCGTTGCTAATAATAATAATAATAATAATAATAATAATAATCATACGCGTTATTGGCAACATAGTTCATCAGTCCAAATTACATGCGTTTATGACAAATAAAGGTATAATCACAAAATATATAAATTTTAGGATCAATTTATGTACGCAACATAACAATTAATTAAACCATGAACATAAAGCACGAATAACATATTTTCAAGAGAAAAAAAAATCCAAAAGAATACAAAATCAATTATATGGCTAATTAAAACCCCGATAATCAAGAGTTTATTTGCTATATCTTTAATAGTTTACTGAACCGATACACCGTTAATATGGTCAGGAATATATGTCTATAAATAGTATAGAAATAATGAAAATAAAAAAGGTGATCAAACACCCCGGCCGGGCAGTTACATATTTATTGCAGGCCATTTGGCGTTTTCACATAAACTTTGACATTTGCATATATGGGTTTTAGTAAAGTAAGCATTTTACTAGTTTCATTTGCTAATTTATGACAAGTGTGCTTCTATCAATACAGTCAAAAGTTTTATCTTAATCAAAATAATAATAATAATAATAATAATAATAATAATAATAATAATAATAATAATAATAATAATTACCGTATTTAGCCTGTTCATTGCACTTTCACAGTTGTACACTCCACCGTCGGCTCTACGACTGCACATACGACATTCATATGGGTATTGTCCAGAAAGTTTTTAAATCATCAATTGTCAAACCATCACACTTTGCGTGCATCCAACACTTGCAATTATCACAAGTAAGGGATCCAACACCACAATTGAGTCCACATAAAGCACAGGGCCAGTTCGTCTTTTGTCTTTTTCGGTTTTTTTTTGTGTTTTTTGGGAGGGTGCTCTCCCCGCTGATCTTCACAGACCATTATGGGGAGGCCCTCCTTTGTTTTTTTTGTTTGTAAGTTATAGATTGGGTTGTATGTTGTATTTGTATTTATTATTATTGTTATTATTATTATTATTATTATTATTATTATATATATTATTATTATTATTATTATTATTATTATATATATATATATATATATATATATATATATATATATATATATATATATATATATATATATATATATATATAAATAAACGGTATATATGGTTTTTTCCATTTTTTTTTTGGTTTCTTGATTGTCTTATATAAATTCCCTTATATTCTAGATCTTCTTCTATATAGCCTAGATCTTCATCATTATATAGAGCTTCTTCTTTCATTCGTTGTTGTTCTCTCATTTTCTTTCTTTTTTCCTTACTTCTTTATAGCCTTTCTTGGATGAATTGTTATTCCGCTGTTATATAATCCACCATTACAAAGGTTTGTTGTTTATTTGCTACCTTTAGTGTTTGTCTTCCTTGTGTGAGTTGTTGTTCAACAGTCATATTTTCTACCATTTCAGTTTGTAGTTTATTGTTGTTTTCCTTTTGGGTCTGTTCTTTTTCCCTTTCTATTTGCTTGGTTCCCATTACATTAGTTTGTTGTTTATCTGATGTCTTATTTTTTCCATTCTGGGTCTGCCCCGTCTGATTGGTTCCCATTACTTTAGTTTGTTCTTTTCCTGATGTTTTGTTGTTTGCATTATGGGTTTGCTCTTTCTCTGTTTGCGATAAACTTTGTTCTCTACATGTTGTTCGATTTCCCGTGATGATAGATGTTCGTTTTTTCGGGATAGGTGTGTCCCTTGTTGTATTATTATAGTCTTGGATGTGTATTATCTTCCCTTGTTGGTTTGTCATTTTATTGATTTCTTGTAGTTCTGGTTGTTGTATTATTTTTCCTAGGCTATTGGTATTAGTATTTTCCATTTGATTTCCCTTTGGTTTCGTTAAATTTCTATTTTGCTGTTCAGATTCCCTTTTGTTGTTTTCAGTTCCATTTTGGGTCTGTCCTTTTCCCGTTACATTAGATTGTTGTTTATCTGACGTCTTATTTTCCCCATTCTGGGTCTGCCTCGTCTGATTGGTTCTTGTTGCATTAGTTTGTTGTTTCTCTGGTGTTTTGTTGTTTGCATTATGGGTTTGCCCTTTTTTTCCTTTTTTCTTTGTCTCCAGTTATGGTAAGTGGTTCCTGTTGTACTAGGCTATTGATATTGGTATTTTCCATTTGGTTTCCCTTTGGTTTCTTTAAATTTCTATTTTGCTGCTCAGTTTCCCTTTTGTTGTTTTCTTGTGTGACACTTTGTGTTCCTCTTATTGTTTGCTGTTTAGGAACATTTTCATCTTTATGTTCGTTATTTGTGATATCAGTCGTCGCGTTTTCATTTATTGGGCATTTTTGAGGTGTGTGTCCAGTTTTCCCACACCGGTAGCAGTTTCTGTGGTATATGCCTTGTACCATGTTTTGGTTAAAAAACCTCGTAGAAAGAATACTTTTTTCATTGTATGAAGTTTTACCCTCTCTATTTCCAAAATTCTGGTTCCGTTATAGATGGAGAAACCTGGAGCTTTTCCAAGTTTTGCATTTTCAACCTAGATACCGAATTTTTCTTCAAACCAGGTTACTATGGCTTCTAAAGTTATCTCTATGGGAGTACACGACAGGTGGAGTTTGCCTGTTTGCTTTTAAATTTTCCTCATGAGCGATTCTGCTTCCTTTACTATTGCTCGCTGTCCACAAATTATTAATTCCCCATATGGTAGTACTGGTTTGTTTCCTCTAGGTCTTATCTCATATCCTTTCCCTGCGTAGTTAATTGAGTATATCTTTGAGAATTGTTCTTCGTCTCTTATTTTTATTTTTACCAATATTGATGTTATCCTTGGTATTTTCTCTCTTTCTGTCCCTGGGAATTCTATCATTTGTGTGCCCTATTTATACCTGCATTCTATATACGCTCCTTCCTCAGTTTCAACCCGACGTATTTTAAAGTATTTATGTAGGTCCGTGATCACTTTTCTTGCCTTCATTTTTTCTCATGTCTCTCGTGTTCTTCAAAGTACGAAATCCTTTATGTTTTCTTCTGTATTCCTTTTCTCACTTTGTATTTATTTATTTCTTTTTTGATTCATAGTTATTGTTTTAGTCTCATTATGGATGTATCCCTTTCAGCCAGTAGATTTCCTTTTTTCCTTTTTTTGGGGGGCACCAGACAGATGCCCCCCCCCCCAATCAAAAATTTTTTTAAAAAAGTTTATATGTATGTGTGTTCCCCCGATGTTTTTATGTTGTTTTTTATTTATTCTTTACTTCTAAATCTCCAATTAGTTTTCCCCATCGGGGTTATAATATAGTTGACAAGGGGTATTTTTAAATTCCTAGTGTATTTTAAGTAGTCCTTACTAGTTGGGATTTGATCTACCCACTCTAGTAAGCTACTTTTAATTTTGTTGACCATGGCTAGTGGTCCCTTTTTATCCTGATGTATGCTATATGTTTGATGCTATTTGTGTGAATGCTATAAAGTATATTATATACTTATGTATGTGTTTAGGATTGCCGTTTCATTCTCCAAATCATACCAGTTGTCTTATTTTGTTATTATCTTCACAATATGGAAGATAAAATTTAAAATTTTTAATTTAATAAATTTTTACATTTAGAATTTGGTATAAATTGAGGTGTATTATTTCAAAAAAATTTAAGTGTGTCTCAATTTATCTAATTTATTATTTGAATAGGTCCGTTTTCCTTCAGACAGAAACTATACAAATTTATTTGGCTGTATAGTTCCTGTCTCAATTTGTCCGGCCTTTACTTATTTAATTAGTGTTAATAAAAGTCCAAAATTGTTTAAGTCCCTTAAATTGGGATTCATGGCTATTACGGGATATAGCCATGACAGATAAAGCATGGATTTAGAATCCAGAGAAGAGATCAATTGCAATTATGAAGAAAGGAAAGAGCAAATTAAATTGTTAAATATTTGGGTGGTGTTTTCTAAACTCTTCCACAGGCCTGCTCACTTCGCGTGGCGCCCTGTGATTTAGCCCTATGGCGTCCTCATTTATACTTCCCCCTCACAATAGTATTATTCATTTGTATATATACATGTATTATAACTTTTTTTTTTAATTTTAAATTTTAAAAATTTTAAAATTTAAAATTTTTAAAATTTTAAAACAAAAGTTTTTGTTTAATTTAATTTAATTTAATTTTAAAAATGGTTCCCTAACCTTCATTATTGAGCCACATCTTATAAGCGTCTTCGTTATAAAGTCCGTTATTTGTCTAACCAATTGTTTGTTAAAGTTTCCGTCTAGGAAGAGTAGTTGACGTCTGTCATATTTGTCTACCTTCATTATTTCCATTATTAGTTTGATCCTTTCTTCCTTTGTTTTGTCGCATTCTGTAATTGTGTGGTCTTTTTTTATATGGGGCATTTTTGCATAGAGGGCAGCTAACCGAGGTCCTTATTAATCTTCGTTTAATTGCCACTTCGCCTGTTAGCCAGGCGTTGTGGAGGTACGTGTACATGATACTTTGTACCTTAAACGAGTTAATGCCGGACCAATGCCTCCAAACTCTGTCCCAGTTAACAGAAGGGTATTGTAATTGTATTTTCGATTTAATTTGATTAGATCTTAATTCTAAAAGCCAGTCATATGTTTTGTCCTTATTCAGTTCCCATAATTCTTTATTATCCCTATACTTATATAAAATTTCTTTAATCCCCCTATATAAATGTGGTGCATCTATTTTTTTTCACTAGTTTGTTGTTTGTGTATATTTCTTGTTTGTTTCGCATTCCAAATCCTAGCCAAAAGATGTATAATGCCTCCCATGGTTTGTGTGGTGTTGCGTTAAATCGTTTTAACCTATTTAAGATTGTTTTTAGTTTTATTAAGGGAGTGGTAGGTAAGGCTAAGTCCCCCTTTAGTTTTGCTCTATATAAAGTTTCCTTATTTATGTGATGTGTTTTGTAAATCCATATGTAATCTATTATTTCGTTATCAATTGTAGCTAGTGTTTTATTGTTAATGTCCACAGAGTTTATTAAGTATGTCAAATTAGAATACATATATGTTTTTGCAACCTGTGAACGTTCCATTAGACTAAGCGGCTTTAGTGCCCAGATATCTATTACTTCTTTTATTTTCTTTTTAACTTTTTCTTCATTGGCCCCGAAGAAAATCCCCAGGGCTTTCACTCTATGTTTTATTAGGTGTGGGGGCAAACCAGGGTGGTTTCCCCTCCAGTTTCCTATTTTCAATATTTCCGTTTTGTCATGGTTTATTTTCGATCCCGATGCTTTCCCAAAAGCTTCGTATTCTTTTTGCAAGTGTTTAAAAGAATTTGGATCATTAATAAAGTTTGTACAATCATCTGCGTGTTGTAGCATTTTAAATTCCTCTTTTAAGTTAGGAATTTTTAATCCTTTGATATTGGTATTGTTTCTGATTTTTATACTCAGAATTTCAATTGCTATTACATATAATAGCATTGATAGTGGGCATCCTTGCCTCACTGATCGTTGTATATTAATTTTTTGGGTTTTCGCCTCATTTACTTGTACATTTGCAGTTATTTCATTGTACATTATTTTAGTCCAATTCAGGAAATTTGTTCCAAAACCAAATTTTTCCAGTACTTTTTGTGTATAATTATGTTCTAATCTGTCAAAAGCTTTCTCCTGGTCGAAAAGTACCATAGCACATTTCGAGTTAGTTGTATTTATAAAATCTATTATGGTCCTAATGTTAAGTATATTGTCATGTATGCTTCTATTTTTACCCCCGCATGTTTGATTA